>CM033647.1:49237477-49644417 GCA_019512145.1 Engystomops pustulosus | reverse complement strand
CCCATTATAATCCACACCTTCTTTTGGTTTCAAAAACTGCATCTGAAAAACTGAACGTGTGGCTGCACCACAAGTTGCGTTTTGGTTGCGTTTTTATTGCATTTGAACCCTTTACAACAGCTGTTGAGAGGTAATTTGCCTAATTACATTACCGTTTACGTTTGTTAATGCAATGTTAATGCATGTGTTAACAAAACACATACGTTAACTCATGGTTTTGTAAACGGAAATGTTAACAGTGATATAATTAGGCAAATCACCTCTCCTCAGCTGTTGTATATGCGTTTCAAACGCAATGAAAACGCAGGTTGAAACGCAACGTGTGAACGCGCCCTGAGGGCGTGTTCACACGTTGCGCTTTGGTTGTGTCTTAAAACGCATTACAACAGCTGAGAGGTGATTTGCCTAATCACATTACTGTTAACATTTGCATTTACAAAACGCATTGTAAACACAAATGTGTTAATATCATGTTGACAAATGTAAAAGTAATTGGGCAAATCACCTCTCCACCGCTGTTGGAATGCATTTTAAACGCAATGAAAACGCAACCAAAGCGCAATGTGTGAACGCGCACTCAGGGCACTTTCACGCGATGCGTTGTGTCTTGTTTGTGACGCATTTCAAAGGCTTCAACCTTGATCACATGCTGAAGTTACATTATGTGTCCACTGCATCTGCTAAAACACTGGGGGACATTTACTTAAAGTGTCGGTGTCTGCATTGGCTTTGTTACCGACCTGCTCTGGGAAAGAAGATACACATTAATATTGTAGAGCTGTGCAGAGACATTTCTGGCGCCGAGACCATTTTCTGTCCCTGGGACCAAAATCTTTCCCGAGCACCAGAAATGTGTCCAACAGTCCCTGCTAGACCAGTTTTCTTTTGGTCTACTTTCCGCCAGTTTACAGCGCCCAAAAAGGGCTGCGACACATATTAATTGTGTCTGAGTTTCCACTCCGCCAAAGCCACGCCCCTTTTCGGAGAAGAGTCGGAGCAGACGGAAAAAGTAATTTTTTCTGGCGCCGCCAGCTAATAAATAGGTCTGAGAGCAGAACATGTGGTGAGAGCACCACAAAACTGGCGGAAACGCCATAGTAAATGTCCCCCAGTGTAACCTCAGCATGTGATCAAGGCTGAAGCCTTTGAAATGTGTCAAAAATGCATCCAAAAACGCAACGCATTGTGTGAACGCGCCCTCAGGGTAAAGTTGCTTAGTGTTCACTTGATTAAATATTATTAACTTACAGGAGCTCCATCTTGTTTTTTTTTTTTTTTTTTTTTAAATAGATACACCAAAAAAAAGGTATGGAAACATTTGCACCTCTTCTACGTCTTCAAATACTCACAGCATTGCTCACAACTGATGCTAAAAAACTGATGAAAATAACATAAGGTGTGAGCTGGCCCTTACTTGCAGTGTAACTACTTACTGTGCCGATCTCTCAGCTGAAATTACAAGATCGGCGATGCTGCTTATTTTTTCAGCTCATCAAAACACTCTGACTCAGCTTTCTGTTAAAATGAACACTCTGTGCATTATATAATAACTAACTACACATGTACAATCAACTCCTGATTTTGCCTGCAAAAACTGTATAAAAACTGAATGCAGAAGCCCAGCCTGAGCATTATAGAGGCTTGGCTGTCATAAAAAACAAACAGATGTTTTTCTGTGGAAAAAGTTTCCCCTTTAAAGAAGAACTTTTCCAGCATATGTCCTGCTCCTGGAGCTGCTGCAGTGTCGCACTGGCCTCTCCCCTCTCTATATAGAGAGATCCACTAGAGGGTGTAGGGTGTGACACATACTTCAGCCTTTGAACCTGGGCTGGGTGATGAGAGCAGGCTTCCTCTTCCTGGGAGGACCCACTCAACTTTCTCTCTCGGATCAGACCCTGCAGCAGAATACAGGAGACCCTGCTAGTCCTAGAGGTATAGTATCTGCTTGTTACATGTCCTGAGATACTACCCTGTTACAATGTATTCATCCTGTCAGCATGATACACAAATAGTAACAGTGTATATTGAGCTTATATAGCAGGCGGGGAGGTGCATATATCAAGGGTCTCTCCAAAACTGACGGCGCAACTAATTCCTATGTGAAAAACAACTTCTTAAAGGGACAATAAAGGCAATGTACTTAAAGTGATTACCACTAATCCTAGATTGTTTACTGCCAGAGTCTTACTACTGTCTATTCCCTTGATACAAGACCTGCAATGATACAGACCTTACAGATGTGCAAATATTTCCACTAGTAAGGACACCTAAAAGTAAATGCTATAGCTATTGTTCTCTGTTATCAGTTTTTTTTAAATGTTTCTTTTCCACTTATTTATGTTTAAATGCAGGTTTAGTTTCCATTACCCAGAGAACAGATCTCTTCTGGCTCTGTTTTATGTTGTATCTAGCACTGAAGTCTGCTGATCAGTAGGAGTATAGGTCATTAATATTGCTAACCTGGAAATAAAATGCTTGGAGTAAGTTTTGCTCAGTTGGTAAGGCTCTTGTTCTAAACCAGTACTTTAGTGATATAATGGGCTTTATAGTGCCCTGTGATCTAACACAATGACATAAGTGAGGTAATTGTGCCGACTGACTTGGAAATGTGGATTGATCTGCTTCCTCAGTATGTGGGTTTGAAAGGGTTAAAGTGTAGTGACAACACAGATAGTTAAACCTGTTGGTTGAAAAAAAAACAGGGCTAGTTAAACCTGTTGGTTGAAAAAAAAATTCTGAGGTCTTGTTTAACAATACCTTTCCATTGAGATAAGGTCACAGCTCCTATCTCCAGTACCAGGTTAAAGATTGGAAAAGCCCTGGAAATGCAAACTTCCCTGAACCTTGTCCTGTGTCTCCTGGGCTGTATCTACAACATAAAGTCTCATGTAATGTAAACTTTACTCATGGATGAATGTAAAGTTTCTGCTGCCTGAGGTAGGCTATAGAACAGCGCCCCCTCAACACCAATCAAAAGTAATATATCAGGTTATCACAATGAGGTGAGTGGACCTGCTCTCTTCTCAGCAGCAATGAAAATGTATTATTGGATCCTTGCCACTTGTATCATACTGCCCACTAAGGTTAGCTTCCCAAGGGATAGTGTGGGACCAGCTGATTTTGTACTCAACAAAATATTGTGACTTTACATAAGGCACTTGAATTGACCTTTTGTGAGTTGGTTAAACGTAATGAAGATGTCATTATTTTTTTATTTTTATAAACCCAATCGATCCCTGAAAGCCAGACCATGTGCTGGTCACGGTAATGACTGAGCACAGAGCTTGGGAAAGGAGTCCTTGCATCATGGCAATATATGATGTAAGGAGTCCCTGCTGGCAGGCAGAACAGCAGTGCTGATCATTAATGACGTTCAATGCTGTCTGATGCAAGGCCTCCCATCTTGGGTACTGTGCTTGGCTCATCTAATCTGAGCAGCCGATGACCCAGCGTAGTCATGTGCCACCGGCCTTGGCTCACTTGTATGGTATTTAATCTGCACACTTTCAGGGCTTCAGCATAAAATTATTTAGCCATCTTCATTGTGTACCCCTTGGGAGGGCTGCCTGAGATCTTAGACCAGTTTTCATGATTAAGTTTGGACTTTAGTGTATCTCCACCACTTCTTATCAAGTACTTGGTCTATGAGACGTATATTATTAGTTTAAGCACTACCTTGTTCGTTGATGCTGAAGAGTCAATGAGCCAGTCTTTTCGTCCCTTGTGCATGGACTTGCTAGTGTTGGAAAGATCACACTACACATGAAAAAATAATTTATTATCTGGTTACCTAAGGTAAACAAGGTGTTGTTGTATGGGATTTCCATAAGATAATAAAGGATATTCTTAGAATACATGTCACTATGAAGATGGATTGCATGTAAACTTAAAGAAGTACTGATAGTTTGAAGCCTTGTATTTCTAGCATGTACTAAAGGTTCCCCACAAAAAAAAAAAAGTTGCTTCGTGACATACCTAAGTGCGATATGTTGTTGACATCACTGCATTTACAATTAGATTCCGACCTATAGAGAGCTGCCATTTGTGCAAGGCTACACCCAGCCTGTGAACGATTACTCAAAAGACTGATAATACAGGCAGTCCCCAGGTTACATACAAGATAGGTTCTGTAGGTTTGTTCTTAAAGGGAACACCGTCACCACTAGTTTCACAAATAAAGGATGAACAGGTTCCTATAGGCTTAGTAACTATCTGACAACACCCTGTCGAGCTAAAAAATTATTCCCCTGAGATTCCATATATTGAACTTTATGAGTTTGTTTGGTAACTAAGCACTGGCTACACGGTTCAGGCTGGGTGTGTGCTCCCTCGCGGCTAGTTCCAGCAGTCTCTCCAGCTCTATGTGTATGATGCGTATAATGTCATGTGCCAGGCTGACCTCGTCGAAGTTCCTATAGACTTTTGTAGAGTAGGAACTGTACACAGGGCCGGCCAGGTTTTAGTGGGCCCTGGGAGCGCAGAGCCTTAGGCGGGCACCCTCGTGGAGCGCCCTCAAGTCGGCCAAACTGAACACCCCCCCTCCCTGCGGGAAACACTGACCCACCCACCCCCTCCCCTGCGGACACACCTGTACGCACGCCCCCCTCCCCTTCGACCACTGAACCCCCCCCCCCCCCCGCTGACACAATGAACCCCCTTCTCACCCCTGTAACTCAGTGACCCCATCCCTCCCCCCGGAGACACTGACCCCCCTCCACCCCTGTATACACCACTGACCCGCCATCCCAACCCCCGCGGACACACTACCCCCCCCTCCCCCCTACACACTGACCGCATTACCCTCCCCCCTCCCCCTGCGGACACACTGAAACCCCCCCTCCGGGAAAGAAGTATTTTACCTGTCCTGGTTCCCCCGGCGCAGCACCTGCAGCTGTCTTCGGCCTGGGCCTCCCGTACGCGCCGGCTCTGAAACCGGCACACGTGACCCGATGACGTCATCATGTGCGCCGGCTTCAAAGCCGTCGCATACCCTGCGGAGCGCCGCATCGTGGGAACCGGGACAGGTGAGTTTTAGATTCTGCCTCTATGCTGCGCTCCCGACCAGCGCAGCATAGAGGCAGAAAAATGATCGATCCGGATGGTGATCAATTGTACCAGTGTCTCATAGAGACACTGGTACAATTGATCCGGGGGCCCGAGTGGGCCCCTCCAGTACCCCGGGGCCCCGGCACTTGCCCGGGTTGGCCGGGTGCTGGCGCCGGGCCTGACTGTACACTAAGCATTTATGTCATGAAATCACAGCATATTTTATCACTTGAAATCACAGCAGCCTGCATGGAGAGGAGTAGAAGTCCATGGAGGCTGATGTGATTGTTTTATGTGGTCAGATATGTACATGGGGGTATAGTTTTCATATTAAGTAGCTTAAGGACCTTTGATCACATGACATTAGACCACGCCCCCATGGACTCACTCCAAACCTGCATTGATACCAGGCATGATTATAACTCTGATTTTATGGGGATCTCAGGGAATCTATTTTTAGCTAAAAGCAGGGTGTCAGATGGTTACTAGAGCCCTATAGGAGCCTGCCTCTATCTGTATTTGTGAAAATAGTGGTGACGGGTTCTCTTTAAGTTGAATTTGTATGTAATTGGAACTGTATATTTCATTCTTTTAGTCTCTTTGACAATTGGATTTTAAAAATGTTGGATTGTCATAAGAACCAGGTTTAACAATAAAGCTTAATCGCAGATACATTTCATAACTGTTAAAGCTGTTTATTGCAGCCTACGTACAGAAAATTATCAACATCCAGAGGTCTGTTTAACTAGGGGTCATCTGTAAGTTGGGTGTTCTTAAGTAGGGGACCGTCTATAGCTGGTGAAGGAGGGAACATTCTAGGGCTGGGGATAATAATAATAATAATAATAATAATCTTTGTATAGCCCCATCAAATTCCATAGTGCTTTACCAATAATAGGGGAAATATACAAATATAATAATACATTACAAAGAACAAACCGTCATATGGAACAATAGGAGTGACGGTCCTACTCACAAGAGCTAAGACGATGAGGATGAGGGGGTGACACAAGAGGTTGTATAATGGTCCAGCCATTCTTTATAAGGGATCAATATAAAATAATTTCATAAATAAAAAATTCTGCTGCTTGAACCAGTCATCAGCCGCCATGGTATTTACAGGGTCCAAGGTGAAAGACTGCAGAGAAGCCTGGAGCTTGGTATATATCTGCTGTTTGCCGAAAAATAGACGGGAGATCGGACATAGGAAGGGAGAGTTGACGTTTCATGCAGTTAGCGAGTGTGATAGGCTTGCCTAAAGAGATGGGTTTTAAGAGTATGTTTGGAGGGTGGGTATTAGTCTGACTTGGGAGACGTGCATGAGAGGTTCGAATTTGGGATAATAGGATCAGATGGAACAAAAGGTAGTATTTATAGAACCTGCATGCCACTGATGAGCATAAGAATGTTATCCTAGAAGCATGTTTGGAAATTGATTCTTTCTATAAATATGGGGTATTTGTAAAAAAATAACTTTGCCAAGTATTCCTACTTGTAGCATCATGCATCCAACTTTCTTGTAGATTCAATGGGGGAATTTTATTATAAATATTAATACATGTCACTCCACCATGCAGAACGAAAATGTAGTAGGTGCATGAGTAGGATGCCAGTCCTTATTTCAATAAATTGTATAAACTCAGCCCTCAGAGGTTCAATTGCAAATATTCTTCATTAAAGCATTACCGATTGGCAATCCACATCTATTATTTAGCTTCGGTCTGTTAGACCTTCTTCAGAGACACGAATGTTGGTGGGTAGAGATGGAGAAAAGAAAGGCAGCCCAATTGGGATAGATAAGTGTCTTATGTATTGCAGCACCTCATAAGACGCTTATCTATCCCAATTGAGCTGCCTTTCTTTTCCCCATCTCTACCCACAAGCAATCGTGTCTCTGAAGAAGGTCTAACATAAACCGAAACGTTAATAAATACATGTGGATTGTCAAATCGGTGATGCTTTAAATGAACTACTACTGAGTTTATACCGTTTTTTTTGGGGGAAATTTATTAAGACTGGTGTTTAAAATGGCAGTCTTAATAAATTCCCTCATCTATTAAGGGGCTCTGGCCTCTTAGAAGATAATACTATCATCTCTTCCAGGATGGACCTGTTTAGACCAGATCTGGTCTACTATAGTCCCCATCAGTTTTACAAAAAGCATAGGAATTGACTGTGATGGGGAGATTTGCTTGCCTTCTAACCAAGAATTTGAAGGATTAGGCATGACAAATCTCCCCCAGAATTTCTTGTGATTTCCTGCATAGCACAGCCCCTGCTGTGATCAGCTATTGAAGTAAGATTGCGTGTACACCATACATCAAAATGCACAGAATTGTGCAATGCATTTTGCAATGCAAACGCCACGACCATGACCTCTGGGTTTTTTTGTAACCCAATTATAAGTGGTCACTTCAGGATGATCTCTACTACATCTCAAGTAATACAGGATTGTCTATGTTGCTTGTAGGTGTAATAAATTTCATATCAAATTGTAATAATAATTTTTATATAGCACCATCATGTTATCTAGCGCTTTACAAATCATAAGGGACAAATATAATAAAACATGACAGAGCATAAACATTCGTATGGAACGAAAGGAGTGAGGTCCCTGCTCGCAAGAGCTTACAGTCTATGAGGAAGAGTGGGGTAACACAAGAGGTAAAAAGACTATATAATGGTCCAGCCATTCTTCATAAGGGAATAGAACAAAATATAATATGCCGTATATACACGAGTATAAGCCGAGTTTTTCAGCACAATTTTGGTGCTGAAAATTCCCCACTTTGTTTATACTCGGGTATAAACTCCGTACTCACCATTCCGACGGCCCGGGCAGCTCCTCTTCTATCTTCATGTGCGCAGCAGGTCAGCGTCTCTTCTTTCTTCAAGCCAGCGTCAAGTCTGCGAAGGCTTTGTGATGTCAGCCGCTGATGTCAGCTGCTGCTATCTACTACACCTGGCAAGCCAGGCTATATACTGGGACTGTGACCTATGCATTTACCACCCTCAGCTTATACTGGAGTCAAAACGTTTTTCCAGGGGGTTTTTTTTGTGTTAAAATTAGGGGTCTCGGTCGGCTTATACTCGAGTATATGCGGTAATAAATAGAATTGTATTGGATATTGCAGCTACACTTCTTAAGAATGGGTGAATCACTAAAACCTTGGAATTCAAAGAAACTATCCTATCCCCAGATGCTTATTTTTCATTATAATTAATTTTTTTTGTTTTTGGTTAATCTTTTCTGTTATTGTTATGCAAGTAATGATAAATTAACAATTTAACATTTTTTTTTCATGTCTTCTAGTGCAATGTCGGGAGCAGATGACTTTTCGGTATGTGATGTTTGTTATGCAGCTAAACTGTTATTTGATGTAGTTTATTAATGTATATGGAAGTTTTATAATTCTCTAATGTATGTGTGTGTGTGTATATAATGAACACTTGGAGTTATCATACTATTTTCACTTGCGTTAAAATTTGTCCCTGGCACTTGTGACAACCAGTGATGCCCTGAATAAATATGGGCAGTCGGGTATAGTAAACACCAAGCCAAACAGGGGCACTTAACTGCAGTGATGACATACTTTGTTTCATCTATGTAACAGATGTATCTTCCTTTCCCAATAGCTGGCAGATGCCTTATCAGATACTACTCCAGCAAAGTCTAAGAATGTAAATCAACCAAGTCCTTGGGGCACAAATCCATCTGCTCCTTCAGCTCCTGGTTTTGCACCTTACGGACAAGGCCAAGGAGTAGGACCATATTCTAGTGGTGGATCTCAGCCATCTGGTGCACCATCGCAGCCATACCCATCTGGGCCCCAACCAGGAGCACCATCGCAGCCGTACCCATCTGGGCCCCAACCAGGAGCACCATCGCAGCCGTACCCATCTGGGCCCCAACCAGGAGCACCATCGCAGCCGTACCCATCTGGGCCCCAACCAGGAGCACCATCGCAGCCGTACCCATCTGGACCCCAACCAGGAGCACCATCGCAGCCGTACCCATCTGGACCCCAACCAGGAGCACCATCGCAGCCATACTCTTCTGGGCCTCAGCCAGGAGCCCCAACACACCCATACCCATCAGCACCTCAGCCAGGAGCCCCAACTCATCCATATTCATCTGGACCGCAGCCAGGAGCCCCAAGTGCACCTGCAGGTCCTTCTGGGCCTTACCCAGGAGCTGCTCCTGGACAACAACCTTCTGCACCAAATGCCCAATATCCTGCAGGTCCTACTGGACCCTATCCAGGAGCACCTGCTGGACAGCAACCAAATGCTCCATTCCCTTCACAGCCTGCTGGGCCTTATGCAGGAATGCCAACTGGGCCACAACCAGGGGCTCCCACAGGGCACTATCCTAATGCACCTGGGCAATATCCAGCTCAGTATCCTTCAGGGCCCGCTGGACTTTATCCTAACCCTTCTGGAGCTCAAGGTCCACAATATCCAAGTGCTCCAGGACAAGGTGGATCTTATCCTGCTCCTTATGGCCAATCAGGTCCTGGACAGGCATCATCTTGGGGCTCTAATCCATGGGGATCACAGGGTGGCCAATACCCAGCAAACCCAAATCTTCCGTACCCATCCTCTAGTCCTTTCCCAAATCCTGGTGCTGCTTCATCTGTGCCATGGGGTTCAGTGCCTCCAGGTCAGTGGGGACCATCCACTTCATTTCCTGGAGCTGGAGGATCAAATCCTAAACCTGGCTCATATCCATAAAAATGGCTGTTTCAGTGGATGTCTCCGAAACCCATTTAGTGAGTATGTTGTCCGTATGATATTGTCCTTTGCAATGTGTGCATGGTGTTTTTTTTTTTTTTTTTTTCCATTAGAAGCAAGTAATCTGTTGTTATGTTTGCATGGTATAGTTGGTCATACACATAAGTCCTTCAAATGAACTGAATTCTTGAGGAGTGGGTAACATGAATGACTGGTAGTGACGTTATCCTGTTTGACGCATGTACCACATGCTGAGCATTGCTATGTATAGGGGAGTCGGGTAATATGGCTGTTAGCCAGATATGTACAATCGTAAGGTTTTCTAGTCAATGCGGCACACGTATCCTTTGCGGGAAAAAAAAAAACTTCAGCTAACTCTGATTTGCGTGTGTGTGTGTGTTTTTTTTTTTTTTTTTTTTTGTCCCCTTCATGAGTTGTAAGGATAATTATTTTATAATTCTAGTCAAGGAGCTCCAGCCTTTAAAGGGACCCTGTCAGCACACTAGCCCCCAAAAGTATCTTTATGTATTATGCACATCGCCTCTACGCCTTTCTGTCATATTCATTGGGTTTCAATGTGCTTTTATTCTATTGTAACCTTCAGTCAGAGGGAGGGCTGCTCATCCAGGCAGTCAGCAGCTCCACCTGACTGCCTGCTCCCAGCATTGTGCTTGCCAGCCCTGCCTCCTAATGCCAAGTTCATTCTCCAGCAATCTAAGACTCCTGTGCCTGTACAGTGCACCTGTGACTTTGGAGCCACCACTGCATGCACTGTGCCAGCTTCACGGGCATATTGCGTGATACCGCATCACTCAGAAATTGGAGAATTACTGGAGCATTGGGGGGCAGGGCCAGGGCCGGCGCTATGGGTTGGCAAAGGTGGCAATTGCCCAGGGCCCCTTGAAAATGGAGAATCTCTTCTTTCAAACGAATTTAGAATTTTGTTTCTAGGTGCTATGGATCCAGAGCTATTCAGGTTTAAAGTGAGAATATCAGGTGCCATTTTTATATATAAGAATCACTCCCAACGGCAGTTTAACAGTTAATATCTCCATTTTCCTGGCACTTAGAAACACATATTTGGATTCATTTAAAGAGGAGACTCTCTTCTTTCATAGGAAAAAACATGTGAGGTTCTGTGTCACAGAGCCAGAGATACAGCCCCCTCAATGTACCCCCCTCCAGATTCTTAGCCATCAGGCTACAGGGAGAATTTGCTGCACACAGGAGCTGCTGCACTTTATATATTACTACATTTTAAGAAGGGATAATATCAACTAATGTTCATGTTTTTAACCCTTCTCTATGCAGAACTATCTGAGAACACACTTTCTCTCTTACTGCCTTTTATTTTGTGATAGTTTTTTTTATTGGTAAAATTGACTGATACGATGAACATTCAATCCTCTACGCCTAATGTGACTACACCGTGACCAGAACATGTCCATAAAGTTATATGTAACACCAAAAACACACATGTTCTGGAATAAAGTTTTTATTTCCCACCATCCTCCATTATTTACACCTATATTATGTTCTCACTCAAATTCTTATGAAGCGCGGAGGGATCTGTTATTGTGTGGATAATACATTGGTGCACATATAAAAGTGACTTTTATTATCTCATTAGCTTGGATTATGGATATATAGTTATTTATTTGGGTGACCATTGTGTAAGGGATCATACAGTGATAGATGTGTGTGACGCTCAGTGCAATTTTCTGCAGTTCCCTGTGCTGCATATTTTGGTGAATATCCACATGTGGGGTCTGTATGATCTCCTCACATCTTACTGGTTTAGGAAAGTATATTTTCTTTATATAAGTATCTGGATTTGTACATATTTTAGAGGAAATTTTGAATGTTAATTGCCAAATGCATCGCCTGGTTGTCTGATTTCAAAATTCTATAGGTTTTATGGCGCCTTTACTTTTTATTCTGTTTTATTGATATATTTTGCAGGTTGTGACTGTCTAAAAATTTCTAGCTGAAAAGCAGATATAGATTTTCTTTTTGGAACAAATTTTTTGCCATCAAAGTCAAATTTTAAGTATTTTTATAAAATGTTTCAGTTTGAATCAAAATTGCATGAAGGCGCCTATGTCTGTAAACTCTTTGATGCAATTTTGAAAACGGGGCAAGTGTCTGCTTTCAGAAAATATCGGTCCCTGTCCCCAATGGGCCTCACAGTCTAATCCACCTACCAGTAATTTTTTGGAGTGTGGGAGGAAACCGGAGGAACCAGTAGAAACCCACGCAGACACAGAGAGAAGATACAAACTCTTTGCAGATGTTATCCAGCGCTGCAAGGCTGTAGTGCTAACCACTGAGCTACCGTGCTGCCCATCAATCTCCCTATCATCTATCTCCTATAAAATTCTCCAAAATTACATTTTATTTTACCTTATTAAAGGGAGCCTCTTGCTGACTGTGACTGCTCATAAAATAGTTTTATTTTGGGGCCCCACTTTTAGTTTTGCTGAGGGCCCCACTTTGTCTAGAACCGGCCCTGGGCAGGGCTGGCAAGCACAATGCTTGAAATGGGGAGAGCGAATGGCAATTGGAGTGTAGCTGCTTGACTGCATGTTACAATAGTATAAAAGCGGATTTCTCATGAGTGCTGACACCTATGAATATGACAGATGGTTGTCCGGGGGACTTGCATAATATGTAAGGTACTGCTATGTTGGTAGGCTTAGGGGGGAGGCTCGTGGGCTGACAGGTTCCCTTTAGATCACCTCTTTAGACCCCACAGAACACAAAAACAAGGGGTCCGATGGGCTTTGTTACTTTCAGAGAGTGACGAGGAGTCCGACGGAAGTAAGTGGGACCTCATTGGACCCCTTGTTTCATCACTGAGATCAGCAAATTAGGCCCTATACTGTGGATATGGCCTAACTTCTGTTTGTGGGAAACCCATTTATGTCACTTATGACCATATGATATTTTAGTTTTTCTAATTAGCAAAAATGTCTGCATTTTTTTCCTGTCAACATGGGGTGTACATAAATGTGCAAAAAAACCTTTTGATCATAACAATTGACTGCAATGAGTGAAAAATTGAAATGGGTCTGAATACTTTCCATAACACTGTATGGATCATATATATTGCATCACACATGAGAGATGACTGATCCTTTATGTATATTACACCATATGTGTGGTGGTGTTTAGGTTAAAATGATGCTACTATAGAACACATTAAATCAAAATATTTTTAGAGGAAGGACTAGATATTATATTTTTACTTGGTATATGTGGCATCTAAATATTGTGATTTTATATATTTTATTTTTTTTTTTCCCTAGATTTCCTTGTATTGAAGAAAAACTCCCCATGAATAGAATATGGATCCAGGTCGATGAATGACCAACAACCAAGATAATCAGATGCCAAAGAGAAATCTGTCCCAAACAATGGAGGATGTGAACCCAGCTACATCAGATCTGCTTTACTGTTCTCTTGTGCCAATATTGTAATGCTGTGGACACTCCTCCAATTTCTTTACATAGACACTATATTGCTTTTTGTACAGATTCTAAGAAGATATATTTGGATACAGAGATAATTCTGAAGGTTTTTTTTGTATACCTTGTTTATGTTAGCCTTTTTTGGATATATGCTGACTAGAAATCCACTTACACCTTTTTCTATAAACCAAGAGGCTTTGGTGCTGTGTAGATGAACATCTTGTGGTTCTTGTTATTATTTGAAGCATTGTACTGGAGATGAACATGACTAGGTAGTATTACTGGACTTCTTGCTTTAGCCTCTTTGTTTTTGGAAATTGTGAGGGTTTAATATGGCTGACCTCCTCTAATAAAAAAAATATATACATATAAACTGTATGGTATTCCCCATCTTTACCTTTTTAAATTAGATTTACAGTTCAATTCATAAATTCTGTATCATTTATATCCAGGAAAAAGATCAAAAAATCCTTATTTGTCACAATGTATTTTTGTTAGATGCACCATCACAGGAGAGAATTAATTAATGGGTTGTCTGTGTGCTTCATAGCTGATAGATGGGCACCTTCCTATTAACATATGATCCCCAAATATGATTTTGATTGGGGCTTTTCTATACCAGACACTTCTTTTAAAAATCCCCATTTGAGTTTTTTTTTTTTTTCTTGTGATCTTTTTAGTAGTATAAGGCTCCATATGCCTAGAAATTAGAAATAATAAACTTTAAAAATAAAAGAAATACTTTTTGTGTTTTCAAACTCTATTTGATGTTAATACCATTGTTTATATCTATTTTACATATTTAGCCTCTCATGTTTTGTTTAGATCCTACGCTACATACAATAATAGTGCAATGGAATAGCCGCGCACACATTACACCTCCTTCTTATTGATTTGGCTGTGTAATACACCACATAGACTTAAATAGTCCAGTAAATGTTAATTTTTTTTTTTTTTTGTGGGTTAACGTGTAGTAGGCATAACCTCACTGCATGAAAATATCACTGTATCCTAATATTGCTATTAATTGCATACTGTTGTTTCAAAGCTATATTTGGTTCAACAGAAAGTGGGTTAAAGGGTGTATATGTAATATATAGGCACATATATGGTTGTGTTAGAGATCTAAAATATTACCTGGCCCATCCCATATATTTATGAAAAATAAATCTGATTTAGCTCCTCTTGTCAATGAGTTGTATCTGCAATACCAGCTACGGCCATGTACACAAGAGGGGCTCTATTAATGCAAAAGAGTAGCTGCGCCCCCCCTTCCTTCCTCTGAACTTCACTACAGATCTACTGTGGGTTACTGGCAGGTTCACATCTCTCACTAACAAGTATTTATTGTGTGGTGTGAAAGAGGTTTAACACATTATATTATTGCTTTGTTATTACCTAGGTTTTATGGTTTATGTTCATATATATTTCTGGGTTTTAATATATTTAGTTTTTTGTGGGATTGTGTTTTATGATGGCAATAGAGCAATGAGAAATCTGCTTCTGCTGTACATGTCATGAATAGATTAGTGGATTTTATATAAATAAAGGAACCAGAATTCAGCATGACATTCCCGTCTTGTTATCCTTTCTAGGGAGCAGAGTGGATTTAATGGGGTACTCCAGAGCTTTAATAGTTAATAACTTCTCATTACTTTTGAACATCATTGAGTTGGAATCTGACATGCAGACCTCTCACCAATTGGCACTGTGAAATATGCCTACAAAGCACAACAGCCTTTAAAGACCACAGGTACCCCCTCCCCCCCTTGCATAGACCTATAGAAGAAATAGGAGAGAAAATTTCCTCATTTATTTCAGTCCATTAAAAAAAAACATAAGGGGCCAAAAGGGGGCAAGTTTTCAGAAGCCGGGATTCACAAGTGACTGACGTTCTGTGCTGGCACTTTCTCTAGCTTCGACTGCTATCGTTTTAATGGACTGTAATAAATGAAGACTTTGGTTATTGGTGTGTGCAGCTCTTTTTCTACTACAGACTGTTTTGCTATAGCTAAGCATTTCCTGGATTTATCTTGAACAACCTCATCTACTTCGTGTCCACGGTCAGTGTCCAGGTTCTACATTACTTTGTGCTTCATATATCTATATTCTGTTTGGGGTAGTAAGGGAATCTGTTTTGACCATGTTGTAGCATCTGTTTACTTTCTGTTTGAAGTTAGTAGCAGAATGACTTTTATAACGTGATTATTAATCCAGGTCTGCAGCTCATGCAGTTGTTAGTGTCACCACTGCTGTTCAGCTGGCAACATTTTACATGACAGAGATGGCAGTGGAAATAGCTTCCTACCACTCGCTCCCATTTAACCTTGTTGATTGTGACTACCACCCCCTTTAATGAAAGAGAGAAGACATAAATAAAATGTGGACACACCAATGCTGACATTGCACATGTATGGGGTGGAGGTGGGGGGTTCTTATTATTGCATAGTAGTTGCATATTGAGGGGGCTGGTGGTAACTCCTTTTTAAGTTCCAATAGACCATTTTCTGATTACCAATATAACAAACTCCAGTAGTAATGTATTGTACTGTATTATGGAGGTCAACATGACAGTGAACCTACAATGTCCAGCTGGAGGCATAACAATGACGGTAGACCTATAATCACCACAACAGATTGACTACAAAAGCTTAAAGGTTTTACTGTATATTTTATTAACGTTGGAGGAAACTGGAGTACCTGAGGAGAACGTATAAACTCCATGAAAATGGTGCCCCGAATGGATTGATACCCATAAACAGGACTACAGTGCTGGAAGGCCGCAGTGATGTAGAGTTGGCCACTGTGCTGATTGTAAGAGGGATTATCAGGATGGTAATGTCCAGGAGTAATACATCAGGTGGATGAGGATGAAGATTACATATGCTGTAAGAAGAACACAATAAAAGATGTCCAAACAAGGACAGACCGCAAATAACCATGAGATACACATTGATCATAAACATTATTTCCGGGATTTGTTTAATTTTGGTTGGTATAACGGGCTACAGAGGCGCCCCTCGTACTTCATGTTGTAGCTGTCTCCGTCAGTAGCTAGTATGCAGGGCGGATTATGGGGCGGGCTCACAGGGCACATGCCTTTGGGCCCCCACCAAGTGTGGGCGCTTTTGGCCTCCCGGATCTCCCACTATATATGTGGGTCTGGCTCCCTGACTTCGCTGAACCAGATGCTAAAGCTGCAGCCGGACCAGAATACTGGGCGGTAGCCAGTAAACTTTCCCTTCTCTGCCGGAGACCACACACTGGGGGAACGGAATAAGGAAGGTTTTATTTTTTTACTTGGGCAATTTATATTGATACACCTAAAATAAAAATGGTTGGTGATATCTACTTCCTGTTTGTGGCACATTAGTATATGGGAGGGGGGAAAATTTGTTGGATTCGCATCTCCCTCTTATGGAGAAGCACAATAGGTAGTTAAAGGAATAGTATACATTTTACAATATTATTCCTGAGCTGAAATACTGAGGCTTTACAGAGGTTCTATGTATATGTTCTGTAATACATATGAACAATCTACCGTAAGTACCTGCTGTGTACATAGAGAGGTATACCTGTCAAATTTTAATGAATTTACTTTTTAGATACAGCAAACAGAGAATAGGGTAATGACAGAGTTAAGTTAAAAAGTGCTGGCTGACACAATTACTTTGACAGGAACCATCCTATTTTTATAACACATTTACATTTTCATTTCCCTCTGTACTAACAGTGCACATCCCTGTGCTGCTCCTCATCACCCCGTTAAATGGAAGAATCCCACTAGAGGGCGATCATGCACTGCATGGTGTATGCGGCTGGACACGCACACTAATAGAAGAAAGTTGAAGTTGCTATTTACAGCCAGTGATTTTGGTATGGTAATAATTATTTCCAATGGAAAAAGATTTCAGAATGTAGTAACATTTCTATATATTTGTTTGGTTTGTCGTGCGTCACATTGTAGCCATACTGCTACCAGGTTCAGTACTCTTTTCCCATTGCAATTTTTCTATGTTTTTTTAGGGGGCTGGATCAGAACAAATATGGTGACATATTTTGTGGTTAAAAGGACAGTATATCTGGATATTATGGGGCATATTTACTTACCCGGTCCCTCGGAGTTCCCGAAAGTCCATTGTCCGTCCGGAATGCATTCAGCCGCAATTCACTTAGATCGTGCCCCCGATTTCCTGCATCTGTAGCTTCCTCGCTCAGGTTCGCCGGAGTTCACCATCTTCCTGTGGCTTGCGACACAATTTTGAAGTTAAATCCCGTGGTTTGTCCGAATCTGTCGGATCATGCGATGGCCCGCCCCCCGATTTGTGTCACGTTAAAGCCAAAATCCGATCGGGTGCGCCAAAAACCCCGTTTGAATCCCTTTCCCAGCGGCGCAAAATGGAAATGTGAAACAAATTTCAAATACGTACTAGCCCCCAGAAGTTGTCTGACTGCTCCATACATACTGTCCACACGTGTGAGGCTAGAGGGAGTGGTACTATTACTACATTAGTATGGAAATAATTATAGATGTCATACAATGGCTTCATTCACACATACATAATTTAGTTACATGCTCATTTTCAGGAATGGCTGATCACACGTATGCTGTTTTAAAGGGAATGAGGTCACTCATTTAAACCACATATTACTTTATTGTATTCTGTTTTTTTATTTTCTGTAGATATTTTAAATTTTATTTAGTAGTCAAAGTAGTGCTCCCATTGTAGCCAATAAAGTAACAATGCCCCCACAATAGACTCCAGTGTAACAGTGCCCCCAAAGTAGCGAATATAGTCACAGGGGTCAAATAGTAGCTAAAAGTCATAGTGCCCCCCTCCAAATAGCCAATAATCACATTGTCCCACAGTAACTAATGGTCACAACGCCCCTCACAGAAGTAAAGTCACAGTTGCCCCACTTAGTGGCCAGGTCACAGGCCCCCCCACTCATAGAAGCCAAGTAACGGGGCCCAACCCACATACTAGCCTTAGTTTACTATAACTACCCTCTAATAGTAACAGCGCCGATATATAAAAACAAATAAAAATACTCACCTTATTCCACCTGTTCCTTTTGCCCCATCTTCCTTTGGCGCATATATGACGACTGGCGACCTATAAGATGAAAAATACGTCTCGCAGGCAATGACTGAAGACACATCCGCCTGTGCTGTGAAGCTCCAGCCATGGGCCTAAGAAAACCCAGCGCAGGAGGATGTGTCATCTGCGAGACATTTTCTCCATTTCATGGGTTGCCAGTTTGTGGCCTGTAAGATTGATGTAGAGTAGCGGTATTGGGAGCCGATTACTAAGAGGGTGTAATACTGGAATTTCAAGTGTCAGGGCTTCCTCTCTTGGCAGGGCTTGTGACTGGAGCCCCAGTATCTCCCTCCCCACTGATGGCAGCCATGTGCCTTAGCTCTGTTCAAGAAGATTATATTCACCAGATTTAGTTTTCAGAATTGTAGCTGGACTGGGAGCAATACAGTGTGTGAACTCTTCAGTAAACTGCTCCACTGCAATCTGTTTTGATTGACTGCTGTAGTGATCCACCAGAAGTCTATTACAACTCTCACTCAGGTTGTATTTCTCCTGGTAAAAGCACATCATCACCTTGGGCCTTACACCCAGGGAGAGATATCATGCCAATGAGCATGTCTATTTCTGATTGGTGCAGGAGCCTGGGTAGTGATTACATCTTAAGGTAATCTTACCTATAGCTCTGCTCTAAATAGCGTCAAACAGAACAAGGAAGGACCTTGGAACGTTGAGCACTTGTAAGCTGCATCATACTACCATTAGGCACAAGAGAAGAGTGCTGCACGGAGCATGGATGAATGTTGAGAGTGGCATTAGCAAGAGAAGAGTAGCAACGCCAGGTAAGTGTTTATTTTTTTCTACTCTTGGGTATCCATTATTAAAAGTAGCCTGCTACAGGTCTCCATTATTATTAGTGATCTTCTTTGAGGTCTCCATCTTATTAGTAGTCTTCTCTTGGGTACATTATTAATAGTTGTCTGCTCTTGATAACTGTATGCTTTGCACTATATTATTATTTTTTGCCTGGTCTGGGGTATTAGACTGGGGTCCTGTTTACGTATGTTACCAAAATGCCTTGTCCCAGCCCAGCACATCAAGGTCAATGGCTTGAGAATGCGCTAGGAAGCACGCAACGGCCCGTCGCCAGGCCCCGCTCCTTCCCTGTACTATGCACCCGTAATAAAGAATTTTGCACATATTGGTGAGTGCAGCATTTTTCTCTTCTACTACACATTCACATCACATATTTTGGATATGTTCAGCACATGTGCCAGAAAAGCTTCAGGCGTATACAGTGAACATACCCATAGACATATACTGGCATAGAGGCACCCTCTTTTTCCTCCATCTGCACAGTATATGTCATATACGGGATGTGGCAGACGCGGCACTATATTAACCTGCTTCCTGCTAGAGAGCGAAGTAACGGCTCAGTGGAGGCCATAATTGCCTATGGGGACAGATTGAAATTGTATTGCATCCATCCACGGCCTCTGCTGAGCTCTAGGAGATCCCCTATTCATGTAACTGTCCATATAAGGACAGTTACATCACTCAGGAGACACCCTGAACATTGACAGTAACCAATCACTGGCTGCCACTGATGTTCACTCCTCCTCAGTGATGTATCCCACTGTATGATAATACTGTGGGATAGGGTGCAGTCTTTTGTTGCAAGGGTATTTCAGGAATCTGCCCAATGTATCTTTACAACAGAGGGCTTCAATGGGGCCCTTAGAGGGCCATTCTGACCAAGGTAACAAGTGAAACATTTTGTGAAAAGCATCAAAATTCTATGGTACAAACTTCAACTTTCCCACTCTCCCTGCAGCATATTGCTAAGGTGTAGGTCATCCGTGACCACCTCTTATCCTTTTAATTCCAGTGTATCCTGGGGCATATTTCACTTATTTTATTGTATTTAACCACAAGTGTGGAATTAGTTTCACTCATAATGAGATCTCAAGTGTTCACATACAAGAACATCACACCGTATGTGTGCAATGATGTGTGCTACCCAATGACCTGTGTATCCAGCTCCTTGAGGGGATTTAAGGCTGACAAAGAAACTTTTTTGGTGAATTAGTCAGTGTATCAAAAATCTTTCATGTGTGTACTGTCACGTGAGCAATGTAAGACTTTTATGCTGAGTTCCACTACACATATCCTATGTGATACTGTCTGCTGAAGATATTGTGTAATATTGTCTGATGAACATGTTTATTAAATATCAAGTCTGATACTGTTATGTATGATCCTTCTTGGTGAACCGCTATAGTAGTTAATTAGAAAACTATAGGCAGTGAGCTCTGGGAAGGGTTATCATAGAGAGGAGACCTTAAAGGGCTATGAGCTACAATACTTGAACATAGCTGTAAGGCTGCATTCGTATCACGTTTATGCCGAACATTGTAAGGAAACATTGGGAAAATTCCGACTTGTCCTTACAACATGGGGAACAGCCACTGCTCATGGCTTCGCCCAAGTGATATCACTGTTTTTATATCACCTACCTGAGAGTACACTTAACAAAGGTCGAGGGGGATTTAGTACTGTATTCAGTATTCAGTACAGTCTGAATACCAAACTGACGATCATTGCTTCTTCTTTTTTTTTTTTGTCACTTTTTTCTTTTGGTTAATTTATCTCTAATATTATTGTTCTGTCATTGTTTGTACTGTACTCTCTCTGCTGCTGTAACGTTGGGAATTTCCCCACTGTGGGACTAATAAAGGATTTACTTATCTTACTGGTACCTCTGTCCCCCATAGCCTCTATGGCCTCTGTCAGTAGGATAGAAAAACGCAGCTTGCTTCCATCCTGTGTTTAGCACGTATACTACATATACTGTGCAGATGAAGGTAAAAACTATGCCTCCAAACAAACTTCACATGGGAAACTTTAATTTTCCTTTATTGACGCATACGCAAAAGGTTATCCCTGCTCACTATCAGCTGTTCAGTCGCCAGAATAAATGTCCTTGCATTATATTTCTATCCCCTGCTCTGTGTACAGCCTGTGGGATCGGGCCACCATACAGCATTTCCGTATACTTTTGTCTTCACAAAATGACACTGAGCTGGAATATAATTGTAGTGGTGGAAGACATGGACTGGGTGATGATTGTATACTAGATTGTACAATCATTGTCATTAAAAGTTACATTGTAATTTTACCTACACAACTATCCCCTCCATAAATAACCTTGTCGTTGATGTTCTAATAATGAAGGGTTTAAATGATGTATAGGACTTTAGAGAACTGAAATGGTATAGTAAGCATGTCATGTACGGTATGCATAATGCAGTGTATCTAAGGCTGTCATGTGTAATACTGCCTGCTCAGTCTGTGTATCTAATTATATTATTAGCTGATGGAACAAAGTGTGGCATGGATGATGCTGTTTGCTGAGCTGATGTATCTGAGACAATCATGAATGATAATAACTGTGATTATCTTCACATCTTCTGTTATGAGGTTCTATAACAGAACAGAGAAGCTACAATTGTGAAGGAGATGTAAATACAGAGTCACAGTATGTAACACGATTTTCGGTTGTCTGGCTTTTCAATAAAGTTTACAGTACAGTATGTCCTTTTTTTCACAAGTAGATTTGAGCAGGTACCCATAATAAATCAATAACAGATAGATTTTGGCATGGACTTTTCTTGCTGAAAATCCGGTTTGTGCTTTTGATGTGTAAGAAGTTTACATCCGGAGCTGGAATAATTCTTGGATGCCTTTCTTGGTGGATAAAATTCTTCTTTATTTAAAAATGATGCTAAAATCCTATAAGGGTACATTTGAGTGTTTTGTGCTTGAACTAAGCGTTACATCTGGTTCTGTAAGGTAAGTATATAGTATCAGCCTATAATATGTCATCCAGTGCCACTCAGTACTACATTTCAGGATAGCGCCAGGTGTGTACAGACTGAAGACATAAGAGGGGTGATTACCTGAGAAGTCACCTTTTGTTTGCAAATGCATGTAGACGGGAATCCTGCACGTCTGCAAAACCTATGAGTCAGCTGAAGGCAACATTAGGCAAGACGCAGATGATTCATTCCCTGGTATTATCTGCAGTTTACAGCTCAGCTACAGAGGGAACATGCACAATGCTACTGAGGAAGCTGCGATGTAGGGCACTCTACAGGTGACTTAATCAATAGGCATCTCAAGAAAGTGAACCCCTTCAAAGAAGGGGGTTCCTTGAATATGCAAAACTCCCAGGGGGATAGGGCAGGGGTAAAGAAAAGAAGAACACATACCTTGCTATGAGTCTGCGCCCAACCAGAGGTTCTGTGAGGTCATATGATCTGCCTCAGCATCCTATGGCATCCTCGGACCAGGGGACTACAGGGAAACAAAGTCTCCTGGAAAAGTGAAGAGACAAAGAACATTAATACAGCCCGCTCAATAAATAATAATAACGACTTCAGAATGGACAATAAATAATACAGACCCCCCAGACCAAACAATTAAGAATAATGTAGACACCAGACCACAAAGCAGAAAATAATAATGCAGACTCTGGTCTTATTATGTGGTTTAGACTGTTGCCAAATTATTGAGGATTTGTAGATATATATGGGGAGCTACGTGTGGCTTAAACCTTACGGTGTCTGTATTTAGAAGGTCTGGGGTCTTTCAGGGCTCCCTTCTATTATGTGTGTTTGGTAATTTAACCACTTCCAGGCTGCAAAGTTATTAGCACAACACAGCATCAATAAATTTTGCCATTGTGGCAATCTTGTTGTTCTTTATACACTGTTGTTGTGCGTTATCCTATACCAAAAGCTCCCAACGTCCCTCAACCTGGACATTTAAAGGAAATCTACCACCAGAATGAGGGATTGTAAACCAAGCACACTGACATACTGTTGAGTGCCCCCTATTACAGGTTCTGCTCTTCTTTTAGCCTCTTAGGACCTTGTTTTTACAAGAAAAATGTTTCACAAAGTATGCAAATGAGTTTCAGGGGCTCCAGACTCTATAGATGTCAATGGAGCTTGGAGACCTGAAGGCTCATCTGCATAATTTTTAAAACCTCTTTTTCTTAAAAACAAAGGCATATGAAGCTACAAGAAGACCAGCATCCGCCAGAGGGGGCCCACACCACTATGTCAGTGTGCTTGGTTTACAATCTTTCATCCTGGTGGTAGATGTCCTTTAATCCCTTAGATACCACAATCTGTTGTGACCCTCAGTATCTGAAGGGTTATGGAGCTATACACATTATTCTGTGAAAATAAAAAAAAAATCTGCCTTTGTTTGTCTTGGCAAAGATCGAACTTAAGAAAAGTGTTCAAAAAGTAGAGTATCTGGTATATTTACTGCAGTGTAACCCCCTTCCCCAGTCTCTGTGCTGCTGGTGTTTGCCCTGTGTAGGTAGGTATTCTCTACTATTTTTTATTCACAGTCTCTATTATAGAGCACTGGCGGCCGGCATCCCGCTTATCTCCCCGCAGCCAGTGATATCCTGTGGTCAGTCAGTCACAGAGCTGCGGAGGATCCTGACGCAATGCCGCCGCCTGTCAGGAGAGGATTCCCGCCTCCTCCCGGCAGCAGTGGGCGTGGCGGACATGTGTATATCGACACGTACCGGTCTCTGCACACACTTACGACACGCGTGACGTCACGGAGGGGGCTGCCCCCTGTCCTGGGCCTCTTCCGGGTTCAGAGGGAGACCTGTTAGTGATGCTGCTGCAGGGATACAGTGTGGACATGAGATCCCTCATCCTCCTCCTCGTCCTGTGCTGCCTCCTGCCATGGGAGGCCCAACAGCACCGGCCCGGCTCTGCTGCCCACAGCTGCTTCTGCCAGGTAAGCCCAGAGCAGCCACAGCTGGAGGACCTGGCAGGACACCATCACAGCCTGCCCTCACTACATTATTGCAGTATTTCTCCTCACTCATAACTTCTTTCATTACTCTTAATTTCTTATCTCTATGAAAATGTATAAGGCACCTTTGTGGCTTTGGGGTACAATAATAAAAATTGGGATAAAACTGTAAAAGTTGCAGTCAGGTGCAGTATCTTTGCTTTGTTGACAAATCTAAAGCTTTATTTTCTCTCAGTGGGGGCAAAGGTTTTGAATTCTGCGTTAGCCCTGTATTTACATTGCTATTACCCAGGAAAGCGGCTTGTTGGTACTAGCCTGCACTCAAGGCACATACTACGTACTTTCCTATGAAAATGAGTCCAGTGATGTAGGGGTTAACCTCCTGTATTTCCAAATGCTAAAACATGGAATGACAAGGGATGTAATAATAATAATATTCTATTCTAAATTATGAAATAGAAAATCTATAATAATATTCTATTCTAAAATATGAAATCACCTAGAATACGGTGTATGATGCCTATGACTTCTTTTATTTAACTTTATAAATTTCTGTTTCAATAATTATTATTGATTTTAACAAATTAGAGCATGAAATCCAGTACCCTTAGTAAGTACAAAATATTGAACAGCTGGTTGCATACACCTTAGATCACAGGGTTACATATCTGATGCTATATGTTCTCATATAATAGCTATACATATATACTGGCTATCTCTAGAAGTTGCTTGTCCATTTTATATTCATAAATTTATTTGAGGCAATTCTTCGCTATAACAGCCCCTATAGAAGCTGTCATCAGTTACTTCTAGGTTATTGCCCAGTAGATGTGTTATTCATGTGTCTTGTTGACAACCAGTGTAAAAGCAACATTGTCCTATTGTTACTTTTCAAGGGGTATTCCCAGTATAAGCTCAATGTCATATATTAGATACAAAGCTGAATTCTACAGGGAAAGGGCATCACACTACCCATCTCCACAATAAACAAGTACACAGCACCAAGCCACGAAATGCATATAGATTCATGAGTATCTATGTTCTGAATAAGGGTCGTCTATTGTCTCTCTCTCCATTATCATATAGCCAAGTAGCATGATACAAATATTGTACAGCACTGGCAGAGGATGCATGTCCTTACACAGTGCTTGTTAAGGATTAGAAAAACATTACCTCTGTGCACAAGTTATTTATGATATTGCAGTTCAGCACATTCAGTTCCCTCTTGCGATATAAAAAGCAGAAAAATAGCTCAACTGCTTGTGCCTTTTTTGTTTGCTAATAGTAACTGAAGGTCCCTTGAAGCCCACAGGTAAGGGAGGTGTAACACTCTGCTTAAACAGAATGTAACAGAGCTCAGATAATTGGGCCTTAACTGTAATAACAAATATCACCCACCCAATTCTGGCTCCTATAGTTGTAACTTAAGTGTTTCATCTTGCAGGTCAGACTGCTGAGACAACTGTATCTAGAATAACATCTTTTTTTTTCTTATCTTCCCTTAGGTTGCTGGCTACCTTGATGATTGTACGTGTGATGTGGAGACTATAGACCAGTTTAATAACAATAAGCTGTTTCCCAAACTGCAAAAACTACTGGAAACAGACTATTTCAGATATTACAAGGTAGGACCTATGTGATGCAGTACTAGTTGTTAATGGTTAGGCTTGGGGAAATTTTACATCTTTTCCTCGTCAGTATAGTCCACAGATCAGATTCTGTATTATTATCCACCTTGGAGATGCCAGCAGTTATAGCCCATAGAGGATACAAGTCACAGCCCTATTTATTATGTGTTTAGATATTTTACAGTGCAGTTTGTTAGGTGTTGTTTTTTGTTTTTTTATTTCACCTTTTAGATTTAGTATTTTAGCATTATTGTGATGCTGCTGATAATGGAAGCTTACAGTGCCGTACTGCACTACAGGTTTTTTTGCAGTTTCACTACAGTTGTTACTTTTATGGTATTTTATGGTATCCATTGCTATATCTTGATGTTATATTGAGTGTAAGTGGCAATGATATTTTGTTTTTCATATTTGTAGGCAAATCTAAAGAAACCTTGTCCTTTCTGGAAAGATAACAGCCATTGTGGAATAAGAGATTGTGCTGTGCAGCCTTGTCCCACGGTAAGTACTGCCTGCTAGAAAGCTGTCCTGTAGACTTTGGGACTAGACCAACTACAGTTGTAGAACTATAAGTCCTATTCTCTCCAAACCATTCTGTACATGAGCAGCTGGAAAGTTGTAGGTTATATCTGATTTAATTCCCCATTTGTCTGTATCACTCCTGGGTTGGAAACCTTAACTCGCCAGCTGCTACCGAGCTAGAAATTCCCATGTGGCGTTGTAGTTTAGCAACAGCTGGAGAGCAGTGCGCAGCCCGCTGGTGATAATGTTGTGTGAATGCTTGCAGAATACACCTGTAAAGTTAGAAACCAAATAACGTGCCCTTATTATGTGTGTGAATAATGGGCCACGAAACTTGATGTCCTTGTCCTTAAAGGGAACCTGTCACCAGATTGTGTCCCTTTTTAGAATTTTCTCTGTTATTCCTCGCCCCGTTTACTTACAAAAAATTCCTATTCCAAAGTAATTTGGAGATGAGCAAAAAAGAGTCATGTTTTCCAGAGATGAGACTTTTTTTTTTATAGGCTGAATTGGTAGAATTACTTCAGATACCCATATCTTATGCTCTGCAGTACTTGGATATCTTTTGGTATCAAAGTAAAGTTTAATCTCCTCTTTCAGAGTGCATCAGACTTGTGTATAGGAAGTAATAGAAAAGGGCAAGAACATGATCTGCAGCTTACATTCCCAATTATGTTTACATCCCCAACTGCATGTATCTCCTGTTCTGTAGCTTCCAGAACCACAAACCTTGGGTTTTTGTACTAAGTGTTTGAGGCGATGAGCATCTTATGAGAACTTAAATGCTCATAAACTGTGTATTTATAATTAGATAGTTGCTAATTATTAATCTACTGTGTTTTTCCTAGGATGCCGTTCCACCTGGCATAAAATCTCCAGGTTTTAAGGTTTGTCAATGTTTTTTTCCATTTGGGTAAAATTACTTTAATCAAACATCTAATAACCAAGAATATTTTTATATAGGTGTTCAGATCATCCTGTCCCATCTCAGAATCCTTAATTAAAACAAAAAATACTTTCTATGGGTCTCTATATTCCACCATGTCTATATAAAGACCTATAGATGCTGGATTACGTGTATTGTACTGTTATTAGTATAAACATAAGTAATATATTTGGATGTTGTGTTATGTTTACTGAGCATAGTACCTATATAGAACATACTTGTGAAACTGTTTCTGTGATAACCGTAAATATTTTCCATCACCTGACATAATAATTTAAAGGAATCTCTATATCACAGTAGTGTGATTTCATTTTACGTAATGATAGCAGTTGGTTTGGATTCGGTGTAAATCTAAAAGTATAAGCTGTAGAAATGAATTGTTCCTCGTCTTCAGATATTTGAGGCAGCCATATGCTGTGGCAGCTGCATACAGTTTCCTTCATATGCTCTGATAATGATGATATCAGCGGTGAATACCCACACGCAGAACCTGGAAAGTGCTACTTGGGCATATTGGAGTTTACTTTTGACTGTACACCTGTTAGATAAAGACTGCAGAAACTTTTATGCTATTATCTCTTCTTTGGTAGCATCCTACAATAATGGTTGCATAGGTTTATCAAAATAGAGTATTGCTGTAAAGTAAAGGCTCTATGTAGGATAAACATTTATGTGAGTACTGAATTGTGTACAAAGACAATCCTGCGTTTCACCGGTGAAACGTGAGTTTGCATATACAAAATAATATTCTTCAAAGTGTTACTTCAGATTTTCAGTCTGCTTTTATTGCTGTTTTAGCTACGATCGCTCAGTGATGATCAGTGCAAAATTCCTGGGTGTGGGCAGGGACTCTCTTAGCAGATACATTATGATCCATCTAGTTCTGTGAGCTGACAATTTGGTTAGATTATCAAGGTAATGGGTTTATATACACTTTCATTTAGCCTCTGAACGTTGTACTAGTATCTGACACATAGAAAGAGAGATCAGAGATGAGATCCATGAGATGCCTATTGCACACAATGACAGTCGGCTCTCCTACATCTCTGTTATTCCATGACACACCAGATCTGCTGTGCCTTCCTCCCCTGATAAAGAACTTATCTGTCTGTAGCTAGTACTTCTCCTCATGCTGCTGCTGGTAGGAAGTCATGTATGTGTATCAGTGTGCGCTCTGTCCTGGACTGCGGGAATGGGGGAGGGGTCTAGAGTGCAGGGAGTAGAGGGAGAGAGCGAAGCTCCAGGGCTCTCACACAGAACTCAAAGATGGCTTCCCTGACCCAAAGTCAGAAGTTACAGGGTCATGTCTAGGGGCAACTGAAATTGTTTGCACCAGGACTGATAGAGACAGGTTGGATTTATATGTACGATAATTACTTATCAAAAAAAGATTTTAGTGTGGAATCTATAGGAGCGATGTAAAAATTGGGTTGCACGTGAATAGTCTCTCAAATATAATGATGAACTTTGTTCGTATATACAGTCCGACTGTTTCTATTATGTCATATAGTTGTTTAAATACCCCGAGGTTTTGTCTTACTTGCTTCCACCAAACGCATTTGATGTCATAGAGGGGCGACTGCTGGTTATTATCAGGTTCTATCTATTCACTCAGGTTTTGTTTGTTAATCAATGGCTGAAATTGGTTGTAGTTAGATAGGTGTACCATGTATCTAGTTATAGATGTGAGACTCTAAAGATGTATTATTAGATATGCAGTATTGTTTATAACGTTTATGGAGACTCACGGTTTTTGACCATCAGCTGCATTGAGGTCTGTTCAGACCGTGTAGGTGCGATTAGATCACAGCGCATGGAATCAGCGCGTCTTACTTCAGCGTTCCTTGGAGTCTTGTGCGTGTGTGATTGTCTGTGACGTGACCAGCTGGTCTGAGCCGCAATTGTGAGCTGAGCACAGCGGGTTCCTGGTGCGGTTGGCTGGTTAGTACTACGAAAAACACGCTGTCTTATACCGCTAACATTCAGAGATAAGTAAGACAAAACCACGGGTTATTTAACCAACTATATATAAGATACAACAAAATGCATCATTATATTTGAGAGACTATTCAGAAGCAACCCAATTTTTATGTCGCTCCTACAGATTCCACACTAAATCTTTTTTGCTAAGTAATTATCGTACACGTGACATTTTATATATAATTTTTAATTTTTTGGAGAGTGTAGGCACTTGGGCCCTTTAGTGCCACCTTTCCATCCTTCCCAGCCTCAGATCTTATATGAATTTATCAATATGAATTTAGCAATGTCTTATTTTACATTATTTATATAATCCCAAAATAAAAACAATGTTTCTTTATCTATGTAATTTTTATTGATGTACATCTATTGTGATTTATTGTGATATACACTTAAAGGGATATTCTCGTCTGGGCATTCACATTCAGTTTCATTAATCTGCCATTTATAAACATTTCTTCAGTTAGATGTTATTTTAAAAAAAAATGTTCCTGTGTGAAGATAATTTCTCATAAATGTAGTCATTGGTCCTAGAAACCAGTGTGTCCTTGGATACGGCCACCTCTGTGGAGGATTGCACAAATAAACAAAAAGTTTTTGTATATGAAATGTCCAGGAGTTACTGCATGTCCACAGTGTCCTGTGGTAATGACTGAACCATGTGGTTAGGCAGGCTCATATAGCCATGTCTGGCTCACTCCTCCAAAATGTGAGGTGGTCGTATCCAGGAAGCTATCTCTTTAAGAGACAACATGGCTCATTTATGAGAAATTATATTCACAAAGGAACAATTTTTTTTTACTAACATCCAATTGAAGAAATGTTTATAATGGCAGAAATGAAACTGAATGTGAATGCCCAGATGAGAATACCCCTTTAAGATACATTGGAACCTATTGTAATTCATGTATCAGATTAGATATATTTTCAGTTGCAGCACTACATAGCAAAACGTTGTAAAAAGTTGCTGTCGTTACTCTGTAACATTTGATCTAATAAACATTTTGGTGATTAGTGAGAGTTGGTGTCAGTACCCATTTCATGTTTCGTACAGGTTAGACCTGCACACTACTGTCAGCACCTCCACTGTCTTTATTCCTTATTGTACATTAGATTTCCATTTTTATAGTATGCTCGAAGGTGAGGAAGTGATTGGTTCCCTTTCTTTGGATATTTGTCATTTCTCACTTGGTTTGTGCAGAACATTGAGGGACAGATAAGATCCATCTGTTAAGCTTGCGATCAGTATTTTATAATGGCGTCTTTCAAACCCTGGGTGGTGTGTTTTTTTGTATGTGAGAACAATTATCTTCTTGCAGAACTTCCTTCCTCGATTATCTGCAGCAGCAAAACACACGTCCTGTGCTCCTGATAAGGAGAGTCTACTTCAGATGAGATTTTATTATTTGTAATGGCTTATGAGTCCCTGAAGGACTGTAGGCACCGTAATATCACTGTATATACTCGCGATAAGCCGACCAAGTACAAGTGATAAGCCCTAATTTTACCAATAAAAAATGGTAAAAACTAATTTTTCCACTCGTGTATAAGCGAGAGGGGTTTTCAGACATTTTTGTGATGAAAATCAGGCTTACTCCAGATATAGGTATTTAGGTTAGGACTTGCAAGACATGAAGATTGTACTGACATTGCAACATCAAATCTAATTATTATCTTAGTTGTTACACGGGCACATGCACACCAAACAGCCAAAAAAAACTATTCTTCTAAAGTTTTACCATGTGACGTGTCGGTGAGTTTGCAGACAAATCCCAGAAATGTATTCACAAGGTTAATGATGACTTAATGTCTTTTTGATGTCCCTCTTAGGGCAGAGATGAAGTACGGGGTGAGTTCAAATACAGCCTGAAAGAATGTAGACATAATAATGATAATAAAAAAATAGATAATATAACATATATATATATCTTATTGAAATTTTACCTATAAATAACAAATTAATAGGTAAAATCTGGGTGCATTTACAATCTGACTAAACTACCAGTCCTCAGGTATGGTATGAAAAGCTGTTCTCGAATTTCCTCTTTAGTACTCATTTTACAATAATAAAGTCCTGTGCCAGAGACGGTAAAGTTTGGAGGCTGAATGAGGCGGTCGCTTCAGAGTCCCTATCTTAGTTGTTATAGTAACTAGGAACGGGGGGGAGGGGGGGGGGGGGGGGGAGGGGGGGGGGCGCTGGGGATTTATCTTATTCTGTTTGTTTTGGCTTTTTCCAGTCTGCTTCTTTGGTAATTATCAATCTCACTTTTTCCTTGTGTGTAAAGGTTTTTTTTTTTTTCTTTGTGACATTTGTTTCAAAATGTCGCCCAAATGTCTGCGTCACTTCTTTCCATTTTCTTAGTTTTCCTTAAGTATGGTTTCATCTGCAGTTTTTGTAACAAAAAATTGTTGCAAATTGTAGGACAATTTGAAAAGATAAATGTCATTTGGAACATCTAAAATCGACGAAAATGTATCTTGCTGATAAACAAATGTCCGTCGGACTTCAGGACACATTTCAAACAAGTTGCAAAAATTTACCTCCATGTGTAATATAAAGTTAAGAATCTCATTTTTAGATTACCATCAGGCTTGTGTTCTGTTAGCTACGGATACACTGAGATCTGATCTGAGAGAGGAGATATTTAATATGAAACAAAAAAGCAGTTTCTTGGTATGTAAAGCTAACGGAGACCAGGGGGACTTTTGGCAGAGTAATCTCCTTGCCCCTCCTGCAAGCGGCAGCAATGACACCTGGTCATTGTAGGCTCACTAGCTCACCGCACCTTTGCCGTCCCAATAGGTCTCTATGGCCGGCAGCAGTTCAATGCCTCAGCCCTAAATGGTACGAAAAACAGTACAAACCTACAGGACCAAATGGCATTTACTCCATAAGACAACATGTTTTATGAAAAACCACATAAAGTCACTAATATGTAACAATAAGTCACTGACGAATTGACTGTTATAATAAGTTGTGTTGCTCATGTGGGTGAAGTTCATCTATTTTTATTATTCTACATATGAACCTAAATAGCACATTAGATGAACAAGAAGCCAAAAATAAGTGAATTGTGTCACTCATGTTATTTACCCTTGTAGGGACATTAATGCCCAGCCATATAATTATGATATAATTTTTTGGGTGGTTGTGATGGTTAGAGAGGCAAAATATCTTGAAGGAGATCTGAGACGTACAATAATTTTATATGGATGGTGGAGGTGTCCGACCTCTGGGATCCACACCCATCACAAGGAGAAGAGCAAAGTCTCAGGTTATTCCCTGTATAACAGCACTTCCAAAGAGCCACTGTACAGGGAATTGTAGCCCTGATCTGGTGAAAAGGAAGTCAGACTGTACAATAGAGCTTTAAAGCGGAACAAACCTCGGGGTCATCGCTCAGGGATTAGTAACCTGATATAATGGAGGTGATAAATCATGAATGATGCTTTATGAGGCTGATAAGAACTGGAAGCACACAACATACACTCACCGGCCACTTTATTAGGTACACCATGCTAGTAACGGGTTGGACCCCCTTTTGCCTTCAGAACTGCCTCAATTCTTCGTGGCATAGATTCAACAAGGTGCTGGAAGAATTCCTCAGAGATTTTGGTCCATATTGACATGATGGCATCACACAGTTGCTGCACATCCATGATGCGAATCTCCTGTTCCACCACATCCCAAAGATGCTCTATTGGATTGAGATCTGGTGACTGTGGAGGCCATTTGAGTACAGTGAACTCATTGTCATGTTCAAGAAACCAGTCTGAGATGATTCCAGCTTTATGACATGGCGCATTATCCTGCTGAAAGTAGCCATCAGATGTTGGGTACATTGTGGTCATAAAGGGATGGACATGGTCAGCAACAATACTCAGGTAGGCTGTGGCGTTGCAACGATGCTCAATTGGTACCAAGGGGCCCAAAGAGTGCCAAGAAAATATTCCCCACACCATGACACCACCACCACCAGCCTGAACCGTTGATACAAGGCAGGATGGATCCATGCTTTCATGTTGTTGACGCCAAATTCTGACCCTACCATCCGAATGTCGCAGCAGAAATCGAGACTCATCAGACCAGGCAACGTTTTTCCAATCTTCTACTGTCCAATTTCGATGAGCTTGTGCAAATTGTAGCCTCAGTTTCCTGTTCTTAGCTGAAAGGAGTGGCACCCGGTGTGGTCTTCTGCTGCTGTAGCCCATCTGCCTCAAAGTTCGACGTACTGTGCGTTCAGAGATGCTCTTCTGCCTACCTTGGTTGTAACGGGTGGCGATTTGAGTCACTGTTGCCTTTCTATCAGCTCGAACCAGTCTGCCCATTCTCCTCTGACCTCTGGCATCAACAAGGCATTTCCGCCCACAGAACTGCCGCTCACTGGATGTTTTTTCTTTTTCGGACCATTCTCTGTAAACCCTAGAGATGGTTGTGCGTGAAAATCCCAGTAGATCAGCAGTTTCTGAAATACTCAGACCAGCCCTTCTGGCACCAACAACCATGCCACGTTCAAAGGCACTCAAATCACCTTTCTTCCCCATACTGATGCTCGGTTTGAACTGCAGGAGATTGTCTTGACCATGTCTACATGCCTAAATGCACTGAGTTGCCGCCATGTGATTGGCTGATTAGAAATTAAGTGTTAACGAGCAGTTGGACAGGTGTACCTAATAAAGTGGCCGGTGAGTGTAGTTCCTATCTATGTAAATCATTGTACATACAAGGGGTTAAAAACTATTTTTTCAAAAGAAATGTTATGTACTAGTTTCATTTGATTAGATCTCTAATTTGTGGGATGGGTATCTTGCCTAGCTCTATTATATCCACATGTCCCCATCTTGGGGCCCGGAGCGGTCACTTTCCTCTGTTATGCTGCAGTGTACCTGTCTCCTCTGTTTTTTCTTAGTGTTTATCATTTTGATATTTTGGCATATTGGAATGAGAGGTGATGTCAGTGTTTGGAGCCATGTTGGTGGTTGTGTGTAGTTCTGTACCAGTCATTTAATTCTTGTTTGGGATAAAAATACTGTTTGCAGTATTTTTGGAAGCAGGTAAACCACACCAAGTGGGATCTGTAAGGGCGCACAACATTGCCGAAAGGAAAACTTTCTGTTTCTCACCAAATGCTGCTTAAAAATCCTTAATTTTCTTATGCATCCATCTTTAAAATTTAGATACAACACATTGACCAAAATCTGGTGGAAAAAAACCCCCTAACAATTGGCCTACGTGTTTCAGGCGCTTTGTACGCAACATTGGCTACAATGGCACAACATTGGCTACAAATAAGGAAATCTTCCGTATGTTGGGGATGGAAGGAAGAGAAACATATTTACAAACAGAAAACCATTGCCCAGGGCTGCTTGTCATGAAGGAGACTTGCTTAAATGTTTAATTTGTAGTTCAAATTACTAATGATTAACACTGAACCACAGAGGGGAAATACGATACGGTAAAGATTGTATTTGGCTGCTTGCCTCTATTAATATGTACACTGATTAGTTACCATGGTGATGTCACAAAATCTATTACATGACAACCACTGTCATTGTTCAGGTTGTCTGTCTCTTTTATCTTTATTTCTTCTGTATCATAAATCTGAGCTGCATTGAGAATTCTGCAGGCTTCAGAGCTGCATTCCCTGCTTGTTCAGTGTCTACATTAAACTTGCTGCGTCAAATTGCCTTCTAGAAACAGATCTCTTTTTACCAGGCTCCACAGTAATCTAATATAGTTACACTATAACAGTGGGTACAGTTCATTATATCTGTTATTATAATAGCCATAATGGCTACACTGTGTTGCTGTACACATTAGAAGTAGTTTTCTAAATTTTCTTTAAGACTATTTTAGATTAATGGGGTTTGACTCCTTGTTCTCATAATTGCATCCAACCTGTCTGTATCAGTCCTGGTGTGCACAATTTCAGTTGCTCCTAGACACGACCCTGTAACGTCTGACTTGGGGTCGGGGAAGCCATCTTGGAATCCTGTGTGAGGCTGTGCAGCTGAGTTTTTCTCTCTCTGCTTCCTGCACTCTAGCCCCGCCCCCTGCAGTCCAGGATGTAGCTCTCAGACACTCACTCAGTTCCTGCTGGCAAACGGCACATTGTGAGGAGAGAGAAGCTGCAAGCAGATACGTTATTAAGGGGAAAGGGGAGATCTGTGAGAACAGATATGTAGCAGAGCTGACCATGTAAAAGTCTGTCAGCCTCTATTTGTAATGCCTCTGTGTAATAGGCATCTCATCATATAATCTCTGATCTGTCTCCTCTCAGTCTTTGTGTCAGATACTAGTACAATGTTCAAATGCTAAATGAAAGTGTATATAAACCTTGAACCCTGATAATCTAACCACATTGTCAGCACACAGAACTAGATGGATAATAATGTGTCTGCTAGGAGAGTCCCCGCCCATGATCTTGAATTTAATACTGAGTGATAGGAACTAAAACAGCAATAAAACTTGTAAAGGGGTTAAAATTATCTTTATTATGTAAACATCACTAGGGGATTCAGATTTGAGAATTTTCTTTTGTGGGAAAACCCCTTTGAAACTCATGTCAACCAACTAAAGGGGTTGGCCACTTAGCTTCAATTTTTCTGTAATCTGTGGGGAGCAGATTATTTGATAATTTACCAGTATACATCTACTAAATGTTCTGCATTGCTTTCTTGAATTGTAAAGTGAAGCCCCTTTTCCAGAAATGTATTTTACCTCTTCAATAATTACTGTCCATAAAATGGCTGCAGATGGAGGGTCAGGTGATCTCTGATTGTCCATGACCAATTTCCCTTCTAGGACCTTATGATAGTATTCATGAATACAAGCTTAAAGAAAATCTACCATCTGAGAATGCTGTAGCTACACTGATACAGAATCTTATCTTGTTTAATCCCTGAGCTGAGTGGTTTTGATGAAAAAAACAATTTGTAACATTCAGGACCTTGGGAAAACTGGATCCTCATACACACAAGCTTTCTAAACCGCAAGACAGGACTAATCAACCTGAGCTGGATCACTCATAAACAGCAGCTGGGGGATGGTGCAGATTTATTATTCTGCCTGGCAGGGAGAAAAGTGATTGCATCATCCTCTGGTGCAGCGCATAACTAATGTGAAAGGAAAAGCTGAGCAGGCACAGAACCAACAGAGCTTCATTATCATAATGATTTAGTTGTTATTTCAGCAAAACCACTCAGCACCGGGATTAAACCAGATATGATTCTGCATCAGTGTAGCTACAGCATTCTCAAGGTATATTTGGTTCATACTGCATGAAATCAAATGGTCCTGGAAGGGTTATTGGCTATCGGTCAAGTACAGCTAGGATCACATGACCCTCCATCTGCAGCTAATTTCTGCAGCCAGAGGCTTTTGTTATTTAATTAAATAACTAGGCTACAAGCTTTTTTAAGCTATTAAAAATAGTTTTCCATTGCAAGGCAGTTTTTAATAGATGTAAATTTTATATATTATGCTGCCCTCTCCCAACCATTACAAAATACATAGTAGCCAACCTGTTAAAGGGAACCTGTCATCAGAAATTGGCCTAATAAACCACTACCAGTATGTTGAAAAGCAGCTTGACACCTTCCAGATAATGTTTCTATCAGGACAGTGTGGTGGCATCATCCAGAAAATCAACTTTGACATGAGATGTAAATTGGTTTAGTGAAGTCAAAGAAGCGGAGAGTTTAACACTAAAGTCATGCCTTCCCTGCCTCAGGAAGCCCCCTTCACTGTAATTGATGATCCTGCCTCCAGGGACCTTATTGACAGTCAGACACATGTCAGTCACATAGTAAGAGGTGTTCAGGGGCAGAGAGAGCTTAACTTTACTGTTAAACTCTCTGCCTCCCTGACTTTATACATGCATCTTACTGCAAAGTAGATTTTCTAAATGATGGCACCGACCTGGGCCATGAAAGAAACATGATCCATAAGCTGTTTCGCTGCTTGGCAACATACTGGTAATAATTTATTAGGTCAATTTCTAATGACTGGTTCCCTTTTAAGTTGTTTTATGTGGAAAAACTTTTACAATTTTACCTTTACACTGAGGTGCACTTTTAACATGTGTGTATCAGGAGTCAAAACTTTGTTTGTATCCACTCTAACCCCATGATGATAATATGGTGAGTTTTATATTATATATATTACACACACGCGCACACATATACACACACACTGTATAATATAATTTTATTCTCTGGATGTAAATTGTACACTTCCATTTAGCAGACATATTGAAATTCATAAACGCCTTATATTAACAAGTTGCCAAAACTTTTGTTATTTAATCCTTCAAGCTTTTTTTTTTTTTTTTTTTTTGCTATTAAAATAATAAATTAATAAATAAATAAAACACTGGGAAGCTCTATGTTAATGTAAATACCTAGATGAGCTGACCTATAACCTTCTATTATCAGTTACAAGGGGAACACTATAGATTATATTTTTGCCCATAAACATGTTCGTTCTTGGATGGATCACTTTTGGGAGCTTTTTTTTATATGTGGAGTGAACCACCTATACACAGATCTATTAAGAGCTCTGTAAAGGTTAGACATATGTGGCGAGGAGATCACTGTAGATCTTTAGCATTACATGTTACTGTTTGCAGAGGGTATATCACATTTTGTGAAGGTCATGGTAAATATAGACGGCTTCATATTTCCAGGTGTTCAGCTGGCAGGGCTGGTGCCATTGAGATTTAATGGATATCTTGGAAAGTCATAAAGGAAAGTATAATCTGTGTTTGCAGGGTAAAAGCCAAGTGTACATGACCCATTACATCTAAACTTTGGATGTTAGAGGTAACCTGTCACCAGGATTTTCATTATTAAACCAGTTCCAGTAGATAACAAGCTGTTCTTCTTATCAAGCATAATTAACTGTTATTCAATATGCTAATTAGCAACCAAATGTCAGGGGTGGGGTGGAGATCTTCTGAATGTTTGTGTAATTAATAATAATTCCTTTATTTATATAGCGCACACAGATTACGCAGAGCTTGCAAAATCAGTCCCTGTCCCCGTGGGGCTCACAAAATCAACCAGTATGTTTTTGAGTTTGGGAGGAAATCGGAGGACCCAGATGAAACCCTCGCAAACACAGAGAGAACATACAAACTCTTTGCAGATGTTGACCCTGGGACTTGAACCCAGGTCCCCAGCGCTGCAAGGCTGTAATGCTAACCACTAAGCTATGTTGTGTGGATGTCTATCAAGCAAGGAGCAGAGGGAGGTAGTGAATAAGACTGAGGGGTGGTGAAGCTCCAGAAGCTCCCTGTCCACCTGACTGTATGCAGATAATTTTTATATAAAAAAAAATATATATAATTTTCCCAGTCATTGCTTGGAAGCAAGTTTTGCACAAAAAACAAGCCTGTGGGATATAGGGACTGGTTTAAAAAAAAAAAAAAAAAAAAAAATCTTGATGCCAGGTTTCCTGAATTGGTTTCAAAATAGTCAGGGCCAATTATATTTGCCTTACAACAATTGCCAAACGTGTTATCATTTTTACCAAATGTTGGTTTTTAGATGTGAATTGAAAAAAAATAAAATTATGGAACTTGCAATATATAAATTGTGAGAGCCTACAGACTATTAATCTTTAAATGGACATATTTTTCTGTGTTTTACAGTACACAGAAGCTGCAAACGTGGGCAATGGAGAACTGGAGTGTGAGAAGGAGAAGAGACTGGGTGCGGTGGATGAATCCTTGAGGTGAGGTCCTAGTTGCGGTGATATGAGGTATACCCGTGACAGAGCTGCAACTTTTTGCTGATGTGAGGACATCCCCTTCAGCACTCCTGTGCTATTAGTAATGACCCTTTTATAAAGCTGCATGGTCTTTGGGAAATTGCTACTTCTCTACCAGTTACCTCCGCATTCCCATTGAACACATAGAACTAGTGGAGAGTAACGTGTGTGTTTCAAAAGGCATTGCAACAGCTGAAGAGAGATTTGCCTAAAAAAACAGCAAGTGGTCTATGAAATAATGAGTTAGCAGTTCTGCAAAAAGTTCCCACTGTTGTGCAAATTTTCATCAGTAAAGTAGAAAATCCAATGCAGACATTACGCCACTATTATCAAGCGGTCAAAGCCATTATGAATATACACTGTCATGTAACAGAGCATGTGCCATCTACCCGTCTGTGTTTATCACAAATCATTATTCAAACTTTTTCACCTCCAAAACATTACAATTGGAGATGGGAAGGAGGTTGTGTGCCTCCCATTGCTGATCGCACATTGTAATGAAGCAGTTAAAACGAGGCAGCCTCGGGTCTTCGGAAGGCCTGAGGCTGTCATAGCAATGGATCGCCGCTCCCCGATGACGTCACGGAGAGCGACGATCCTCAGCAAGATGGCGGCGCTGATGCGAAAGCAAAGCTGACGGCGGCGATCTGCGAGTTAAAACCCACGATCGGTGCTAGCACTGACCGTGGGTGTTACCGGTAAGTCTTTGCTGCAATAAAAAAGACTTACCGGCTATGGAGAGGGTTCAGCCCGTGAGCCCTCTCCATGCACTCGTACCCAGCATGTGACGTACCGTTACGTTACATGCCGTTATTCGATTTGAATCTAATTTTCTCTGAAAATTTGGCAGAATGGGTCGAATCGAAATTTTCTCACATTGGGCCGATCATCTTGCCCCTCTCTGATCTTTCCTAATATCTGCAGCCAGACTCCTTGTCCTGTCATACCAATGCCTCTACCCTGTGCCAGTCACAGTTGCCTAGCCATTCTAGTATAAAGGTATTCTGTCAGACAGCTCTCATCAGTTAGAAGGGTATACACGTGATCACACATGTTATAACACTCCTAGTATTTTTATTACAATGCCATACAACAAGTTGATTTTCTATGTGGCTGCAAGTGTCCACGTTTCCCATTATTCACGTTCCCTGTTCCCTTGAGAGTGGGGCCCTGAGTTTGACTATTGTTTTTACTGTCCGGTTTTAGAATATGTTGGTGCTATGTAAATGAAGATTAGCATTCAGTTATGTTGTCAGATAAAATAGTCTCTTGTTTTTTATACCCTAATGCTTCTACCCCTCTACTTCCCAAATAGCTTCTGGGTTGCAACACTTGATATACCCAAGTATCCATGAATTGATATCTTCTGTCTCTTCTTGCAGTGAAGCGGCTCAGGAAGCTTTCTTTCAATGGAATCAACATGATGATTCTACAGATGATTTCTGTGAGCATGACGGTATGTAACAGTGTGTAACCTGTGAGCAGTCTTGACCAGTGCCTGTGTTCTATATGACCCCTTGATTGCTCTATAACCATTACCTCTCTGTGTGTTCGTAGCAGAAGGACAATACATTTATATTCCAGGATTGTCACTGGACTTGGTGCCCTGGTGGGTGAGATCTTCTGACTGAACAAAGCACAGTCCCTCCCGCTGCTATGAGTTACCACTATCAGGTTGAATATTACAGCAGTTACTGATGGGGTACAGGCTGTGTGGTGTTCAGTGAAGAGATTTCATACATCTCTGCACCAGACGGCTCCCTGTCCAGCTTTACCTTCCTCGATAATCCAGAGAAGAGATCTAATAATCAACATAACTATTGTCTATTCTTAGATGAGGAGTCGCCAGATGCAGAATATGTGGACCTACTCATTAATCCTGAGCGTTACACCGGGTACAAGGGACCTGATGCCTGGAAGGTCTGGAACAGTATCTATGAGGAGAACTGTTTCAAGTATGTTAAAACTTATATAGGAATGTGGTTTTTCTGCTCAATGTGGCAGTGACTTTATATCATGAGTGCTTAAAGTTAGAGTTCCAGTAGCCTATGCTATGCTGATTTCAAAAATGTTTTGGTCAGCCTTCGGAATTGTTATACAAGTTTAATTCGCATTACCTGGCTCCCAGCCAAAAGCATGTGTTGAGTCCCAGGGAAGGAGGGGGGCAGCTGCTGCCTGTGTCCGTTTTCTCTCCTCCACACTCATGCGGCTCCACACTCATGCGGCTCCACACTCATGCGGCTCCACCACACCATGCGGCTCATCATGCTGCTCCAACACCTCATGCGGCTCCACACTCATAGCGCTCCACCTCCTTGCGGTGCTGCTCCACACTCCACATGTAAGCGGCTCCACACTCATGCGGCTCCACACCTCATGTAGCGCTCCACAACTCATGTGCGGCTCCACACTCAATGGCAGCTCCACACTCATGTCAGGAAGGGGATGTTTATTGTAGGAGGACGAAAAGAATCATGAGTGACACAGGCCACAACACGGCTGTCAGTTGCACCCTCCGCCGCCACCCCCCAGGACTCGCCACCCTGTTCTGCGGGTGATGTGAATTAAACTGTATAACTACTTAAATGATTTTGGAATGCTAAAAGGCATTTTTAACATCGGCAATAGCTAGCTAATTGGAACCTGTCAACCATATTTAAAATGACAAGGCCTGTGACGGGTTGTCTTTAACGGACACTTATCACCAGGGATCTCTTTTTAACTAAAGGCAGGCTGCGAGACTTGCATTGCAGCAATATGCCTTTCTGTCTTCTTTAAGCATTTTCATTACAATATAATTTTGTGTTTTATTTTGCCTGGCTTCCTGACAGAATCATCTGGTGAGTCCCAGGGTTTGCTTTGGTTTGGATGCATTTAAAAACAAACTGTGTGAATTGTCTTTGCTACTTATTCACTCTTCAGCTCTCAGCCCCCACCTTTGTGCTTGTGTCCAACTCCTCCCTCTTGCTCCTTCCTCACACAGGGACTGAGCTCTCATCTGATCTGAACTGACATCAGTGGGGGGTGAAGCTGTACAATGAGAGTCAGAAAAGTATGGGGGCTGAGAGGAGTTGAGTGAGCATCCTGACAGACACATTGGTGTTTTTTTTTTTTTTTTTTTTTTTTTTTTTTAATGCAATGCAATTCTGGGATCAGCGACTTTGTCGAGAAGAACCCAGGTAAGATAACCCGCACAATTATATTTTATGCCAATTCTTAGCAGACCGCGCACAAGGGATCTTGCAATGCAGTTGGAATTTTGTTTCTGGAGGCTGTGAAAAGGTAGGTTTTGATGACGGTTTCCCTTTCAAATTACAAGGATAGACCAAAAAAAAACAAAAAAAAGAGCGAACCTGTCCTGAGTTTTTTTTTTCTTTGAATAAAACATGTCCCATGTTTCAGCTTATTAAATACAAGCTCTTTTGTTTGCATTTCTCAGTTTGTTTAGGGTGGACTCTGCTCCGAGCCTTTTTATTTATTTTTTTTGTCATGTTTGCTTATTTAAATAAAGCTAGAACTGCACGTGGAGTGCAGGATGGCATCAGTCCAAAGCAAATATCACAAGTAATGAACACCCGCCATCAACAGGCGGAGGAATAATAGCTCCAGGTCTTTTCTGTTCATATACTCGTTACATGTAAAACACCGGATGTGCCTGTCCATCAGTCTACAGACAAACATGTATGTAGAGGCTGCCCCTCCCCCAAAAATGTTTTAAAGGAGCCTTATACAGCAGCCTTACTTGGTCATTACTACAGTGAAAAATAGAGTGCAGATGAATTTTAACCTGTGACTTTTCTTTCCACCACTGGTGTCCATTGTGAGGTAATGTTACATAATCTACACTGAAATAACCCTTGCAGAATTTTATTATTCATCTTTTAAAAAAAAAAAATTTATTATTATAAAAACAGTGTGGCTATTTTTATGCAGGAGTTGGCAACCGACTTCTTTAGTAAATTTTATTTTAAGTGCTTCTACATTGGGAAACTTGTAGACAAACTGATACTGTACATACTCGTGTATAAGCAGAGTTTTTCAGCACATTTCGCCTCGGCTTAAACATGAGTCAATAAAAAAATAAAAACTTGCATACTCACCTTCCGGCGTCCTCCTCTTCTTTCTTCAGTCTTGTGTTACAGTCGGCAGAGACGCGGCCATGCACTCTATTGGCCGGTGCACACTATGACGTCAGCAGTGGCCACATCATAGTATGCGCTGGCCAGCAGAGTGCATGGCCCCGTCTCTGCCAGCTGTTGCAGAAGACTGAAGAGGAGCCGCGCCGAGCATCGGAACCACCCAAACGTGAGTATGTAAGTGCTGCGCTGTCTACTGCGGGGGCCGGGCTGCGCTGTCTACTGCGGGGGCCGGGCTGCGCTGTCTACTGCCGACACCTTACAACCATGCACACTCTTTTTGTTCAAGCCGTTGTTTCCTTCATGTGCATTGTATTTTTACCTTAGTTTTATTGAGCAGAATAAGTTGTCCTCCCCCTTTATAAATGTAAGTTAGCTGCTGCAAACAAATGTTCTCCTATGTAACTAGTATGTTGGTGCAATGGCCTCAACAGATGGTGTAAAGCAATCTTGTGGTTTATAATAGACTTGATAAAGGTAATTCTATAAACCCACTGGCTTTTTAGTGTCATTTCTCAATGTTTTTCAGCTTGCCACATTGATGGCTGTTTGTTATATTACATAACTATTGCCATCTGCCAGATTGTGGAAGAGTGAGGCCGGTTTTTTAGCCGTATTTCAGGCACTTCTCCTATTCCACCTCCTTTTCTTCCGGCAGACATGTTCCTGCAGCGATGCAGTGTGTCAGGATTGGGAGACGAGTTATTTACCCAGGCGAGATATAAGACAACCGATTGTTTATTATCTTGTAGGCACATAATTCTTCTATTGTCTTCTTGAAGAGTACAACAGTTGTGTTGTCACAAGATAAAGATACAGGCCGCCAGTGATGAAGCCCAGCATTTAAGATGCTGGTTTTGAAGCTCCATTATCCCTGCGTAGCGTTCCCCGTAATATAAAACAAGACGCAGGGCTTGCTACAGTTGACTCCAGTTAGGAACATAGATTTATGTAAAGGGTTGGCGTTTCATGCAGATTTTGGCTTAAATCCCTTAAAGGATTCTCATATTGGCAGGTTAGTTGCCACCAAATGTGGAATGATTTAACATGTCTAATATTTCTCTTTGTTAACTTATTTTAAGGCCAAAAGCAGTGAAGCGGCCATTCAATCCTTTGGCATCTGGACGAGGTAAATGTGGGATCGGTGTTATTAGGCTTCTCACCTAATCACGGTTAATGTTGATATTGCTTACAGCAACCAACTAGGTTGCAATTCAGGTGTCAAGATGGTTTCTTGAGCTACACTAACCATTCATCTTAGGATAGTTTCTAATACCTCAGGCAGTGTATGATGTTATAATAGGATATTATGTGTTATGTAAGATTACATGTGTATACGTAGTCCTGGCTAAGGCTTTACTTGCTATATTCATAGAATCCGCAGTAAATTAAATCAATTTTGTTGTTATTGTGTGTCAAGTGTCTCCTAAATTAGCTTGGCATTCGTGTCTGACAAAGATGGGTGACAGTCATTGTGGCGCGATATCTGCTTCTGCATAGATAGTCTGAATGTCTGTTGTGCCTAGTTGTAGTTTGTGGCGCTGCAGGGCTGCGGGAAAGTGGGGTGACGGCTTTTTTTGTTTTGCTTTCAGGTGAAAATGACGGTAAGGCGAATGTCATATTACTTTCTTCATGATCCCATTTCCCAGAAGCTTTTGCTATGAGCCAATAGAAGCTCTCATAGTCCACTATGTGTAATACTGCCATGACAAGAAGCAGAAAACTGGGGAGAAATAGTGTTGTCTCTCCGAAAGACCACTTTGAGAAGACCACCGCCACTTATGCGAAGACCAAGACAAGTGACAGAACTTTTCCATTTTAATGTATTATGAATACTGGACATCTTCTTTGAGAAGACGAACACCAAAAAGACTACTTTTCCAAGTAAATTTGAATTCCCAGGTCAAAAAGGTTTTGACATGAGTGAAAAACAATCCAGAAGAAATAGTAGGAGTAGTAGTATTGAATAGCACCACCTACTGACTAGCGATTGTCTCTCTTGTCATTTACACTCAAACGTGATGATCACTTACAGATGACATTGTCTGCATATTAATGAAAAACTACCATCAATATCAAGCATGATAAGCCACTTGGTCATAGATCCATTCACTGTGACTGGGGTAATCTTATATTTATCAACCAAGGCCTCCTTATCTCTAAAATCAAGTTTTAAAATTATCCTTATGAGTCAGTAGGGCTTTGGGGGCGTTGCTTGAGCCTCTCTGTGATACAGCTTGACAGGTTGTTACACGTACGCTGTCAGCCCTCCTCCTCTGCCTGCTTGTTTGGCTTATTATCATAATTTTGAAAGCTGATTTTTGGACTGAAGGAGACCATGGATGACATATAAGATTATTACCAAGGTCACTGTGCTTGGATCAATGAGTAAGTGTCCATGGTTTATATTTCCTTTAAGTCAAGCATGTTAACACTATATAGCGGGGAACATATTCTGTAGCGGTTTACAAATCATAGATTTTGTGTACAGGCCAAAAGTGAACATTACATAGAAATAATAATATCTTCATTGCAAACTATAGGAGTTGCTCTACTCACAAGAGGTTACAATTAAGGAGGAAGAATGGGGGGTGCTTGTACAGTGTTCCATGACGGGCTTAGTATACACCATGGTCACTGTATTGATTACAACCTCTAAAAGGGTAGTAGGCATCATTTTTGGGGCACATGAAAATTATTGTAACCAGTGCTGTGCCTGTATTACAATTTCTTCTGGTATTTTGCAGAGGCTATGTTCTACAGCTGGTTGGAAGGTAGGTGCTCTAAATTTACATAGTGTATATGCTGTAAATTAAGGTTGTATATTTTGCACCCTCTTTCGTCGTATTATAGCTTCGTAGGATAGTGGTGATGGCGGGGGCTAAACTTCTTGGACTTCCTTACAAAGTTACCATGTATACTCGAGTAGAAGCTGAGTTTTTCAGCCCAATTCTTTTTTTGTACTGAAAAAGTACAGGCTTATAATTGAGTATACAGTAAAAAAAATAAAATTAGCTTCGTACTTATTCTCTTCCGTTTTCCAGGAGCATGGGTAAGAGCACATCTATGCACTCTGCCCACGCACATACTATGACATCACCAGGCAGCAACGCAGTGTGCTGCGTCATAGTGTATGTGCTGTACTATCATTGATGGGCGGTGGGGGATTTGGAGGTTGCTGCTTGACATTTTATTGATGAGGGGGAGGCTGCTGCTGGACATTTTATTGATGAGGGGGGAGGGGCTGCTGGACATTCCATTGATGGAAGGGGCGTGTTTATTGATAGAAGTGGGGGTCCTTTTGTCATAATATACACTCAACACGGCCACTTTATTAGGTACAAGCAAACACCATGCATAACGGGTTTTGGACCCCCTTTTGCCTTCAGAACTGCGCTCAATTCTTCGTGGCAATAGATTCATCAACAAGGTGCTGGAAGCAATTGCTTCAGAGATTTTGGTCATATTACCTGATGGAACATCACACAGTTCCTCCGATATTGGTCGGCTGCACATCATGATGGCCAATCTCCCGTTCCAACCACAAAATCCCCAAAGATGCCTCTATTGGTATGAGATCTGGTGACTGTGGAGGCCATTATTTGAGTTACACAGTGAACAACTCATTGTCATGTTCAAGAAACCATCTGAATGATTCCAGCTTTATGACATGGCGCATTATCCTGCTGAAAGTACCATCATATGTTGGGTAGACATTGTGGTCATAAAGGGATGGACATGGTCAGCAACAATACTCATGTAGGCTGTGGCGTTGCAAAACCATGCTCAATTGGTACCAAGGGGCCCAAAGAGTGCCAAGAAAATATGCCCCACAACAAGCCATGACACCCACCACCACCACCATCCTGCAACCTTTGATACAAGGCAGGATGGATCCATCTTTCATTTTCATGTTGTTGACCCAAATTCTGACCCTAACATCATCTTCACCTCCTACCATCTGAATTCGCAGCAGAATGAGTCTCATCAGACCAGGCAAACGTTTTCCCAATCTTCTACTGTCCAATTTCGTTGAGCCTTGTGCAAATTGTCGCCTCAGTTTTCCTGTTCTTAGCTCAAAGGAGTGGCACCCAGTGTGGTCTTCTGCTGCTTTAGCGCCATCTGCCTCAAGTTCGACTTACTGTGGCCGTTCAGAGATGCTCTTTCTTCTAGCCTACGTGGTTGTATGTGTGGCGATGTGTGAGTCACTGTTTGCCGTTTCTATCAGCTCGAACCGTCCTTCAGTCTGCCCATTCTCCTTCTCCTCTGACCTCTGGCATCAACAAGGCATTTCTGCCCACAAACTGCGCTCACTGGGGATGTTTTTTTTTTTTTCCGGAACCATTGTCTCGTAAACCCAAGAGGTTTGTGCGTGAAAATCCCAGTAGATCATCAGTTTCCTGAATACTAGACCCAGCCCTTCTGGCACAAAACCATGCCACGTTCAAAGGCACCAATCACCTTTCTGTCTTCCCCATACGTTATGCTCGGTTTTGAACTGCAGGGAGAATTGTCTTGACCTGTCACATGCCTAATTCACTGAGTTGCCGCCGATGTGATTGCTGATAGAAATTACGAAGGTGTTAACTACAGTTGGACCGGTGTAACCTAATAAAGTGGGGTCCGGTTGAGTGATAATGATAATTGAGTTGTTCTGACGGTCCGCCCCCCCACTGGAACGGCACTTGTTCCAAAAATTGTTCGGTGGTGCAAGGACGCTGCTGCCGAAAGAGTAGTATTGGGTCCCAGTGACGATCATGTGACTATTGATACTTTAATAGCAACCATGATTGCCAATAATTGAAGGACTAATGTAGATTAGTAGTTTTTGTCAATTAAACTGTTAGCTTTAATATGTTGTTTTTAATACATAAATATTTTTTCTCCTCCTTTTTAGGTCTCTGTGTGGAGAAAAGGGCTTTCTACAGGCTCATTTCAGGATTGCATGCCAGCATCAATATTCACCTCAGTGCAAGATATCTCTGCGGCACAAGGTACAGTCTAAAAAAACGCTTGGGATTGTAGTACATCACAATGTCATTCTAGATGACATAGATCTGCTACGCAGTGAGCTGTGCTTGTATGATAAATATAATGGATGGGACTTGATCTTTCGCAGTTAAAGCAGAGAGGGATATGCGGCTGGGGGATACATAGAAGTCCGGCCAAAGCAGAGATTGACTTGGGATTACCCCCCACTGCCTGAAGCGCTTGCAGCTATTACTTTCATAAGTACAGAAGTCTCAGATGTTTTCGTCACATTGGAGCCCTGTAATAACTGTTATAAACTGCTCTGGTTTTCTCTCACTTTATACAGACACATGAATACATAAACTGGGGCCACAACATCACAGAATTCCATTCCGCTTGATGCCACCACAAACGCAAATGAAGGCCCCAGAGACTGAAAAAACTTGTACTTTATCCTATCTGATCGGCTTCAGCCATTCCAGGTGCTGCCGTTCTTTGAGCGGCCGTCGTTATTTACTGTTACAGGCCAAAAACCAAGACTTGAAAACCATGGAACTTCTTCTCGCATTCTCCGGGAATGCAAGTAAGTTGCCCCCGCTTCACTGCCTCCCACATTGCATTCTGCATCATAATTATCGCCTGCTTGGCGGATATGCACTCATTACATTTCCTCTGTCTAGTGCAGCCTTCCCTATTTTATACATAGCCACAGTGTCTGGTCTGTGTCTGGTTGGTATAAAGGTCACTATAGTCAGATTGTTTAGGTGCTAGGTTACGCAATATTTGTTTAATTCAAACATGCTGGGCAGTGAAATAACTAATATGTTGAAATATGCTAATGTGTGTCTCTCTCCTGCGTCATAAGAGTTTCCCCCTGCACTTTGATGAATTCCCTTTTTGCGGATAGAAGCAAGCGGACAGTTAAAGTGTAGATCTTTAGCCATATGGATACGTGACTGATAACCTGTTGCCAATGACTTTAGCAATGCAGATTTTGAGTTTAGTGTTTTGAAGAGGGATAAGTTCTGAATATAAACGTTGAGGCAGATGAGAGACAGAGAACCAACACTACTTTCTTTAATCCTTCCTGGTTTTACTTAATAAAAGTAAACCACTGAATGTTTTGCTTTATACTCCCTAAGGGCCATGCTATTCTCTGCATGGCTCTAACATATGCGCAGCATTTATCGACATCTGACGCAGGGTTGGTGTTTGTTCTGATCTGGTAGAATTTGAAGAATATAGATGATTGTTCTGGACATGGCTCCTTGTCCTGTAGTGATCTCATGATTAATATTGGGGTGAGGTGCAGTTTGCTTTTTTTCATTGTATTTGTTGTCTGTAAAATTCAGTTTATCCCTTTTTATAGGAGGAATTCCGACAGCACTTCTAACATTTCTAAGATATGGACTGTGTGGCTGCTTTAAATGTCGCTATGGGGGAAGCTAACAGGAGGGTAATGGTCATGTAGTGAATCTAATGTAGGTATGTGCAGGTCTGATCCATTAATTAGAACTGATGGAGGCCTGACTCTGTCTCTATTTGTTGTCTTTAAACATTTATACATCGACATGTGTGTCTAAAATTCGACACTTCAAACCCAACCGGCCTCTGCTAAATAACCATTCCTGGAATTTGATGACTTGAAGCAGTGATTAAGTCACATATTGTGACATCCGTCAGGGTGGTCTCTTTGGTTTTTACATGCTTACACGGGACGGAATCTCCCGCTACTGATAATGGTGCATCATGTACTAATAATCCCTCCCAACAAACATCCCATCCCCACTTCCCTCTTCCCCATTTCTAGCTTACGTCTCCCATGGGAACCAACTCAACCAACAGATGGTCAGAAAAGAGTCACCATTTCGCTGTCCCAGCTGACAAATGGATTCTGCTTTTGGGGGGGAGGCGTGGGAGGAGGTAAATAGGGAATTGCTAGTTTTGGAGCTAGTGCAGAGCTGGTCAAAATTTTCTACAATTGATGGTGGTGTACTTTAACCCCTAACGCTTGCCCGTAGCTCACGGGCGAGAGGTTTAATGCATGTATGCTACAGGAGGGCTACGGGCCCTCTCATACGGGTGGGGGTTTTCATATTGCAAGAACCCCCACCCTAAAAACCGTCGTGTGCGGGGTGCTTACATCCGTTCAACGCCGCGGGACGTGGCTGGGCGGAGCGCCGCCCATTTATGTCTGCATTGCCCGCTCCCCGAACGTCGCAATCCGGGAGGCCGTGGGTGTGTTTCGGTGCCGAGCTTGGCCATGGGTAGCGCTCGGGTCTTTCGTTGTGACCGAGCATTGCAGGTCTCATGCAGATTCGTTACAATGAGCCAGTGGCTCAGTAATGAATGTGCTGCAAAAATGCACATGTATTCAATACAGAAGTATTGCAGTATATGGTAGGAGCGATCTGACTATCTAGGGTAATGTACCCTAGAAGGTCTAAAAAATAGTGAAAAAAAAAAAAAAAAAAAGTTTAAAAAAAAAAATATAAAGTTTCAAATCACCCCCTTTCCTAGAACAGATATAAAACATAATAAATAAACAGTAAATCACAGACACATAGGTATCGCCGCGTCCCCAATGCCCGATCTATCAAATATAAAAAACGGTACGGGCTGCTGGTGACCTCCGAGGCGGGAAATGGCGCCCAAATGTCCGAAATGTGACTTTACAATACACATTTTTACAATAACATAAATAATGAAATAAAAAATGATCAAAATGTCGCACAGACCTCAAAAATGTTAGCAATGAAAACGTCGCCTCATTTCGCAAAAATGACCCCTCACACATCTCCGTGCGCCAAAGTATGAAAAATTATTAGCGTCAGAAGATGGCAAAAATTTTTTTTTTTTTGTACACATTTGTTTAATTTTTTGAAAATGTATTAAACCACAATAAAAACTATATAAATGGTTCTGCCTTGATCGTACCGAACCAAGAATAAAGTAGGCTGTTTATTTGGAGCGAAGAGTTGAAAGTCGTAAAAAACTGAGCCACAAGAACGGGACGCAGTGCGGTTTTTTTTCCATTTTCCACATTTGGAATTTTTTTTGGCAGCTTCACATTACAGACACAGTTCATGTTAAATAAATAACATCGGGAAAGTAAAATTTGTTACGCACAAAATAAGCCTCCACACAGGTTTGTACACGGAAAATGAAAAAGTTATGGATTTTTGAAGTTGGAGAGCGAGAAATGAGCCGAAAAACCCTGCGTCCTTAAGGGGTTAGGAACAAGTCAGTTAATTTAAGCAAGTGCTACTCATAATTGTTTAAACACATTTCCCACTCTATATATGAGAGCACATGGCAAAACAAGCAGTACAGAGGGCAAGCGCGAGCAGCTCAGGCAGTCTTGTGGTTCACTATCCAGTAGGTGGAACCTTCGTTTCACATTCTTGGGCCATTTCAGAGTGTTGTGTCACCTGCATTTTCAGTGTCTCTGCATGCACAAAACCCTGGACTGCTATGGACTAGATTTGTGTTGCCAAGCTGTGAATCCAGTATCTGGTTGAAACTGAATGAGGGTCAGGCTCGTGTATGGAGACCCTGTTTTTGTCAACAGGTGTTTATGTTTATAAATAAATGATGACACAATATACAACTCATTGAAGTTATAAAACAGATGTATTGTTATATGTCCAAGTTTAGAATCTGCTGCTACGTAGCTAAATTTCCATAATTGCATACTTTCTAACATGCCTCTAAATGCCATAAAAGCTATACCCAGACATGTAACATCAGCAAGCTTTGTTTACAGGAAGTAAGCCCTCTTTCACACAGCCGTTGGGGGACGTATATACGGCCGACATATATATACCGGAAATACATCCCCCATAGGCCGGCAATAGGTGCATGTGCGGCACTGTAGCGTTCCATAGCCGGGAGAAAGATGGGACCTAGAATACAGCGGCGTGCCTCATGTTTTGCTATGGAGAGTGAGTGGCGCCCATCCCCTTCTCCTCTCCCGGCGCCAACGTGTGCCCGTCGTGCTACGATACCTTGGGCACACGTTCGTGTGAATTTAGCCTTAGGCATCTTTTACACTGCCGCAAAAAAACGCCATCATTTCAAACGCCAAAGGTATCATCGGAGGAAACCATGTTCATGTATCATAGTATCATAGTATATAAGGCTGGAAGGAGACGCAAGTCCATCAAGTCCAACCTTCATTGGACTTGATGGACTTGCAGGAGGCTTTGTGGTGGTAGAAGTCATTTGGCTAAAACCTGTTATTGATAATTCTTGTTCTTCATTGTGCAGACTCAGGGGTTGGGTACAGCGCTGAAAATCCTGTTCTCAGAAAAGCAAATTCAGAGCATGTCAGAGACCGGTCCTTCGTATGGATTCCGCCTAAAGAGACAGGAAATTGTGGCTCTTCTCAATGCCTTTGGAAGGTAGTGCAATTGTTTGGGAAGGAGTTACTACTTCTTTTATTTCTTTATGCTATGTTTGTGCCCTTATGTTGATGATTTCTTGTACCGTTTGTAATTTTGTTGTCTTTTCCTGCAGAATTTCTACCAGTGTCAAGGAATTGGAAAACTTTAAGAGACTTCTACAGAATGTGTGACAAGAAGGGAAGAGGATCTGGGAGGACAGAACTTTGCACTATCAGGGCCCCTACATATTTGACATTAACTCTCGGTCAAAGTCTGAGAATTTTACATTCTCACTGTGAAATTGGTCCTTGAAGGACCTTCCTGTGTATATTGTAAAATAAATATGCTTCAGATTTTCTATTTAGTGTGACTTGTAGCTGCACTAATACTGAATCTCCTGATGAAGCACTAACCACACTTTTAAAGCTAGGATAGGTTTTTCTATCCTAAAAGGATTATGCCCGTATACCTTTCCATTTATGTCCAGTGTCCTTTACTCTTGTCCACACCCACTATTTGATGTGTCCTTTCCAATCCTGATCTGCTGCTTGGGTATAGATTGGGGTGCGTTGTATAAAATATGTCTTTTCATTGATTTTTGACCATAGAACCGGACGTCTTATGATGTAATCCGACTAGTAAAATGTAGAAAAGCACTTTTAAATGCATTTTTACATTTTAAGTTCCACAAATATGATTATTTTTCCTCTGTAAATCTGTTCTCCTTGTAGAGGCATTGGGTAGAGGCTGAAGGTGTTGTATGTACTACTGGTACTCAGGGACCACTGACAGTTCAGATTCTTATTATACTTCAGTTTCTGTGTTGTACAAAAAAAAAAAATCTGCATGGTTTTGTAATGTTTTGTTTACCAAGAAGAGAATTGGGGTGTGTGCGAAGACTGTCCTCTAGTGGTTAATGTATGGGAGTGCTCTCACATGCCGTTATATAGCTTTATCACTAGATGGCAGCCTTATGCAGGTGCACTCCAGAACAAATTTTTGCTATTGTTTAATTTACCAATTTACTAATTAGTGTTTGTTGCATGTAATTTTCTGTCTTTCCGTTTTGTTTCAACCCCTTTTTTTCTTTGTTCATTCCAGTTGTCTGATTCAGGGCCTTGTATTAAGATCTCTGAACATTTTGTCTGTTTATTGTGCCATTTATTGCTGTTTAGACTTCTAAATATGACTTGAAATTCTTGCAGCTTAATACATAATATTGCCTCTTAAGAGTGGAGAAACAGGGAAGCAGCCCACATATCCACTCCTAGAAGCATCTACTTTCACAGCAGATACTTGATGATGATTTGCACAGGACTGCATGTGCTGCATTTTAAAGTTAGTTATATGATTAACCTCAACCTCAAGACATATGAAGCTCTGCTACATCTGTAGATATTGTGTATATTGCCAAAGAAAAAAAATGGAGTCTGCTGTTCCCTTAAAAATACATGAATTTCATGTTGTTTTTATTTCATCATTCTATTAAAACATACAAAATATAATTCTTCAAAGCAATTATAATATCAGGAGAAAACCAGTATTGTGGTCCTAGAGCCGCAAAAAAAACATTAGCGCCACTTGGCTATACTCCTAAACATTAGGGTACTAACTACTCAAAAAATACATCTCTCCTCAGGGTAATAGTACTATCAGTATGAGTCTATTATCAGGGTACTATTACCCCAAGGAGAGATCTATTTTTTAATAGATAGTATCCTTAGGTTTAGGACTATACCCAAGTGGCGCTAATGATTTTTTGCGGCTCTTGGATCACAATACTGGTTTTCTCCTGATATTATACTTGCTGTGAATACTTGTATTTTAATATAATTATGAAATAAAAATACATGCAGACTCAGGTTTTTTTTAATTTGGTAATATGTTAGTTTTTGAAGTAGTTCCTTGTTTTTGATGCAAGGTGGGGATGACCCCAGAATGTAGCCGTATGTTGAGGATGTGGTATTTTATGCATCTGTAGATATTGGTTGTCTGCTATCATATCCATATAATGCAGCCTCCATGCAGAGCTGAGACCATTGTCACTCACCGGTGACGTTTCTCTATCTGGTTAAGGCCTAATGCACACATGTGGTTTTTCTCTGGATCCGCTGTCCGTTTTTACTGTTAATATGTTATCATTTTGCCATCCGCAAAAAAAAAATATTGCAAATGATGACACTAGTTTTACCCAAAAACTTGAAAGGTCACATGACTGTGTTAGCTGGCAAATGATCCGCAGATAAGGACAGCATTTGTGTTACATTTCCATAGGAAGGTCTGAGCTACAGGAATAGGACCTGTTACAAGTTTTGTGGTTTAAACATGGATCCGGGGAAAGCATTGTGCATGACCAATAAAAATTGAAAGTGTCCTTGTTATAAGGGTGAGTTCACACGTTGCGTTTATGTGTTAACAGCAAGTTAACATAATGTTTCGGTTAATACAACATTAATGCTATGTTTTTACATTGGATTGTATTTAAAATGTGTTAACAAATGCAACATGTGAACGCGCCCTCAGGGACAGCACATTTATGCCTTCAAAGAATAGCAACAACTTCCCTCTTCTGGCCATCGCAGCCGCTCTGTTGTGCCTGGATTGTTTCTTCTCCTCACTTGTATAGTTCCCTGAAGGCTAGAATAACTATGGATTTCGAAGAAATCTGCATGACTTTGAGGGAATTGTTAGAGAAGGTACATGAACCCCTGACCTTTAGTCCTAACTAAACAGCCATATCTTCTTGCCAGGGCTTCATGACTGTTCTCCAGCTCAATGTGGTACTGAGCATCTGCAATACCGGGCACCACAACCACCTCATGTCGCTATGTTCTGGCTAATAAGTGTCAGAGCAGAACAGTCTTTTGTACTTGTATGTGATGTTTGTGTATTTATTAACTCCTTCCCCTCCAACTGTACAGAACTGTTACAATGTTGGCACATTGAAATAAATTCCATGTTGACAAGTCTTGTATGTTGTTGCAATATATTGTGTGATCTCCCTTATTGCACCACAGGTCATAGACTGCTCTCCACCAACTATTCCCTGGTGCAGCTGGAGATGCTGGACTCTGGTAGCAAAACTTCTATAAAAGTATAGCACCAGACTGCATACATGAGTAAACCTTCTGCAAGTGTACCTAAGTGTAAGCCAAAGCACTAAATTTTAACCCAAAACAGTGGGAAAACTTATTGACTCAAGTATAAGCCTAGGGTAGAAAATGCGTTGGTCACATCCGCCCTCTATTGAAACTCAAAGCAGCCCCTTGATTTAAACCAACTTTAGGAAGTTTGTTAACCCTTTAGGTGTTTTAGAAGGGTTAAAACTAAATGGAGATAGAATTTACAATTTGTAAATTTATTTTGGACAATACATTAATTTTGGCCCCAAAAATATAATTTCATGGATTAAAGAAGACCGCGAAGACCAGTTTCTTAAATGTACTCGGGGAGAACAAAATTACAGATTCTCTAATTCACTGCTTTTAACAAAAATTATTCAGATAGAAGCATTCCACAGACCTGTCTCTCAGTCCCGGTGCACACAATTTCAGTTGCCCCTAGAGACGACCCTGTAACTTCTGACTTTGGGTCGTGGAAGCCATCTTGGATTTCTGTGTGACGGCTGTGGAGCGGAGTTTCTCTCTCTGCATTGTAGCTCCTCCCCCCTGCAGTCCAGGGCGGAGCTCTCACTGATGCACACACTCTGACCCTGCCGGCAGCAGCATGAGAACTACAAGCTACAGACAGAAGTTCTGCTGTGCTTCCCCAGATAAAGATCTATGTGATGTGGAATAGCAGAAATGTAGGAGAGCTGACTGTCACTGTGTGCAATGGGAATCTCTTTTCTTATCACTCATCTGTTTCATCTCTCATGTTAGATACTAGTACAATGTTCAGAAGCCAGATGAAAGTGTATATAAACCCTGTACCCTGATAATGTAACCACATTGTCAGCTCACAGCAGTAGAGGGATCATGAAATGCTTGCTCAGAGAGCCCCGCCCACCCCCTGGAATCTTACACTGACCATCACTGAGTGATAAGAGCCAAAACAGCAATAAAACTGAATACAATTGTGAAGTAATGGGTTAAAAATTATCTTTATTGTATAAACATCACTAGGGGATTAAAATTTAATTTTCTTTCAGGCACAAAGTTTAATAACCAATTTTTTTTCCAGTATGAGAGCTACTTTTCCGGTACATCATTTAGGGGTTTTAAACAGCTAATTGATGAGATTTTATTAACTCTTACTTGTTGAGGAATAGAAAATCATTCATTCTGGTTTAGGATTTTTAGCTTTTTTTTGTATTATGTAATTTATTATCTTTATTCTATGGGTCACCATGATTACAGTGATACTTCATATATAGTTTTTTAGTGGTTGACATGTTTTGCAGAGTATGGAACTCATTTGTTGAGAAATGAGTTTTTCGCCATGTTCTAAGAGGCTTAAGGTTTTTATTATTTTGCTCTGATTATGAGCCCGGGCGATCGGGGAACTCCGCACAAAGTGCCACTTTTTTTTATTGCACCCCTCAAACTGTTAACAAGCTTAACAAAGGGCTGTTTTGAATAGTTTAAAACAGTTTTGAACATGAAATTACACATTTTGTCAAAATTTAGGGGTTTTTTTAGCCCTAAAATGTTCATGCAGGTATAGACATCTTGAGTCTGGCAATACCCCGCATGTGGATGTAAACCACTTTATGTTGTAACTGTAATTTTTGGCGTGGTTGTTGGTGTTCTCCATATGGGTCTACTAATGTTTTTATTTTATTGTACTGGTTGTTTCGGCCACAGTGATACATATATATATATATATATATAATATAGCTCTCTCAGTATAATCTATATATGGGTGTTGTGTTTGTATATATAGATATACACAGAATATGGAAGACAAAAAAAATTAATATATATATATATATATTAATTTTTTTAGTCTTCTACCGTCACACTCTGAACAAGCGATCAGATGTCCCAAACTAGTACACTGCCCTACTGATATATGCAGATGCATAGGCTGACATGCTCTGTGACAGATCCTGTCGGAGATCTGTCATGTGACTACTGAAGGCAGTCTGGGGGTCCTTCATCGGACACTAGTGAAGCCATGGTGACTATCGGCAACCTTCGAACCCGGTATGAGCTTGGGGGGGGGGGGGGGGGTAGGAGCAGATCCGGAAGCCTTATTGATGGCGCGGTTATGTTTTACACTGGTGCCTACATCCTGGATTGCGACTATCACAATCCCAGCTGTCATGGTGACCGTTTTGTACAAGACCACATGCATACAGGTGCGGGAACTACCTGCTGACTTGAATGTACTTTTTTTTGTCCATGGTTGGCAAGGAGTTGCCTTGTATTTTTGTGTTTTATACACTGTACAGCATGGATAAAATTTTATTTATGTTCTATGTGTCAGTGCATTTACAGGGATATCCCATTTATACAGCGTTTTTTTATGGTTGAATAATTATGCAGACAAATCTCATTAGGAGACATAATTTTGGTTTTGCATCACCTAAGAGGTGTAACAATGATTTTCTTTTTCTTGTTGTTGTTGATTGAGTTGTATTAGGGCTTATTTTTTGTGGGATGAGTCATACTTTTTATTGTAATCATTGTGGGATCCATGTGACTTTAATCAACTGTTTTCTTTTTTTAGCATTTTAGTTTAGATGTAAAAATACTATTTTGGTGTGTTTTTATTTATTTTTTACTACTACGCTTACTGTACAGGTTTAGTAATTATTTTTTGGGTGGTTGTGTGGTGATTAACTTTTTTGTAATATTAGGGGTATTTATTATTTTTTTTTTTTTTAAACTCTCCCACTTTGCCAGATGGTCATTTGTTTAAGTACCAATGTATTACTTTAAACAAGTTATCAAACTGTATTACAGCAGTGGTGAGGGCAGATGACCATGGCACCTAAAGTGTTATACAGCCAGGATCACGGCTATCGCAATCCCAACTGTTACATATTCCGGCTGTCGCATAATCAAAGTGCCCGTCCAGGGGTGGAAATTACCCATCGACCTGGACGTACCTTTATGTCCAAGGTCCTTAAGGGATTAAACAATACAAAACATCTGGGTGCTGCTCACCAATCACATGTATTTCGCTAGAAACGCATATGCGTTTTTTTTAGCTTTTTATCGCTGATAATTTCACCCATAGTTCGTGTGCAGCAGGGCTGGCACCAGCACTGGGGATACTTGGGGAAGCGACGGGCCCAACGTAAGGCTGTACATAAAGAATCCATGGGGGGAGGGGTTGTATCTAATGAATCCATATTGTGTCAGGGTAGGCTTATAATTAATCATGAGGGTGCTGTTGGTATGTTAAACTATGGAATATTTTAGGGAACAGGAAACGGTTTTCATTTCTGAATTTTTAATGCTGCCATGTGTGTTCACTGCAAAGGGGCCTTCTGAGGATCGGTCGCCCAGGGGCCTACCGAAATCTGAAGCCGACACTGATGTGCAGGCAAGGCTAGGTTCACATCACGATTTTGCTATACATTGTAAGAACATGTTTAGCCGATTCCTGATGTGTCCTTACAAAATACAGCATGGACATAAACACTGTATTCTTATATAGTGGGATACATCACCTGGTGACTTCTCCTTCCCCCCGACAGTGCACAATGGCAGTTGGTGTTAAGGGTGTTTACCCAGTGATGTTCCCCGTCTTCTCAGCCAATCATTCCTCTCCTCTACAGCTCCCCCTTTAGGTGACAGTAGCACAGAGAAGCAGGTGGTGTCGGGATATATAGTCCAGTTTACTGTAGAACATGTGCTTATGACTGCTAGTCTTAGCCCCTGCTTCACATTAAATACATTGTCCAATGTACATGCTCCCAGCAGGGGCTACATATATCTTTGTACAACAGACTAAGCCCTCTGCATACACAAATGGATGTTTGCTGTATAATGCAGCTAACACCAAAATTCTGTGCTGGCACCACAGGCATTAACCATTTAAATACCGGCGGCACATGGGAACCAACATCTTTGGCCGGATTGGGGCAATTCATACAGTTCAGTAAAAATTTTAAAAAAAGTAATGGATTTTTGAAAGTGGGGAGTGTAAAATTGAAATGCTAAAAATGAAAAAAAGGCTTAGTCCTTAAGGGGTTAAAGGAAATCTACTAACAAAATCCTGCAAAATAAACCAGGGACACTCAGTTGTAATCTTCAGCTGGGTGTGCCTGCTTCTATACAGGCATAATGTGAGCGCCAGAGAAGGTAAGCATAAGTTTTTGGGGTTTTTGTTTAGCTCCGCCCCATGCAAGAGATTATGCATATATTTATTTTAAACCCAGCCAACCCCTTTAAAGGACACCTGTCATCGGGTCTCTGCCACCTCAACCTGTTAGAGCAGCTCACAAGGATTCCATCCCAGACTTTATCTAGTCAATCCATACATTAATCATTATATAATCATCTTTTCTTTATTATGTAAATGAGGCTGGTCACATGGACAGAGGCAATGATGTCACCCCTCCTCAGGTCTGTGTAATGTATAGTAAAGAATTGCTAGTGTCTGTGCTTTATCTGCTGACATGTTCTCTATCACGTGTGTGAGATACAGACATCAGCTACAAAAGTACCTGACATGTTCTGCTATAACATGGCTGCCTGGAGCTGTTGTCTCTATACACACAGGCTGCAGGGGACGCCAGCTCCAGGAAGCACATGGAGGAGCCATTACACCATTTTACAGACTGTCAGTCAAGCACTGTGGGGTGTGGCTGTACCTCCCCACTCATGAATAAGCTGGACAGCTTGAATATGATAATGACTCATCTCACAGGTCATTTGCATACAGTTTAGGACCTCATTGATTAAGTTTACAGGCATGTAGAGGGACAATGAAGGGATAGAGGCAATGCTTTCTAATGGCAGATTTAGTTTAGGGGGTTAATTTACTCTTTAAAGGGTTATCAAGGGCTGTTTTGAATATTTTTAGGTTGCACTTTAAAAATGTGGTGTTTTGTGGGAACATTCCAATAAGTACAATATTAGAACTGGTTTAAACCATTTGTATGATCACTAGATTTTGAGTTTGTCAGGATGCCTGTACCTCATTAATCGTGGCTTCTGCGAGTCATGTCCTTTGATGTGGGCTTCATTGTCCTTGATTTCAAGGAGACACTTAAATTTGATCAATAGCATGTCATCAGCAATTTGTAACAGATACAGAGAGTGGAAGACTAAAACAGAAAAGACATAGAATTGGACATTGCTTGGCCACATCCCCCACTGATAACCACTGCATTGTGAACAATGCCACAGGGAACTGAATGATTAATGCCACAAATTTCCAGGTACATTTAAAAAGGAGGCATTGGCAACCATTTAGGGTGGCAGGATCTGCATGCTAGACAAGAGGGTTTACCAGACCACGCCACCAGGCACAGTCATCTAGCATGGGCACAGGAGTAACTACACTGGATGAGGAACCAGTGGTACATCCCCCATAGAGGCTTGTAACTCCGTACCCAAGAACCTGAGGGGCCAGTGTTAAAGTAACAATTCAGCAGGCAATAAAGTCAACTTCTGAGATCCACACGTGGACAAAATTGTTGGTACCATTGATTTAATGAAAAACTCATGAAACGGGCCTGGACAGAAATGATAGTTCCCTTAACTTAAAGGGGTATTCCCATCTGGGCATTTACATTTAGTTAAATTCATTTGCCATATGTAAACATCTCTTTAATTGGATGTTAATAAAAAAAATGTTCCTGTGTGAAGATAATTTCTCATAAATGTAGTCATGTTGTCCCTTAGAAACCAGATAGCTTCCTCGGATATGACCACCTCACACTCTGGCAGCGGGGGCCAGACATGCGCTATCAAGTCCTGCTGGGCCACCTGGATTAAGCGATCATTACCACAGGGTGGCTGGGGACATGCAGAAACTCCCAGACATTTTATATAGAAAAACCTTTGTTTATTTGTGCAATCCCTCCAGCAGAGGTGGCTGTATCCAGGGAAGCCATCTCGTTTCTAAAGGACAACATGTTTACATTCATGAGAAATTATCTTCACACAGGAACATTTTTTTTAATAACATCTAATTGAAGAAATGTTTACATATGGCAGATTAATGAAACTGAATGTGAGTGCCCAGATGAGAATACCCCTTTAATATTTAGTGTCTCAACCTTTTGAAGTCTGTGACTGTCAGTGAGACTTCTGCACCTCTCAGCAGTTAATGTGGGCCACTCCTCATGAGAAAACTGCTCCAGTTGTCCGGGTTGTGAAGGGTTTTAGCTCCTTCCAAAGATGCTCAATAGGATTTATGTCAGGGCTCTTAGAAGGCCACTTCAGAATAGTCCAATGTTGACCTCTTGGCCATTCTTGGGGTGTTCTTAGCTCTGCGTTTTGGGTCATTATCCTGTTGCAAAAGTCCAAGCTTTCTGACACTGGGCAACACATTTCTCTAGAAACACTTGAGATTTCATTGTAGCCTGCACAGATCAGATTCAAGACACCCTGTGGCAGGTGCAACAAAGCAGCTCCAGAACATAAAGCCTCCATGTTTCACAGTAGGGACAATGTTCTTTTCAAGATATGCCTTGCCAAAAAGTTTTATAGTCCCATCTGTCCAGAGCACACACTTCCAGAAGTTTACTCATTTTGTGTCCCAAAATTCAGGTACATAAATACAACTCTCAGGGACGGTACAGGACCAGCTATGAGAGTGCCCACAAATATACACAAACCAAACAATTTTAGTGCAGATAAGTTTATTTCAGTATGGTAGTGCTTCATTACAGGTTTAGTGAAATTACTCAGTACATTCATTGGCCACTGCAGGTTAAGCCAGCAAATACATAACACTGGTAAAAATCTCCACTAGCAAGAAGGAGGGGTGCGTAACGAATTTGCAATTTGTTGCTGGTCGTCACAGGGGAAAAGATCTTCCAAATAAAATGCTGTGCGAGATCCAAGATTAATAACCAACAAATGAGGGAAGGTGTTAGTCACCATGCAGCCAACCAGATTGCAGCCTTTTTATTTATCATATTTATTTATCATGCACTGAAAGTCACCAAAATCTGGTTGTCATGAGACTCCTCCCTTCCCCTGTGCCAGTTACATAACAGCAGCCCATTTTCTCCAGGAATGCAAAACGGCCGCCATCACGCTAAGGAGAGCGGCGCCGTACAACAGCCTTAAAATAAAATTATACATTTTAATTGACGTTAAGTTAGGGAGAATTCAAGGGAATAAAAATAATCTGACCACTTACTGTGCATTAGAACTAATAGGGGCAAGTTCCCCATTTCAGCCAGTGGCACATGACTAATCAGTCTGGCTGGATATCACGGTTCATCCAGAGAGCAGAAGACTCGTCATGATCCGAGCCCTGTTCTCTGCACCGGGGTCGGTTAGTGAAATGAAAAAGTCTTTGGCCATAACCCGTTATAACACATGCATGTTCCAGTCTAGGTGGACTGACTACATACATCAATAAACCACAATGACAGAGTGATCTGAGGCTATCGCTGTGTTACAATTCTTTCCATACAGCAATATTACATCCTAGTGCAATTAGAAGAAACTGTGCAGGAAGGGGGTTATTCATGGGGGGTCACTCCCATTTATAGGAGTTTTATAATCATTAGTGCACATCAATAGGGCAGGCAATAAAACCCATCTGCAGTGGTGCCCTGGCTTAGCAGGAAACCATCAGCAAGATGCAGTCTACCCATTCGGTGTTGGTTGTATGGTAAGGCCATATATTTTTCTTGGCTGACTGGGCCATGGTTTTCAGCTCATCAGAAGGTTGGGGCTATGAAAAACCTGGGCTTGCTGGACTCCTTGCATCATACTGATATAATACAGAGCGTCCCTTCACAGCTATAAATACAGTTCAACACAGATGTTCCTCCAGCAAGCAAGCAGAGTCTCTGCTTCACATGTCACAAGGACTTCTGTCCCCAGCTGGATCCCCGAAATCCAGCCAATCCGCAGCCTGTTTTTACCGTATTGAGTGCGGGTGTGTGGCACTGGCATTAGAGAATAGAGAGATTATTCAAGATTAGGGGCTGTGCAGGAGGCAGTTTTAACCACCAGCCTAATGTTGATTTACATCTCAGACATTACCCCTAACTTAGATAGCACAGGGTTAACCTCTGGGTAAACCATCACCGGCTAGCTGCCATGATATTGCCAAACTAATGCAAAAAAGTGCAGTATGCCCAACATGCAATTCATGGGTAAAGCAGCGGCGATTACAAGGTGGAGCTCTGATGGAACGACTTGCAATGACTTCTTATACCAATAAGGCAGGTCACACAGTTGTTAAAGGGAACCTGTCACCAGGGACCTAATTTTCACTAAAGACAGGTTGCAGAAGCCCATTACACCTGCAGTGCAAATCTGCCTTTTCTAAGCTTTAGCATTACAATACAATTGTGTGTTGTAACTTACCTTGTACCCTGACAAAATCCTGGGGTAGTCACAGGGGCTGGACTTTGGTTTGGATGCATTTCAAAAAACAACATGTGCATTGTCTGTGTTACTCACTCAGCTTAGCCCTCACCTTTGTACTCCTGTATAGCTCCTCCTCCTTCTCAGAGGTCAGAGCCTGGTGAGACGACAGTGGGGGAGGGACAAGCTGTACAGGAGCACAAAGATGGAGGCTCAGACAAGTCATATGTTTTTTGAATGCATCCAAACCAAAGCCCAACCCCTGTGACTACCCCAGGATTTTGTCAGGATGCAAGAGAGTTATAACACAATTATATTGTAATGCAAATGCTTAGAAAAGGCAGAGGCATTTTTGCATTGCAGGTGTCATGGGCTTTAAAAAAAATAAATAAATAAAAGAAGAAGAGGTCCCTGGTGACAGGTTCCCTTTAAGACTCCAGTATTGTGCAGCATTAAATCTGCATCTTTACATGAAGGTGAACACAAGAGAATGGGGGAATGCCTCTAAATGGCCAGTTCTATTCCATGCTACATTCTTGGTGGCCTCCTTGTGGTCCACAAACTTAGACAACATACCATTAAATTCACCTTTCCAAATCTAATCTATCTTAACATACTGAAAGCAAGGTTGGGTTAAAAGCAGTAGTAGCACCATTAGAGGTGCATAGAAACAACCAGGGGAACATGTGAAGTGCAAGACACAAGTTTTGGCCTCCCATGTACCTATCCATTTGGAAATGCTTAACCAATTTCTGGGCTGAATTACGAGGAGTAACCACTGCAACTTGCATAAATACATACACATTTTTTTGCATCGCGCCGACCCTCATAACCAGCTGACCTGAAGGCGGCTTTGTACAGATAGCACAATGCAGGGTTTGTTTGTAGATTGTAATGCAGAATTTCCAAGAATAGACAAACTTTTCAGCAGTCGTCGCTATTCAGTGACACGTCAATACTGGATGCTAATTGCACTGTGACCATAATGGCTGCCAGGCTGTACATGGACTAGAAGTTATTACTTACAGGAGGTTACAAAGATGTCTTTTCAGAGATACCACACTTAAGCCAAGAATTTGGGGTTGTGTTATTGCACCTCAGCTTTATAGGAATGAGCACAGAATAGCAGTGACACCACATATAACCTGTACTGTACGGGATGTATAGGATGCCTCTGTACTGGAAAGGTATACAAAAATTACAGCTCTTTCCATGTCCAATATTGTGCAGGAGTTTATCACATATCAATGCTGGCATATGTTTTGTAGAACATGACTGACTTTATTAAAGGTATGGGAAAAGAATGGGAACCTGTGGTTACCATTACCACTACAGTGAATGGCAGTGGAGGCGTCTACTAGGAGGGAGTATGCAGGATTCCAGATCCAATATAAGCACATGCCTCCATCTAGTAACAAAGCTGAAAAATCAAAGAGAAGTAAAGCTTTACCTCCTGCCACCCACTTAGATCAATGTAGAGTCCTCCATACAGCAATACATCGTCTAGGATGGCATCCATGTGTATGGAAAGTAATGGCTTAAGAGGGAAACCCCTTTCACAAGGTATGGATGGCATGGGTAACAGCTGACAGTATATTACAGTCTTTGGGTTAAGGGGGAGCACTTATTACACATTGTAGCTTTGATTTACATGGGGACAACACTTCATTATTAAAAAGGCAGCTACAATGGTTCATTAAATTAGAAACCTAAGAGATTCAATACAAAAGATCTAGATTTAATACTTAGACAGAAAAAATGTGATTACTTTCAGAACAGAATTAAAGGGGTTTTTCCCAAAAAACAAGTTAGGCCCTATTCACAGGTCTCAGTTATTTATAGATAATGTAGCAGAAGGGTAATGCGCTACCGTCAGGTCCATTAATCTCGGGGAGTGACAAGGGGTCTGACGGAGGTACCTGGGACGCCTCGTTCTCATGATCTGTGGGCAGGGGTGCAACAGCCATGAGAGAAGTTGAGCCTCTTTCCTCAGGCAGCTCCACCTGCAACTAGATCAGGGGCATAGTTATGTCTTCAAAGCAGAACCTGGCACCTAAAAATAGTGTCTTTTCACAACAGATATCACATTACATAGATAACCCAATATATTACTACTGGATGGGGCAGAGGGGGCGCCATTCTATATCTCGCCTCAGGTCACAGAGTTTAGGTTCACCCCCGTCTGTGGGGGTCTCTTTACCATCGATCAGCAAGTGAGGCCAAATCTGGTGGCTAGGGCTTAACTGGTTTGGTGGGAAAAACCCTTTAAGAAAACTCAAAAAATAAAACCAGAGTTATTTACTATTTTATTGGATTTGAGGAAAAAAAAAACAAAAAACCATAAAACACCAAGTGGGATTCGTTGCCACAGGCAAAACTACCATCTAGTTTTTCTTCATGAAAAACACCATTTTTATTTTGATTAAAAAGGTAATCTGGTGGTAGTTTTGACCATATAAAGCTGTAGACAGCATTTGGTAGTTGTAATCGTACCTTTGGGTGTGTTAGTAACAGAAGGACTGAGAAAATGAATTTACATTCCAGGATTGTAGTAGCACTGGTATCATTGTATTGCTGCACATCCCCAACACCACAAGTAACTGCTGTAATAGTCAAACAGAAGCCCAATTCAGCAGTGACTCAGAACAGGGGTTTGACTGCAGCAGTAAATGAGATCTCAAACACCAGTGTACTAGAACACTCCAGATACAATCCTGGAATATAAATACACACTCTTCACAGTTCTATTACTACTGACACACAAAGCTAAGGTTACACAGAACTCCAGGGCCAATAGCAAACACTGTCTTTAGCTTTGCATGGTAAAAACTGGTGACAAATTCATAATTTCTTATTACATCTTCAAAGCTAACAGTTTGCCATTATTTTTGTAAGACCGAGCTCTGAGATAAAAGATAACCTGCTGGCTGTGTGAGACAGTAAAAGGGAAAGCTCACCTCGGGCTACATTCACACGAATGTATGGGGGACGTATATACAGCCGACGTATATACAACCCCCATTCACTTCTATGGCCTCACAGCGCCGTACGGAAGTGTAAAAAGAAAAGGCATGTCCTTTCTTTCTACGGAACACGGCACCGTATATTCTATGGAGAGGGGCGGGGTGAGCTGCACTCATCCCCTGCTCCTCGCCGCAGCTCTGTTTTACGCTGTACTACGATACCGGGGGCATACATTGTGCGAATGTAGCCTTATACGGGGAAGCAATGTGGTGGTGGTACCAAAAAGTGATGGGTTTCCCAGCTTACTTCTACTTTTGGAGGCAGTAGTGTCCCATAAGCAGAAGCCATGCTGCCATCCAATACACTACAAAATCAGAAAGGAATATTTTAAGCTTACATTGGTAAAATGCAGCGTACCCAATTATATGAACACAAAATTTTGTTAATGTTTACAGCAGAGTCTTAGAAATGTGATCCCCATCAGCTAGCTGCTCCTCCTTTTTATTTTGGCATTGAGTGGGAAAACAGAATATAGAAGAGATACCATGAACCCCTCAAACATTTGTATGCAATGATGACTTAACGCATTGCAGTCTTTTTTGGTTTGCAGTGTCTGGGGATGGTAGGAACAAGTCTTTCAACATGAAACATTTATGTGCAAAATCCGCACGTTTACGGAATTCCTTAAGAAATCTTCTGGCTGCCATTTCACTCCTGAAGACCTTCAAGGACATTCAAATTCAAGACTAGGTTTTTATAGTCTTGAAAAAGAAAAACTAAAAAAAAACCAAAAACGGAATGTGTATTCGCAAACGCGGCATTAACGTAAACATAAGGTATTGGACGCGCCTTACTGTGTCATAGCAGCAGAGGGCTGCAGAAGGTGCAAGTGTAACTGTCCAGTCAGTAGGGTCACGCCAACGTATTAGCTCCACATGTGAACAGGATAGGAGTCCCTGAAGCCGGCTCACTAAGTAGAGGTGGGGCCAGTGCACAGCTGCTGGTCGGACATATTGCTCCATACCATCCAGAAGTTTTTGGGGTAGACGATACACTGAAAAGATAAAAATAAATAAATAGCGTTATGCAAAAGGAAAGCCACTGTCTAGTAGATTATGGGCCTTCTGTAAGGCTACCCCACATGTATAGGACAATCTACAAGAAAGCATGCTAATCCCAGAGCATGTTCTGGCTGGATTCCACAGAACACATTGCCTGGGGAAGGGGCTCCAAGCGTCATATGATGCAAGGGGCCTCTTCCCTGCAGGACAAAAGCAACTGAGAACAAGGTTATAGGATGCAAGGATCTCCTGAGAAACCTCTAGACAACAGCAGTGAGCTATAACAGTGAAGCTTACATTCCTGTTCCATTACGGTCCAGGACCTGTGATCAGTGCACATTTGTGCGTTTGTGCGGTTTAGCCATGAAAGAAGCAGCCTCTCTAAGCAATGTCCTTTGTACAAGCTTACCTTCCCCTTTCAGGTCTGGCACCCGCCAGCCGGGGCAAGTCATCATCACTATCATATCTTCTAGGATTGTCAAAAAAGTAGGCTCTTGACCCAAAGCTGTGACTATTTACCATACCAGCTGGTTCCTGCAAGAATTCAAACAAAGCTGGAATTTGTGCCTTATAGAAAAGCAAGGGACACAGTAATCAAAGTGGAACCCTAAGACAGGAAAACTCTTATTAGAAAACCTTCAGAGCACAACTGATCGCCCATTGAACATGAACTCACCAGGTTTTGGCTCAGCTTCTTAGCCCGGAAGAAGTATGCCATCAGGCTCATTGGCAGGAATTCACAGAACAGAAGAATAATCACAAAGATGAGATATTCCAGACTATTCGTCTCTTCTGTAACAGCCTGGAGGAAGTGGACATATGTGAGAACATAGTGTTAACCCTTTCTTTCCACTCACACAACTACTGGTCTTCCTTTCTCTCTTACATTCCCAACAGTTACACAAGTAATTGTCAATGATTTGCTTTAACCCAAACATGGACAGAGAAGAATTTTATACACTTTATATGGAAGTAACCGAACACTGATATTCTATAGAGAAGAAAGTACTCACATGATCGGAGACTCCTCTCCAGCCATAGCTGAAGGGGCTTGGCTTGTTTTCTGGCTGGATGGAAATGACAACCAAGTTGTATAACGCTCTCAGGATATAGAGTACGCTGATCACAGAGCCAGTTACAACAGCTTGGCTTCCAGAGGTGCCCTAAAGCAGAGCAAACAAAATCAGCCTCACAACCAAAGATACTGGAAATTAAAAAGGTTCTCATCCTAGACTGGGTCATCTCTGTTTAAAAGGATATCTACCACCAGGGTGAAAGATTGTAACCCGGGCACACTGACCTACTGGCGTGTGCCCTGGCTGGCAGGATTTGCCCTCATCTTAATCCCTGGTTTTCAAAAATTATGCAAAAGAGCTCCAAGCTCCACAGGTGTTAATGGAGCCCCTAAGGCTCATTTGCATAAAAAATAAAATAAATAAGATAAAAAGAGCAGATCCTGCCAGAGGGGGCACACATCAGTATGTCAGTGTGCTTGTGTAACAATCCTTCATCCTGGTTGTAGATGCCCCTTTAAGGGTACCTTGCTCTAGAGTCATCTGAAACTTTGTCCAGGGCTGGACCCCCTAACACTGACAAACAAGACCAAGACCAATCATACCTTCCTCCATGCTTTACTAGCCGTGCTGCTGTGTAAATCTTCAGATTCTAGTAACTGCAGAGGGGGGGGGGGGGGGGGTTTGGAGATTATGCTGTATAACAATACTGTATACAGAAATCACAGGAATGCACAGAAGTCTAATAGTCCTATGTAGTACATCGTTTAGTTCCACATACTATTTTAAGTTACAGTATTTGCAAATTTGCTGAAGCTTGACAGAAATCTTTTTTTTTACCCCCTTCATGGCTACAAATGCCGTTAGTCACACCATCCATTATTTAAAGGGGCGTTATGATCCTGGCCATAAACAGACATCTGAAAGCATCTTCCCTACAAGCTTCTGCCGAATACAGCAGAGCACCCTCCTTGTGGAGGGGCTATGAGGGGGGCTCCCCTGCTTTCTTCAGAGGAGGCAGTTCCATCAGTGTTATCTAGAGAGTGAATACTTCGATGCTTCACAAGACCATCATTCTGCCTGCAAATCAAAACGTTTACGGAGAGTGGTTTACGTATTTGGCAAAGCTTGACGACTTTCAAATAATATGTTCACCAGGTCTTGGAACCAGAAAAGAACCATTTTTAAGTTATTGTCTAAACAACTAAACTTTCCCAATTCTATTAATATGCAAATTGCATTCATGATATTTTAGGACTTTTATACCAAGAATGTTTGCCAATGGGAAACTCCCTTAACATTTTGGCTGAAGCCACTTCTTTCTCACCTTTTGGAAGCTGTAATGTTATATTTTTCAGCTTAAAGAGCTGTATGAGGGCTTGTTTTCTTTCTAATGTCAGTATTTGAACAAATGTTAAGCCCCATCAGTGATGAAACCCCCACAGATCACAAATGGGGAGGTCCAATTGGGTCCCACGTACCTTGGTTGGACCACTCGTCACTCCGTCAGACTAATTAAGCAGACGGCCTTATGTGACCGTTCTGCTCCATAAATCTCACCAATCTCCATCTGACAGAGCTTTGAGGGGTCAGATAGAGGAATGTGGGACCCCATTGGACCCCTCGCTTTTGTGATCTGTGGGGGTGATTTGTGGAAAAACCCCTTTAAAGAGGACCACCTTTCACAACCTCACATGTGGAGATTAGCATAACATTCTGTAGTGGCACCGAATTTTACTTTAGCACCTGGAGATATCAGTACCGGTATCTGACCATTATAAATCAGTGTTCCGTCATCTGAAGGCTGTGTTCACACACATTCTGTTAGTATTCTGTTGACGTTGGGTTTACAAAATCACAATGTTACGAGATTCCATTTACACCACAATTGAGTTGTGAAAGCAATGTACACTCAATGTGAACGCAAAGTGTGATGTTACTACAAATGCAAACATGATATGAACACAGATGCAATGTAAACGTAAACAAGGTTACCGCAAAATCATTGAAAACATTAAACGTGATGGAAAAATATCCACATTACGTTTACGCAAACATGACATTTACATGGTGTTTGCGCTAATATCACATTTACATCGAAATGGCACTTGGAGTTTTGCTGGTGATTACATGCCATTAGTACTGCATTTTCGCCGCAGTTACACGTACTTGGCATTTGCTGTTATGCCACTGTTATTTACACTTCCGTTTATGTGGCAATTGCCATTATGGCCCATTTACACCTTCATTTATGCGTTTGTCTCATTTGCATATATGTAAACACGATGCAAATATAGAATTTGTGTTACATTTACATCTACGTTGCATGCATTTATGGCGGGGTCTGTGTGACATTTATGTTGTCTATGCAATGCATCTGCTTCCAAGGCATTCATGTTTACATTGTGTAAATGCAATGTAAACAGAATACTAGCAAAATGTGTGTGAACACAGCCTTTAGATGAAGATTAAAAAAAGTTAAAATTTATAGCTCACAACTGTTCATAGCAGCTTCTCTGACATTGAATGTTGTTGATTGGACAGCTTGAGAGAAAATTTGCTTAACATACGCCTCCAGCTGCTCCTCTGACCAAACACAGATTACAAGGGTCAGAAACTGGGACTGATGTCTCCATAACTGTGGGGGCTAGAAAGAAAATTCAAAGCACTCCACATGGTTTTTCTTCACGTGTGAGATGGTGAAAGGTGCTCTTTAAATATTCCATGAAAAAGTGGGAAGTAGGAAAAAAAAAAATTCCAAAGGCATTTGACAGCTTTCTTGCAGTTTATGAAAACTTTTTTCCTTTGGGTCGGTCTGATCAGACAATTTAATACACTTTTCCAATAACTTTTCCATCCTTCCATGTACAGAGCTGTGTAAAGCACAACATTTTCAGGATGAGCTGATGGTTTTATCCCTACCATTCTGTGGATTATTCTACCTTAGAATATAACATACCTCACACATTGTGGGATGCAAGAATACCTACATATTTATTTTTGTCTGTTTGTGGTTTTTTTAATTGCTGATATAATATAATATTGCAGTATAATGTAAATCTTTAAATAAAGGGGGATGGGACCCACCAAATCTTGCTAGAATGTGGATAATGATGTAGATGAAGGTTTAAATCTAGACAATGGGCCTCTTATAACAGAATCAAGGCAGGCCGAGAGAGACCGATCCCTTAAAATAAAGGTCATTACATCTTTTGTCAGGGGGCACTGGGATCCAATAGGCTGTACAACACCGATAGTCTTCTATAGGAAGTATAAAGCATTCAATGGTAAAGAGCCAAATCCATACCTTGGATTCTAGGTAGACATATGCCGGAGACATGTTGGCAATCCTATACGTATTATTGGCCAAGGAGATGGAACAGGCAGCAAAAAGACAGTCACTAAATATCATCCTGATCATTGTGATCCATCCATGCTGGTCATCGGTCCCATTATCAATCAATATGCAGGATAGGTTTACTATTAGGAAAGCAAGGCTAGTGAGAAGAAATCCTATGTGTAAGGGTATCCTGTTAAAGAAAAAAAGGATATGTCACTTACATAGATCATTGTAATAGCCTGGCTGCAGACTACCTATAGTGACAGCATCTACTCTCTTAGGCCAGGGATCCCCAGATGGAATTGCAGAAACCAGATGAAAAAACGTCCATTATAAGCTGCGTTTTTTCTTTGGCAGCGTTTAGAGCACAGTATGGAGCAATAACCAAAATTATAAAGGTGCTAAACATTTGAGTATTAGAAATTCAATTTGTGTCCCTGGCCTTCAGCTTTTCCAGGGTGATAGATAAGTTGCTTCTGTTCTATGTTGAAAAATTTGATTAAGTATTTGGGAAAATCAAGAGATTAGCTGCAAGTAGAAAATTCAAAAGGCACAAGAGTCAAGTCCGCTTAAAAACCCTAGAAAAGGAACAAATTAAATACATATTATTCCATAGGGGCATTTGAACTCTGATGTAATATTATACTTGTTATGTCCCCTATAATTTGTACACCGCTGCAGAATTTGATGGTGATATATAAAATATTATTACATAGTTACTTGCCTTTCATTGGCTGCCCATTCCTGCAGCACAACCCTCCAGAAGTGTCAAAAGGCTGCACTGCAGGAGCAAGCAAGTAACCAGTTTTCTTTAGACTTGCCCTGTGTCGATTGCTGGAGGACTTAACACTATAAATAAGAGGAAGGAGTCCATCTTGAAACTTACTTGTATCTGTTGAATTCAGGGGAGCAGCGGGCTTTAAAAATGACCTGCAAAAAAAGTAAATAAATAAATGTAAAGACAGTGTAATGAGACAGTCCTTCAAAGTAGATATGGGTATTCCGACTCTTAGTGAACTGACTTGTTGGGTGCCGCTCACTAAGAGCCGGCTCTTGAAGGGCTCCCTTTTACATGTATAATAGGGAGCTGCCGTCCAGCCAGTACCCCCACTCCACACCACTTTTAACCTGATTGAATCGGGTAAAAGGGGCGTGGTGTGCCAATTATGGGAGGGGTTAAATTAGCCATAGGGGAGAGGAGCCATAGGGGTGTTAAAGAGCAGTCACGTTCGAATACGACGCATCACTACCAAAGTCAAAGGGTGAAGAATGATCCAAGACAGTTACAAAAACAAAACCTGTGGAAGGACATGTGCACTTGGAATTTGCTTGATACTACAGCAGAAGTTGTAGTCATATGGCTTCTCCCCTGACCACTGCTGAATGTCTTGTTTGTAAAGGTACTTTGGTTCAAGTCACTGAATAAAGTTCCCAAAGTTTATAGGCTCTTTAGGAACGTTTCAATGGCCCATACCAGCAGATTTATGCCTATGAGTGGCATAGACAAACATTACCCTGTTCTTCCATAGAAGTTTCAGTATAAACAACTAGCAGCAGCTAGGCCCTCTCCTCCCAGATATTAAACATCCAAGTGCATTACCTTATCTATGTGGGAGCTACAAAAGTGTATACACAGTCAAGATCTCCCTGAAAGACCTTGTCAGCAATGAATCCCCCCCCCCCCCATTATACTTGCTCAGTAAAAATACCTTACAGTAGACAGAACTTGGAACCTTATGTACGAGGCAGTTATAATCTCAAGCCCTGCAATCTAAATTCTGGCTTTTGAGTTTATAACATAGAACTGTATGACTTACTGGGCCAAGGCTGGGTTCACATAACGTTTTGTTCCATACATTGTAAGGACACATCTGGGAGATTCCAACCTGTGCCTTACAATGCATGGCACAGATGTACAGTGGGGTACGTGGCCTGGGAACCCCTCCACCCGAATGTGAGAGGAGTGCACAACCACAGAAGCCTCATATGGACTGTGACATAACTGGGTCCCCCAATCCTGCTGAGAGATGTATCCACTCAGCAAGCGGGATGCAATACGCTTCATGCCACCCCATAGGCCTCTGCTGAGTGTATTACATCACTCAGCAAAGAGGATTAAGCGTCCCATGAGCCCCAGGCTGTTCACAGCACTAGGCCCCCCCCAGCCCCCAAAGTAACATGTGCACGGATGTTAGGACTTAAGTGCTACTCTATAGCCTTAGTCTTTTACTGTTCATAACAGTAATTTAATGATGAACTTTAATCATGCCTTAGAACCCATCTATTTAGGAAGCCACTCACATTACCCAACTGCATGAAACCCTCCACCCCGACTACCGTCCCCTTTAATGAAATGTCCACCCAAGATGTCCCACTTTAATAGAATGTACACAGAAGGGTCCTCTTGGGGGAGGTAAAGGAACCTATACCAGCCCCTCCTTCCAACCCAGACGCATCACTATGACACTGCTGCGTGATAGCATAGTGTAAAGGCCTGGGCAGCGCACACACTGATGTCACGCAACTGCAACACCGCAAGACTCATGGTGGTTCTTCATATAGGGCCGATACCGCCTATATGAAGAGCAGCCATTGACACAGCTGGATGGAAAGATGTTGCTATACATTGAGAGCATCCAGAAAAAAAAAAAAAGGGGACGTGAACCCAGCATTATATATACCAGAAATATTCAACAGTTTTATATTTTTGCACCATTCAGTATGCAAAACCTAGTGAGCCTGGTTTACCAGCTATCTACTGGTTGCCATATTGGACTTTATTAAAAGTTGCAAAACTTGTTGATAAAATTTCCAGTAAATAGGTAAAAAAATATCAGCTTACATATGCCAAATTTATAAAACCCTGAAGTTGAATACAGACCACCCCTTTAAATGGCTCTAGTGCAAATTTGTGGGTGGTCTGCTCAAAGAGGTTTCACTGTAATACAGGACTATTGTAGTCCTTCATATCTTGCATCTTTGTCTTATGGAGCCTTTAGTCAGAAACCTCTCCCCTACCAGGTCATCAAATTTTTCCTATAGTGGGATGATTAAATCTTTACAAAAAAGTCATTATGAAAGACCAATTACTGCAAACGATCTCACTTGGCACCAGCCAAGTGCTAGAAGGGAGACCGCCAACCATGACGGACACCATGACTGCATCGCTGAGCACCTGGAACTGCACAATGAGAGGAGGAGGAAAGGAGATTACACTGGAGCTGAAAACAGAACCCAGGCGGACGGTGACGTAATGGCTGGCAGGGAGCCATCCAACACCACATTGCAGCCAAACAAAAGCCATTCTCCCCATATTCCTTCCCAAATATATCAATTCACCTCCTCCGGTGCACGTGCCATTCTTCTGGATCCTTATCCTTTAATCTTCTCTGCTAAACATGACAGATAATCTGATAATTTGGAGTTAGCATCTCTGGGTGAATAAGGGGGGAGGGAGAGGACCAAAGTCTGCCCAAAGAGTAATGTTTTTACTTTCTATAGCAAAAGCCTAGGGTCTCACCACCACTGTTCTCATACTGAAAATAATGTGTTGGGTGTGAGAACATAATGTGAGTGTTGGGTCACTGACAACAGCAACAATGTTGTGATTGAAAATTCACTTACATCTGTCCATTGTATTATTTTGTTACTTAGACAAAAGGGGTCTGCTGTGTGGAGAGGACTACGAGATATGGGCACTCTTACTTCTATTTCCATAACATAGAAAGAGCATATAACCTAAGGTTGCATTCAAGTGAATAGCAGAGCTGTGGTACCAAGCACTAATACAATGAATGGAGCCATCTGCCTCCAGGTCACGTCTCTATACATCTCTGGCACAGGCTGGAAAAAGGTTGAAAGTATAAAAAATGGCTCAGGAAGAGATTTGGAAAATTTGGGAATATGGAAAAGCCATTCCTTAGCAGTGCCAATAGTCAGTGTGGCAGAGACCTTACCATGCTGAAAGATGCCACTTCTGCATCAAAGAGCTGCCTTAATCTGCATTGTTTAGGCATCAAAGTAGTTCCTTTGCTCTTGTGCCCATCATAGGCACTTTTGAGAAGGACAAGGTATAGTATGGATATACTGACCATCTAAGTGTACTACATCTTGCGTAAATCGGGTACCAGACAGGATAGGCTCTTACATGCACTATTCAGCCATCCAGGAGCCATTTATCTTTATACCATGTTTAGGAGGTACAAGACACCACAGATACCTAACAATTACAAGATGCTATCACTCAGTTATCTAGATCCTTAGGATGCATTCACACGTTCAGTTTTTTGGATGCAGTTTCCAATGTCCAAAAAAAAAAAAAAAAAAAAAAAAGTGGAGGAGCAGCTTATCCCAATGATATGTTCCTACCCATTATAATCCACAACTGATTTTAACTTTGAAAACTGCATCTGAAAAACTAAAGAAAAGTGGGTAGTTTCCAGTCTAGGACAGGTGCCATAATCACAAGATACAGCATTCACTTGACTGTTATGGCTCGGTATAATACCAGCCGTATCGTGAGCTATACCAAAATGACAAACTTCACTCTCCTGTGTGTAGATGATCACAATATCTAGCACCCAACACCTACAGGGTTACGATGCATCCTTGAATTTAACAAACCATTTACATAGCAGCCAAGTAAACACACAAAACACCACAACATTAAAAACTATGACGGGATTCAGCCCCAGGGAGGGGGTGCGCAGCAGCTGAGGCGGCAGAGATGCCACTTAGTGGATCGATAATAACTCAGCATCTATTACTCTGCAGGAAGTCATCACACCCCTGACAAAGCATGAATAAGCACCATACAACTCCACAGGGAGGAGGGGGTTAACTAATGAGGTCACTCCTTGTAAGCAAAGCAGTGCTCCCCCTGCAGGCCTAGGAGCACACATTCACTGCTGCACAGAAACTAGAATTTACAAGGCTCAAGAAATATAAAAAGGATCTAGGGAGTTCATCACTGCATATGATGAACTGCAGTGACAAGGTAGAAGACAATATAGAGAAGCACAATAGGCCCCCTGCAGGCCACCGGAGGAATAACCGGAAGAGCGATGTCACACAGTACAAGAAACTTTCATACAAGACAATGTCCTATATATGTGCGAGTGGAGCCCCAGTAGCACATAGGTATTGTTCTATATACAAGGAGAGACCACTTACTGCCATCAGACCGGTACCACTCAGGTATTGTCCAACATATACGGCAGAGCCGTCTCCTGCATATATGAGGGGAGCCCCAGTAGCGCAAAGGTATTGTCCTGTATACACACGGGGAGCCCCAGTACTGCACAGGTATTGTCCTGTATACACACAGGTATTGTCCTGCATATATGAGGGGAGCCCCAGTAGTGCACAGGTATTGTCCTGCATATATGAGGGGAGCCCCAGTAGTGCACAGGTATTGTCCTATACACACGGGGCGCCCCCAGTACCGCACAGGTATTGTCCTGTATACACACGGGGTCGCCCCAGTACCGCACAGGTATTGTCCTGTATACACACGGGCGCCCCAGTTACCGCCCACAGGTATTGTCCTGTATACACATGGGGAGCCCCCATTACCAGCGCACAGTTATGTCCTGTATAACACACCGGGCGCCCCAGTACCGTCACAGGTATTGTTCCTGTATACACCGGGGCGCCCCAGTACGACAGGTATTGTCCTGTATACACACGGGGCGCCCCGTATGCACAGGTATTGTCCTGTATCACCGGGGCGCCCCAGTAAACGCACAGTATTGTCCTTATACACACGGGGCCCCCATTATGCCACAGGTATTGTCCCTGTATACACACGGGGAGCCCCAGTAATGCACAGGTATTGTCCTGTATACCCAACGGTCGCCCAGTTGCACTATTTCCTGTAACACACGGTGAGCCCCAGTAATGCACGGTATTTGTCCTGTATACACACGGGGAGCCCCGTAATGCACAGTATTGTCCTGTAACACACGGACCCCATAGCACAGGTATTGTCCTGTATACACACGGGGAGCCCCAGTAATGCACAGGTAATTGTCCTGTATACACACGTGGACCCCAGTAATGCACAGGTATTGTTCCTAATACACGGGGACCTCAGTATGCAGGTATTGTCCGTAATACCACGGGGAGCCCCAGTAAGCCAGGTATTTCCTGTATCCACACGGGGGCCCTAGCACTCTGCTGTTACTAGCCCAGTATGCCGGTATTGCCATCACACGGAGCCAGTAACCACAGTATTGTCGTCACGGGAGATCCCCAGTACCGCACAGGTATTGTCCTATACACTGGGGATCCAACACACGTACACCCGGACAGACCACAGTACTGTCCTGCATACACCCGAGGAGAGCAGCTCACCCCCATAGCAGAGGGCCAGTCGTACAGATGCCGGGCACACGCGCGCCCCCTGCAGGCCGCAGTTGGAGTGCAACCGAGCACAGCTCCGGGGAGTGAGGAGTTAAGCAGTGATGTCACCCGCTCCGCACTGTACACAAGAACTTAGAGAAGACGGAGAGATGACAGCAGCACAAAGCTGAAGAGCTCAGCATCCTCCTCCTGTGTCCGAGGAGAGCGGCGCGCCCCCTGCCGGCACTAACTACTACTGCACCCACTCAAAGTCAGCAGAGGCGCCACCTAGCGAGGACTCACCTGGGAAAAATAGAGGTTGAGCAAACACAGGGTGCAGAACTGCAGGCAGATGGGGGCGCAATAGAGGAGCCAGTGAGGGAACGGCTGCAGGGCATTGGCCTGGGCACAGCTTGTCAGGTAGAAGGAGAACAGCACGGTCCTGAAGCCGGCCCAGAGCAGGCACAGGAAGAGCAGCAGGCTCTGATAGCTCAGCCTCTTCTGCTTGTAGTGCAGCAGCAGCCAGAGCTGCACGTACACCGCCAGGAAGAGCAGCGAGCACAGCGCCGTGCACAGCACCGTCACCGCCAGCTCCACTGCCCAGGGAATGGCAGCTTTCATGGTGAGTCAGGCGAGGCAGCTCATGTCCCCGCGCCCCCCACTCTCTTCTCCTCCTCTGCAGTTCTCCCTCTCTTCAAAACAACTCCACTGGAAGACATCAGCTGAGCCCGACCATTTGAGGTACTCTGCGCTCAGCTGATTGGTGACTCATAGCTCCGCCTACTTGTGTTTCTGCCTTATTATAGGACAAGGAGGGTGTCCATTATAACCACACTGCCCGGCCTCCCCAGAGCAGGGACGGCGCTGATAACTGATTGGACTGAAGTAACTCCGCCCAGTGGAGGCAAAGGATATTATTGGTTGCTATCAATGTCTGTCACTCCTTTGTTTCAGCTTAGAATCCGCCTACTGCCGGATGGTGGTTGGTCAAGGGGATCTCTATGGTGACGGCTGGGCGGGACTTTTAGGAGGAGCTGCTTGTGACGGGCTGTCAATCTGAAGAAAACATAGAAGTTAGTGGTACCCGGGCTGCTCCCGGAGCGAGGAAGGGGCATCAGAGGAGGCAGCTGCAGTAAGTCACACATCATCGCTGTACCCAGGGGTGGGGCAGAACCACAGCGAGCGGCCCCCCCACCGGTATAACAATATAGTCACCACACAGTGACCCATAGTGGCAGACACTTCCATCACATCTCTGTCCTTATCTACTATTCCCTGTCTCCTCCATGTGATGCCGCAGCTGGGATCTGTGAGGTTACAATAATATAGAATTGGGGACAGGTTTGGATTCACAACACAAAATGCAGAAATACGTCCGAGTCTTTACACACTCATGTTACATGGCTTCCGTTTCTATCCATCAACCTGCCTTTCTGAACTGTGCTGTGCCCTTATGTGCAGGATAGGAGTAGTAGTACTGTGCTGTGGATATTATATGTATATGATAGGGGTAGTAGTACTGTGACCCATTATATTTAGGATAGACGAACTATGCATCCATATATACAGGATAGGAGTAGTAGCACTGGGCCCATATATACAAGATAGGAGTAGTAGTACTACACTACTTCTTTATATACAAGATAGGAGTAGTAGTACTACGCTACTTCTTTATATACAGGATAGGAGTAGTAGTACTGAGCTACTTCTTTATTACAAGATAGGAGTAGTAGTACTATGCTACTTCTTTATATACAAGATAGGAGTAGTAGTACTATGCTACTTCTTTATATACAAGGTAGGAGTAGTAGTACTGAGCTACTTCTTTATATACAAGATAGGAGTAGTAGTACTAGCTACTTCTTTATATACAAGATAGGAGTAGTAGTACTGAGCTACTTCTTTATATACAAGATAGGAGTAGTACTACTATGCTACTTCTTTATACAAGGTATGGAGTAGTAGTACTATGCTACTTCTTTATTACACGATAGGAGTATAGTAAGACCTGCTTTCGTTATATACAAGATAGGAGTAGTAGTACTACGCTACTTCTTTATGACTGATCTGGCAAGCTTTGTGTAGAGCTGCGTAATAAAGGAATTATTAATATTATTATTATTACATATTATTATTATCCACAAGGTCTACCACTATTCTGGTGTTATAACCCCTTTCACTGTGGAGAATAAAACCCACTTGATCTTTATAAATAGGTGAAGGGAGCCAAGCACAAATCCTGATGGAAAGTAATTTAGTAAAGAGTTTTAAATGGAGGGATTGGGGAACCCTCTATAAAAGAGTTATAGAGGTCCAGCAAATTAGAAACTAGTATCTGAAAACATTTTAAATTAGAGGCACTTAAAGGACATCTACCACAAGGATGTAAGACTGTATGCAAATGAGCCAGAGGGGATCCAGGCTCCACTAACACCTATGGAGCCCCTCAAGCTCATTTGCATACAGTCCTTCATCCCGATAGTAGATGCCCTTTAAAGCCATCAGGACTGGGGCCTTACCGGAATTGAGGTTATTTAAGGTTTTGTGCAGTTCTTGCATAGTATTGGCTGCATTGGGCTCTAATAGGGTTTCTGTGGGAAAGTTCTCCACCAATACAGGTGACCAGTGGGGTCTAAGAGCAGGTGGTCAGAGAGGTTATTCAGCTTGGAGTAATAGTCCTCAATAATACAGGCAATATCATCTGGGTGGTTATGTAGAATACTATTATCACCCTTAAGGGCTTTAGGGGCGGCTTGCGTAGGATGATTGTTGAGCCTGTAGAGTGTGGGCCTTATTGCCTCTCTCTTAATACTTTTTGTTTGCTGGAAGTTTTCACAAACACCCACCAAGCTACATAAGAATTAACAACATTCTGGACTCAAGAGAGTACGTATGTGGTACCTGACCTCTGAGGGGTGTGTCAGGTTTAAAGGAAATCTACCACCAGGATGAAGGACTGTACACCAAGTACATACTGGTAGGATCCTGTGGTAGGATCCACTCTTCTTTTAGCTTCTTATGTCCCTGTTTTTTTTTAATGTTTTTAAAATTATGCCTATGAATCTGAGAGGTTACAGGCTCCCCTGACATCTATTGATCCTGGAGCCCCTCATGCTCATTTGCATAATTTTTAAAACCTCTTTTTCGTAAAAACATTGGCTTAAAGAAGCTAAATGAAAAGTAGATCCTGCCAGAGGAGCTACACACCAGTATGTCAGTGTGCTTATTTTACAGTCCTTAATCCTGGTGGTATATGTCCTTTAAGGCTGGGCCAGCAGCAATACAGTGGCTTCTCATGACACCCTTCTGGGCTTCATACAGGATACCTTTGGAAGAAAAAAATCAATAAGTTAAAGGACATCAACCACTAGGATTCAGGTTTGTAAACCAAGCACACTGACATACTGGTGTGTACCTCCTCTGGCAGGATTCACTCTTCTTCTAGCTTCTTACGCTATTGTTTTTACAAAAAAAGGTTTTAAAAATGTTGCTAATGAGCCTCAGGGGCTCCAGGCTCAGTAGATCTCAATACAGCCTGGAGGCCCTTAGGCTCAGTAGCTCTCAATACAGCCTGGAGGCCCTCAGGGTCATTTGCATAATTTTAAAACGTTTTTTCGTAAAACCAATTACTTAAGAAGGTAAAAGAGCAGATCCTGCCAGAGGAGGCAGACACCAGTATGTCGGTATGCTTGGTTTACAAACCTTCATCCTGGTGGTAGATGTCCTTTAAGGGAAAATAGTCCTTAAAATTCCCACTAAGAGCATTCTTTGTTATCAATTACGTTAGGAGGTGACAGGATCATTGTCAGACCAGGAGATAGGTCCGATGTCAGCCTCTTGTAATTGGACATAGCAGGTGTATTCCCAAAAAAAGAATCTTTGCTGGTGGGATTATTGTGGGGGTTCACCCTTGTGCAAAACTCTCCAGAGATCATACAAGGAAAAGGACCAGATCAAATGACGGAATCTGCAGGAAAGTTGTGATGATGCTTAAGATGGCAGAGAGAGTCTATCTAGTCTCTGAGAAAAGGATATTAAAGTACCCACCCAGAATGATTGAGGTCAGGGAAGAGCATGTAAGCGGGAGTGGATCAAGTACGAGAAATACCTAGAGCAAAGCAAAAGTTACTGGTGAAAAATGTAAAAATGCTGCATCTCCATGAAGGAATCATAGTTCCCTCAGAGAGTCATCTTTTCTTTGTGGAGTTCTGGTCCTTGAGTTACATTGAGTGTAACTTATCTAACCGCTGGGGCTATATGGAATGTTGGGGAAAGCAAACGATAACATGGAGCCTGCGGAACAAGAGATTTCCTGTTTAACTGTAGATAAGTTTGTTGGGGAAGAGACCTTCAGGGTTCACTCTCAGGTAAAGTAGGCATCTGCAAAAATAGTAAGAAAAAACGGACAAACAAAAGGACGGGACACGGACAGGACCATAGATAACCATAAAAACAGATGGACATAAATCCAGGGGAACCTACAAACAAAATACAACGTGAGAAAAAATAGTATTATCACTGAGTGATCAGACTGTGCCTGGAAGGAAAACATTACCACTATTAACAAGGGAGTCAAAGAAGAGGCGCAGAATATATTACCCTATTCGTTCTGAACCTAAATATGTTGGAGCACCCACCTGGAGAAGATTGACTCCTACCCCACTAATATTGACACTATTGTATGAAATGTTACCCTGCTGATCTCCCTGATGATCCTTAAAAGCAATGGGCAAAACATATAACCTCATTAGCCCTTTATAGGAGGGGCAAAGCAGAAGGACATTAGGCACACTCCAAGTGTTGTTTCTCCAAGGCTTTTCAGTATATTCTATATAGCGGCTTCTTTGTTTATTTTATTATCATAATTCTTTCTCTTAGCTTCAATTTAAAGGGAACCTGTCACTAGATTTTACCCCATGAACTTCTAGCAACTTCAGGTAGAGTATGAAATTCTAGAATTCCCTCGTTTATGTGAAATCTCACCTATATACCTATAAAAAAAAATCACCTCTAAAGTAATTTGAATAAGAGCAGAGAAGAGTCACATTTCGCATGAGTTAAGTCATTTTAAGAGGCTTCAGGGAGAGTGCCAAATCAGACGCCCCATTTCTTTGGTTCTATAGTACCTACAACCATGTTGTCGTATTAATGAAAAGAATTTCATATTTCAGATCACATGAGGCTTGTAGTTCTGTGATTTACAGAACTGGAGATCTAGGCAGCTATAACAAGGCAGCAATTGGATATATTTATCTGCAACGCATTTCCAATGATGTCTTTAGCTGCCTGTATCTCTGGGTCTGGAGGTCACAAAACCACAAGCCTACATGTAATGTGATCTGAAAGAGGAGATTCTTTGTTTAATAAGACACCTATAGAACCCAAGAGAGAGATATGTTCAGTGACTCTCCCGCTGCAGCTTCTAAACTTGACTTATCTCAGGCTAATATGACTTTTATTCTCATTTTCCATTACTTTGGAGGCAATTTTTTTTAATGTAAGCGAGTGAAAAATAAAAGCGGAAATTCTAGAAAGGACATTTCATACCCTACCTGAGGGGGCTGGTAGTTTAATAGGGTAACATCTGGTGACAGCTTCCCTTTAAAACATAGAGCTGTTAAAAATCTCACATAACTCCTTTAATGGGGTTGTCCCGAAAGGTACAATTTTTAAGAAAGTGTCAGTATGGTTTAAGAAAAAATAAAAGAAGCATTGCCTACATTAGCTCAATGATAACTTGCCTTCACTGTTCTAAGAGACTGCTCAGTCTAGCACTGGCCTCAGCGGTCTCGTGTCACACAGCACTGGTGAGGCCATTGATTGGCTGAGCTATATTTCCTGCATGATGAGATCATCCAGGAAGTAGACAGCAATCTGACTGCTTACTAAGTCATTCATTCAACCCAGAATGGGTTGTCCATCTCATGACATTTTGTTTCTTCTTCATTGTAGGCTGTTGCATGATGACAGAGGTGGAGAAGTGTGTTCGCTTTAGTGCTACACAAGTAGGTGATTTTTACAGATAGGGATTTACCTAAGGGTAAAGTACAGCATAGATGATAGAGAGCCTATGGTTAACGGCAGATAACAGACATGTTCCTTGTATGAAGGAAATGTCTATGTTTAATGATTAAAGGGGTTTCCCGCTCATAATCTTTTATGGATCGCTGTAAAACTGGGGTGGGCTGAACCCCCTACATTGGTGGACAGAAGTTTGCACATACACAGTGATGGGTGTCATCTTACTATAGTGTTGTCATATTTCCCTCTCATTTCAGTAGACGATGATGACTGATCGTGCAGGGCCTCCTCCCAGGATCATGTAATGGTCTGTGACTAAGGTATTTATTCTCTTAGTATAAATCGGGGGTTTCTAACAAGTGATTGTCCATCCAGGGAGTCAAGAAAAGTAGAGTCATAATAACTAAAGACTTGTTATTGCAGACAGCTTTGGTATATTGTGTAAAAAGTAGCCTTTTCGCCACCTAGTGCAGTGATGGTGAACCTTCACCGTGAAGTGCCAACATGGCATTTTAAGCAATAACTTATTGCTATCTGTTTTTCGATTGTGTCGGCTGCCTGAGCCCACCAATACAGTTGAAAGAAGGAGGGCAAACTCAGACGTAGCTTCTCTCCAGGGTCTCTCTGTACAGAAGGAATGGTGGGTCTAGCAGGAGGATCTCCAAAGATAATGCAGCCCTGTCCACACCTACTCACTTTTCCCACAGTTCCAAACAGTCAATGAAATGTTGCTTTATAATAGCACTGAGAAGAGCATTGCTTAAGTTGCTTTGCTTGGGACTGCAGGAAGATTTGGTGAATTTGGTCCTGATCGGGGCGATGGCCTGAGTGCCAACCGAAAAGGCTCTGAGTGCCACCTCTGACACCAGTGTCATAGATTCGCCAGCACTGACCTAGTGCATGAAACATACATCCCAGGGTACTGGTGCAACATGTGAGATGCCTTGTCTACTGTAATGTTAATCTTAGCTCATTGACTGAACACAGGTAGGGTGCTAGGCAGATGAGGGAGCAGAGGTGAGACTTAGAGCACTGTATGAAAATTTTTGGAAGTCAGTGATGGGTTTTCATAGTATTATTTATCAGCCAAAATTTACTACTAATATGAAGTACAACTTGTGGGGAAAAACAATCTTATAATTACTTAGATAAGTAACATTGTTCAAAAGTTATAACCATATACAGCGACACATGTTAGACTAAAAAAATGGGGCTGAGCCTTACTGGCTACGTCCTTAAGGGGTTAAGAAAATAGTGGGATGTGGTTAAGTAAATTTACAGGTGTGTGATATGTTATTTGTGCAGGAGTCTGTTAATAGAAGGTGTTTGATGGGGGTTTATGTTAATTTGTGGGTGGGGTTTATTTTTGTGTCACAAAGTTAATTATTTTTTGGTTGTTTCTGTTGTCTTTGGTTCATTTTTAATTAAAGATCGTCAGGATGTAACTCAAGATCAGTACAGAAATATAATGTAGGTACATAGTGACTCCACCAGCAGAATAGTAAGTGCAGCTCTGGAGTATGATACGGGATGTAACTCAGGATGAGTACAGGATAAGTGACTCCACCAGCAGATTGCTGATTGTAGCTAATCATTATATGAGGAAGCAAACAATACAATTTATTATATATGTTATTGTTATACTCATCTTTCATCCTTTAACATTTTATCCTCCCCTTCTCTGTTTTAGTACTTCCCATGTGACGTTTGCTATAGAATCCCTCCCAAATTAGAAAATGATTGTGAGCCCTGCAGTTTTCATGCTGATTCTATATTCATATTGGTTTTTGATGATCAAAGCTAACCATGTATTACCTGAACTGACCACGGATAACTATTCAGATACCCTGGGGCCTGGGAAGACCTCACTCCTGTATTTTAGCAGCTCAGGTAAGTAGTAATTCTCCATAAGCTAAACACATTTGCTGCTCAAGTAAATCTCCTGTCATGCTACTTTGTTACATTTTACCTGCACTAATACAATGTATCAGCCTGGGCATTGTTATTGTTTATACTGTATACAACTGTGAGAAGTATTTAAAAGGAACCTGTCACCAGGTATGTCATTTTTAGCTAGTGACAGGTTCCAATAGCCTTTGCTTCGCTTATTTAAAAATTGTCTTTCTCAGCATTCTGAATCATTTGAGCATTTATTTATTTTAAGTTTAATACACATTACCTGGCTCCCTGCCAGCACCATGTGGTGAGGGGAAGGAGGGGGCAGCAGCAGTCTGTGTGTGCAATTGTCAGACTCCTCCTGTTGCTCCCTCTCCCCTCCCCACTTCCTGTCATGTGCATTGAGCAGGAGAGGGAGGGGGATGGTGAGGAGGATAGGAAGCATGCATGAGGACACAAAGGATGCAGCTGTCTCCCTTGCTCCCCACGGGACACACCACACGCTGCTGGCAGGGAGCCAGGTAATGTAAATCGAACAATTATGAACTACTAAAATTATTCAGAATGCTGACAAAGTCATTTTTAAAATAGCATAAGCTACTGGAACCTGTCACCAGCTAAATATGACATTCCTGGTGACAGATTGGCTTTAAAGCAAATCTACTATCGGGAAACTAATTTCTGAAGTGGTTCCCAATTCAGATTTCCCCTCTCTGCAGCATTTACATCCCATATTTGCGTAATTCTGGGATGCAGCTGCTGCCGAAATAAACTTTAATAAAACATTTTGCTAATTAGTTTCAGATGCTGCTGAGGGCGTATATTAGCCTCATAGTGCTCTGGGGATGAAGGCTTCTCCCACGCTCCTAGTAACCGTTTCATGCTCACCATTACGGGTGCGTTGATGTGGTTAAACATCTGCAATGTCATATACAGCCGAGTTCCCGCAGCGATCGCATGGGCTCTGCTACTGAGCCTGGGTGATAGCGGAGATGTGCATGTACCTCGGGATACAGCAACGGACCGCATTTCCTGATGTACATGTAGGTCATATTGGGCTAAGGGGATGACTCAAGGAACCATAATAGGAATATGAAACTTATGTGATCCAAATTTATTTTAGAATATTCTGTTTTCATTGCAGGTCATTCCAGTAATGTTATATTCCTAGAAGAACTACAAAAGTCTTACAGTGTTCTACAAGACTATGGGATTTCAGTCGCTAAGGTAAAGAGATCTCTAATATTAAAATCCCCAGTTAACATCCATTGTAGAACTACAACCCCTAGCATGATCTCATATGCTTATCAAGTTTTCTGAGCTTTGGACAGATGGAGTATAAAGTAGTGATCATGGAGGTCAATGTTAGTCATAGCGGTGAAAAGACTGATAACAGTGAACCAAAGATAGATTTTTAACTTTAAAGCAAATTGAGACAAAGCATAAACTTCAGGATTTGTGTCCCCCTAAATGCGAACACTGTAGGGTGGCAGGGGTAGAGTTTATATTTTTTGAGTTGAATCTGACAACACAGATCATTTCCACCATTCACATTTTTTGTCTTTTCTCATTAGGTCAGTTGTGCGGAGGATGGATCGCTACGGTTTTGTAAAGAGGAAAGTGCCTATTTATTCAGGTATGAAAAAAATGCATTATTTTGCTGCACAGGGACATCTTTTGTAGACTGAAAAAAGGGGGATAATCAAATGGGACACCCCTCTGCTTCATAAACCCGCTTTATAGAAGGAATTATTATTTTTTCTCCTATTGAAGGAGAACACAGATTTACAGTAAAGACCAAAAGTTTGGACACAACCTTCACATTCAAAGAGTTTTCTGTACATTCACACTTGGTCTGTTCTGTAATCGACCTTAAAATATGCCCTAGAATCTAGGGCCTAGATACATGTCAGTAGATCATAACTACTTAAATCATTATTCATTTCTAAAGCATAGAGGCTGTACTGCTCTATAAAGCCCCCCAAACATAAATGCCGACCCTTTAGAAATTTCACCTACGAAGTGTATGCTCACTGTCTGTATTCATTCACACACAGCAGGGAAAGGTCTTCAGAATGAAAAATTTAGTTTTTAGTGTTTCTTTCTTATTCTGCATGGATGTATAATTAGGGCTAAATTTATGTATATTTACAGAATGTAATAATTCCAAATAGAACCTCCATTTTTTTTAAATTCATGTAAAAAGCTTAAAAGGTTAACAAATTTGCTTAAAGCTGCGTTGAATAGTTTGTGGTACTGTTATGAAAATTACATATGGGGGATTTTAAGTTTCTTTGTCAGTATGAAAAGTTTTTAAACTATTTGTAAGCCTGACACAAATAGAAAGACACTTAAAAAATATGCTGACATCAAGCAGACATATGGGAGATGTTAATCATGATGTAAGCATGGTGTGGCACAGGGTGGGTCGGGACAGCGACGCAGTATCCCGTCAAATTTAATTTAGCTTTTGGCAGAATACCAGTTCAGATTATATCTGAAGGTTAAAGGTGCACCATAAAAAGTTGGTGCACTCTGTTGGGGCAGTGCAGGGGGCGCCAGATTCATGAAGAACAGGCACCATAGTTCATGAAACGGGAGCCCTATGCACACTACACAGGCAAACTTCACATAGTAAATGTGCCCCAAAGTGTCTGTGTTGGGGCACAGAGTTTTTTTTTCACAATCTGAGGTTGCTGGGTGGTTGACAATGAAAAGGTTAGTAGTCCAAATGTTGAATTTTATTCAATCCAACAGCGGTATTCAAATGCAGCAGATAAACAAAACATAAAATAAACACCTGCCCGTCTGGGCGCTAACTAAACAGAAATTGGTTACCTCACCTATAATAACAGATAGTTCAGACAGTCCTAGACAGTCTCCAGCAGTAGCAGAACACCTTTCTGGCTTTCTAGCCATGTTTAGCCATTGTCAGCTTTAACTGCAGACATCTTATACATCCCCAATGAGTACAATCCCAGGGGCCACAAAGTGTGGACTGGAAGGGATGGGAATAGTAAATCCCTCAACCAGCCTACATGCTATTACCTATAAAATTCAGTCTAGTGAACTGCACTTAAATAACTTATATCCGAGCAATCTGGTGAGATGTACATCCCCTCCAGCATTTTACCAACCATTGGCTTACAGTATACACTACTGCTCAAAAGTTTGGGGTCGCCCAAAAAACTTTGCTTTTCATCAGAGAAGGTTCCCTTTGATGCAATTCCAGTATTGCAGACCTCTAGCTTCTAGCTGTTAATTTGCTGAGGTAATCTGGAGAAATCCCTCCCCCCCTCACGTGCTCCCAGAAGCCCCTCCCACAAGTTTGATTGGCTTGATGGGAACTCTTTGCGTGAAAAACGGTCAAGCTGCTCCCACAACAGCTCAATGGGGTTGAGATCAGGTGACTGGGTAGCCGCTCCATTACAGATAGAATAACAGCTGCATGCTTCTTCCCTAAATAGTTCATGTATAATTTGGAGATCCTTTGGGTCACTGTCCTGTTGTTGGATAAAGTTGGCTCCAATCAAGCGCTGTCCACAGGGTATGGCAAAATGAAGTGATAGCCTTCCTTATTAAAATACCTTTGACCATGTAAAAAGATCCCACTTTACCAGCATCAAAGCAACCCAGACCATCACATGACCTCCCCCATGCTTGACAGATGGCGTCAGGATCTCTTCCAACACCTTTTCAAGTGTTCTTCATCTCACAAATGTTCTTCTGTGTGATCCGAATACCTCAAACTTAGATTTGTAAACTTTTTTCCAATCTTCTTGTGTCCAATGTCTGTTCTTCTGCCCATATTATTTTTTTCCTTTTATCAGACAATCTCAGATATGGCTTTTTCTTTGCCACACCGCCCTGATGGCCAGCATCCCCGAGTCACCTCTTCGATGTAGAGGTTGACCCTGGCATTTGGCAGTTACTATTTAAAGGGAACCTACCACCACATATCTACCTATAAAGGTAGATAGGGTGGTAGGTGGACCTATAGGATGTGAGGATAGCCAGGGGTTAAGTCACTGGAGTGGTGGTTGTTGGAAATGGACCTATATACACCTATGTAGATATATGTAGATGTTTGCAGCTAGAATAGTCTTTTACCACATTAACAATGTATAGAATGCATTTATGATTCATTTAATGTTGGCTTCATTGAAAGAAAATGTGAAAATAAGGACCCCAAACTTTTGAGCGGTATTTAACCCGGGGACTGCCTGTATATCCTAATAGCAAAAATGAGCACCTTCCTCAATGGGTTAAACAGCTTTCCATCTGCTACCTAACACTGTCTGTAGTTTTGCATGGTCCTGACAGACTCCATTTAATACATAATAAAATAAGGGAAGGAGGTTTGCATAGTTTTTCCTAGCATCGGGTCCATGAAAAACGGACAGCACATGAATTTAGGCAGTTTTTCTTTCTTTTTCTCTCCCCATAGGCTTCAGTACCTTAGTTTGGGATGCAAAGTGGATGAAAGTAGTGTTTGCAGCAATTCTTTTCTCATTGACCAACCGTCTGGAGAAATAAAAAGCTATTTATTTTATCCAATATACTAGAATAGATTTGTGTTAAATGTGTGTAAATAGGCCCTTAGAGTACATTCAGGTTGTTGCAGCAGTTTTTTAAACCAACATCCAGATTGAATCATAAAGGGAGGTGTAATAAAAAGGACAGATGGTGTTTTTTTCTTGTTTTTATTCATTCCAAAAATGACTTTTACAAACTGAAGTCCTTACCCTGGTAGAGCCCCCGAAGGGTGCGGTGCAGCTGTATGTGGCATAAAAATATCCAGTACAAGTTACCCGGTCATACTTTGTACAGGCAACATTTGTGCTCATTTCAATCATTTTTCTAAATAAAATTCAACCTGAATTAATTGTTATTTAGTCGTAAGGAAATTGCCGACCTGTGCAGAATATCACCAATTAATCTCAATGTAATTTTACTTTCTCCAGGGGATCTAAACTATTGAGGGAATTCCCCACAGATACGCTTTTTGATGTCAACGCCATTGTCGCCAATGTTTTATTGTGAGTAGAAATAATACATGTGAAGAAATGACAAGCAGCATTGGGCATGTAGACTATACTGGTCTTGCTTGGTGACCACAATTGATGCTCTCCTATTAGTTATCACTGGACATAACTGGTGAATCTGCCTAGTTCTGCAGAATTAAGGAGGCAGAAGATGGGTCATTGTCAGTAGTCTCAGTGATCTTCAGATGGAAGGAGATTCTGTGCAGAAGGTGGACATGGAGCCAATAAAGCTACCAAAGGGCTTTAGCCCCTTTCCTATTGGGATTTGGTGGGGATCCAAAAGTAATTGCTAACAATCTTACATTATTGCATATATTGTTTATATATTTTATATCGCTTCATAGAATAAACTGATTTTATTGGAAAAAAATCGAAAACATTATCTCACAGGCATTAATATATTTCAGTGTTCTACTTTATAATGAAGTCAAATATATCACCTCCATATTGGAACTCCAGAAATTAGAAGATGCCATGAAAGGGAAGAAGAACATTGTTTTTGCTTACGTCCAGGCAATCGGAACGCCAGGTATATTGTAAATAACATTATGTCAGCAGAGAAAAGTCTCTACACCCATAGTTTCTCTTATATCCATCAGTTAAGTAGCGTTTACCCCCTGCTATCAGCCATTTCTGGATGAGGCAGGGCTGTACGCATTTATAATGATAACATAAATTATATACACCTCAGTAATACACTGCTTTCCCTCGTTGTGTCCTCTAGAGCATCGCTATGTCATGGAAGCTGCTTTTGCACATGGATCGACACATCAGTTTGTTGTGACCACGGAGAGTAATGTTCTGAAGAGCATAAGGTAAAGGCCCCATCATGACCTCTTCTACACTTCTTTGTGCTTGTAAGTGGTAATGCTAAAACATTTTTTGACAATCATTTCCTGTTCATGGTATGATTGTAAAAATAATAAGAATACTTATTTTATTGGAAAGAAAATCTGTGTCTGTTTTAATAGAATAGAAGAGGTTTCCCTTCTTCTGCTGCAGTTTTCTCTACCTGCCAGCAGAGGGCATTGGAGCTCCATTCATCACACAGCTGTGTAACGCGCCGGGGATCTAAACTATTGAGGGAGTTCCCCACAGATACGCTTTTGTCGCCATTGTTGCCCTGGCATTATACTGCCCTGGGGGCCACATCCGGCCCTCTAACTATCGATGACCGACCCTTGTGAAACTGTTGAAAATTTTGAGGTCCCCCCCCCCACTATTAAAGAATGATGCAAGAAGGTCCTCCATATTTTCATGGAATAATTGTACTGTTTTATTTTCTGTAGAGGTAATACAGGCAGTCCCCGGGTTACATACAAGATAGGGTCTGTAGGTTTTTTCTTAAGTTGAATTTGTATGTAAGTCGGAACTGTATATTTTATCATTGTAATCCCAGCCAGAACTTTTTTGGTCTCTGTGACAATTGGATTTTAAAAATGTTGGGTTGTCATAAGAATCAATATTAAGACTAAAGCTTCATTACAGACACCTGTGATAACTGTTACAGCTGATCATTGTAGCCTAGGACTAAAGTACAATAAATTACCAATATCCAGAGGTCCATTTGTAACTAGGGGTCGTATGTAAGTCGAGTGTTCTTAAGTAGGGGACCGCCTGTATATATATATATTGCCGACCTAACTATATATTTATAGTTATAGTCACATGCATTTTCCTTTAGCAGGACGATTTAGGAATATTTGCGTGCATTGATCTCTATTGTACTATTCATTTGATCATTGCTTATACTTTGTTATCATATAAATGTTTACCATTTTAGTGAGATACACACCCCATATTTTTAGTGGGAAGGGAAGTTGGTGGGATGTAGCCTCACAGCTTTCCCCTATTGTGTTATTTGCTGCTTTTCAAATTTTTAAATAGTTTTTAACCCATGTAGTTTTTGTTTACAGTGTTTAAGAAATCATTTGTACTCTATATTTTCGTGCACATTTACTACGGCTTTGCAACGCACTTTTTTCGGACTGTGCACCTTTTTTTCAATTGAAAAACGACTTGCACAGGTATTTCAGTAGCACATGCGTTGCGTTTGTGTCGCAAGCAACCCTTTTTTTAGCGCAGCTGTGCTGGCTTCCATGTGACACAATTTTGGGAGCGTGCCGTTGGACGATCCGACTGATTCAGACTTAGAGCGATATTTAATTTTTAAATTGTGTCGCAAGCCGTATCCCTATCGTGCGCCACTAAAAAGATGGCGAACTCTGTCGGATCTGAGTGGGGAGGTGACACATTCATGATTTCGGGGCGCACGATCTTTGTGAATCGCAGCACATTGCATTGGAGTCGGACAATGTACTTTCTGTGAACTCCGGGGATGGAGTAAGTAAATCTCCCCCTTACATATACACAAGAGGTGGACCAGCACTGCCCAACAATAACCACTGATCAAAACATGCCAAAATATGTAATCAAAAGCCACAAAAAGAACAGAGGCATGAAAAATAGATCAAGCAAATAATATCTTTATTAATAGAAAAATACTCCACAAAACATGCTTAAAAACCTTTAAAAATAGTGAACAAAGTCACAAATGAATGACATCCTCGGGAAAGTGCAGGACACATAATAATGTGCACTATTCCCGGAACTCCATCTCCCCCTACTGGCCACAATATAGTATACAACAATGTACAGAAATAAATATTATAAATAGTGAGCTAATCAAATCTTTTGACAAGTCCATACAAATGCAAGATAACAACCAAAATAGGGGTGAAACACAATAATGGATGGACACACAATTCAAGGATCAGCACAAAACCATGTACAAATAAGAAAGTTGTATACCTAAATGCTCAGGCCATGAGTGCGGGGTGCTGGGGATAGATGCCCTCCGCTCTCATGGCCTGAGTATTTAGGTATAAAGGTTTTTAAGTTTCGTGGTGTATTTTTCTATTAATAAAGATATTATTTGCTTGATCTATTTTTCATGCCTCTGTTCTTTTTGTGGCTTTTAATCTCCCCCTTAAATGCATTACTTGGGTTATACTTTTATTTTCCCTGTAATTTTTTGAATGGTGCCTGCCATCTTGTGGCTCTTTAGAGAACTTGGGTACCTCACTAGTTATACAATAGGATAAATGGGGGATACAGGACCTCTGTTATCATCTTCTGTGAGGTCCACCACCAGACTATCTTGGAACTAGCTCCCATTGGGAGACATTGGAAGAAAACATAACACAGAAGATGAGTAGTTTTGAATGTAATGCAAGTTTTTGTTTAATGCATAAATTAACTTATTGGTTATTTCTTCATAGTACTGAAGACCCCAGCCTAATACCGGCAAGACTTGCTTTCATCCATTGTAAATCAGTGATGAACACTGAGCAGAAATGTCAGAGAACAGTTTCAGATAATTCTCTGACAACAATCAACATTCATCGCTTTCTGAAACTCATGGGGCTCCCTCTAGTGGTATGTATTTACACTGCTAGTTTTTCTCATCCAAATGTAGCATAACAAAATACTTCCTTTTAGATCTTCATTTATGATTGCTCTGTAGCAGGAACAGATTAAGTGTGGTGGGGGTCCCTGGGCACAAACTGGTGGGGGCCCTCCCCACAATTTTTTTCAATAAAGTACATTTTGCTAGTAATATATACAGCCCAGTAATGAATATATACAGATCCCCAGTAACACATGTGTGTGTGTGTATGTGTATATATATATATATATATATATATATATATATACAGCACCACCCCCATGAATATATAGATATATACACAGCCTCCCCAACAATACAAAGCTATATACACCCCCCCTCCTCAAGGAGGATGTAGTAATTATCTCTATTCCAAAAAGGTACGTTCTAGCTCCAGCAGCTTCTTAGCTTCCTTCTCAGAACATACATACAGCAGAACAGTGCGGACTGTAATCGCCTGCTCCGTTCTGCTGTATTAGGGACAATATCAACTGTGCTCATCCCAGGAGCCCTCTGTAGCAGGACTTGGTGAGCATAGGAATAGAAAGGCCACAAAGCTGAGCCCTGTCATCGTACCCATGTTATTTGGTCACACACATCACAAAGTTTCCACAAGTTCCTCCTCTAATGCATGAACAAGACTATATTTTAATGTTCTGTGGGACCAGTGAAGGCAATCAGATAACATTTAGTAAAACTCAGGATCTCGCACTCCCAGGATCTCCCACTGTCAGCACACTTCAAATAATCAAGTTACATAACTTTAGTTTTTAGTTGTTTCAATAAACTTATATACGCTAAGCAATTCATTAATTTTCTGTAGTTTATATGTAGTTATATGTAGTTTTCTGCATTTCACATAGGCTTTATAGCCAACTTGTTCGGGTTTTAAATCATTCTGCATGCATATTTAGCCAATAAGCCTACATGTATAAGCTGTCCAGGAATTCTTACAATAGGTAGGATATGTAGATAGTATGGAGGCATTAATGCCCATTACACAGACTTCCTCCAAAACGTTGCTGGAGTGGAGAGGCTCTGCCCTCGGTAAGATACATATCCTACCTATTGTGGGAATATCTGGACTGCTAATACATGTGGACTTATTGGCTAAATATGCTCAAAGAATGATTTAATGCAGAGACATGTTGGCTGGAATTCCTATGTGATCTGTGTCATATAAACTACTGAAAATAAATGAATGCTTAGCATGTATAAGTTTATTGGAACACCTAAAAAGAAAACTATTCAGTTAATGGAAAGTTGTGAGATTTGTTAATTTGAAATCACAAAACTGTATTGACAAGCAGATTTCCATTTCTTTTTCCCCAGAAAATAATACACACCTCTCTCCCCTAAACTAGGCATATCCATGCCAGAATATGCTGTTTGTTGTGGAATCAATGACAATTTCATCTTCATTACAGATGTAATAACCAAAATATTTTGGGGTTCTTTTGTAAAAGCAATCAGCAATGTATCTGTTTTCTTCTAGGTTGAAGCTTCCGGTGATCCTGATAAATTTAGCAGTGTTCACCTGCAGCTTGGTTTACCTGTAATCTTCCTCCTGAGCCAGCAAGAGACCTATGAAGCTGATATGGAGACGGCAGAGGACGTGGCCTGGCAGTTACTGGGGAAAGCTGGCATCGCTATAACACCGAGGTAAAATGTTAACAAACCTTTTTTTCGTTTTGTGGATAAGCGGCACCAGACATGTCTACTGGCTGCTTATCCCATCTCCCTATTCATGAGCATGTGTTATTATGGTCAGTGGAGACATCTATGACATCTGTGTATGACATACATAATAATGTGTGTAATAGGTGGATTGTTTAGTCTTTCATCTGTTCCTTTCTAGGGAGAAGTGTGGGTTAACCATTCCTCTCACCTGTAATGTGGCTGTGAAGAGACCAGATGAAGTAAGGGCTGCAGATAATCTTGTTTTCATACACCCCAATTCAGCAGCACATCTCTTAAAGTCCATCATTTTTGCCTTCTCTATGGATGAACCTGTATTGAACAATCTTCCTGTTGACAGAACGCACCAGTAAAGTATCTGATGTTGGAGAAGACTGAGCAAATCTTAGACCTCATACATGTTACCAGTGAGAAACAACCGGAGAAGCCTGAAGAAACCCACGGTGACCCAGGTAAACTTACTGTAGTTTTTAAGGCCCAGTTGCAGTATTTTCATCTTCTGTATGCACCACTATGGACAGCTATCTGCCATGCAGCCTAAAGGAAGTGACCACAAATGTCCCCTTGGGGGTTGTCCCATAAGATAAGCAAATCAAATATTCTGTTGATTTTTCAATATAAGTGTGAGATCGATCACTGGGACTCCATTTGAGGGTCAGGAATGAGGGACTAAAAATTTTGATAGTCTAAAAGACTTGATAATAAATGAAGCACTTGTGAGTATTGGTGACAAGTGTCCCATTGACTTCTATGTGTGCAAGATTATAGTTCTGGAATCCCCATAGGAATGAATGGAACGTCAGTCGCATTTTATTTAGGGGGCCTTCCGGCCAGTATTAGTTTTGGGTTCCAGTGGTCAGACCCTTAGCGATCTCAGATATGGCAATAATCAATTAAGTAGGTTCGAAAAAAATACAGTCACTACAGTAGTAATAGTATCGACTATTCTCTGTAAGTATTATAAGGGTAAACAAAAAGTTTCTTAACTAGAGCTAGAGTTTTTTGTGTTCATTTTTATGCAATTTGAAACTACTGTACATACAAAAAATGTGCTGAAAAACTTTCACTCGGCTTATACTTGAGTCTATGGGAAAAAACTCTGTATTCACTTTTCCGACGCTCCCCCACAGGTCCTCTTATGTCTTCGGCTCCCTGCGCGATCCCTTCCAACACGCCATGAAGTCAGCTGCTTGCTGACATCATAGTGTGTGCCGTAGAGGACCTGTGGGGGGTATCATAAAAGTACAGAGTTTTTTTAGGCTGGGCAAGGGGCTGACTATATACTGGGGGACAGGCATTGGCTATATAGGAGGGGGGGCAGGCACTGGCTATATAGAAGGGGGCAGGCACTGGTTATATACAAGGGAGCAGGCACTGGCAATATACAAGGGGGCTGCTGGCTATACACTAGGGGGCAGGGGCTAGCTATATACTGGGGGCTTGCTGGCTATATACTGAAGAGCTGTGATCAATGCATTTCCAAACCTTAGGCTTATACTCGAGTCAATAGGTTTTCCCAGTTTTTTGGGGGGTAACTTGGGTTGGCTTATACTCTGAGTATACACTGTATTCATTTTGACTGTGTAAAAAAAACCCAAAAATAATTTCATTTTCCAAGATTTCCCATCTATGATGTTTTGAATCTATGTTTTGAATGTTTTTCGGTGCTACGTGCACATCATTGCAGTCTGTGTCGTGAATGGCTCCTGTCACGTCTTCGTGATTGAACAATTAGTATTTCATTTTTTACTTCTTTCCAAACACATGTCATCTCCATGTAAATATTTAAGCTGTGCATACTTTCCTTACTGTAGGGGTCCAGGATGATGAGGTAGCAAAGGACGTATACAAGAACAGAAGGCCCAGGCTACCACTGCAGCTGGTACCTTCATTGACAGATGAGACTTTCAAGATGGTCTCGTCCAGCGATCGCCCTACTGCCGTTCTCTTCTACTTGATCTGTGAGTTCCCAGACAAATTCTTTCCTGGAGGTAGAATTGATGTGATGTGACATAAGTATGTGTATGTATGTGTGTGTGTATATATATAAGTATGTGTAAGTATGTGTATATGTGTGTGTATATATATAAGTATGTGTATGTGTGTGTGTATATATATATAAGTATGTATGTGTGTGTATATATATATAAGTATGTGTGTGTATGTATGTGTGTGTGTGTGTGTGTATATATATATATATATATATATATATATATACTCGAGTAGAAGCCGACCCAAGTATAAGCCGATGCCCCTAATTTTACCTCAAAAACCTGGCAAAACATATTCTTTTTACTCAAGTATAAGCCGAGTTTGGGTTTTCAGCACATTTTTTGTGCTGAAAAACTAGGCTTATACTCGAGTATATATGTAAAAACAATATATATATTGTTTTTTGGACTTTGACTTTTTTGGCTTTTCTGATTCACAGAGAATAGAAAAGGAAGCGCAGTTCTCTCAGTAGTGGCTGAACCAAGTTACTGCAGCTTAGCTCTCATTTAGTTGAATAAGAATTTCAGTAACATGGTCTGACCACCACATGAAAAAACGGAGCTGTCTGCTTCCTATTTAATTCTCTGTCTTTCAGCTGTTAAGATGATCTGTGGGGTATTGGAGATGTACACCCAACAATTTGATATTCAGCAATATTTTAGCCCAGCAAACCCTCTGCATAAGTAAATCAGGGGATATCTAGGCAATGGAGTTCTGCTTTCCCTACCTGCACATGTTTCACAGTCTTTTTCGAACACACACTAAAGCTTTACAGAAACTTTACCACGATAAGTATTACATGTGTTCAAAAAAGAAATACGGCATGTCCACATATTACCCCTGTCAATCGGCTGCGACCTCGGTGTAGATATGAGGAGTGCACATCGGCCCCTGGCTTGATTCTTGAGTGAAAGATGCAAAAAAATGGCTATGGCACCATTGATTAAAATCCAAGATTAATTTGTTCATATTAAAATGTTGAAACACAGATAATGTAGGTAAATAACCTACGCATTTTCAGCAAACATTATCTTTGTCATGGTATAAAAAATATATTGTACCTGCAAGCATGAAAGGACATCTAGGATGAAGGATGAAGGATTGTAAACCAAGCACCCTGGAATACTGGTGTGTGCCCCCTCTGACAGGATCTGCACTCCTTTAAGCTTCCTATGCCCTTGTTTTTAAGAAAAAAATTATGTAATTGAGCATGAAGGGCTCCAGGCTTCATTGACATCTATGGAGCCTGGAGCCCTTAATTTGCATAATGTTAAAAGCTTTTTTGTACAAACCAGGACATAAGAAGCTAAAAGAGAAGATCCTGCTGGGGGCAGAGGGCACAACCAGCATGTAAATGTGCTTGGTTTACAATAGTTCATCCTGGTGCTAGATTTCCTAGCCAGAGTAGTCTGTGTAATACTACAAGAAACTGTAACATTGAACACATGTATGAATGCAAACAACTATGAACCTTACAACAGTATTTCTCATTACAGGAAGCATCATAAATATACATCAATAAATAAATAACATTTTTAAATTTAATCCATTAGAAATCCTGCTGTTCATAGAAAAAATTCATGACACCCTCCCTATTGTAGACACTGCTGTTTCCATGTCTTTGTATCTCAGCAGTACAGTGTAGGGAACTGGTTTAGCAGAGGGAGAGGCTTTTGACACGGTAAGAGCTCTCCTTATGGAGACTTTGCCTATTAAGGCCATAAAACGGAAGGATGAAACTTCACCTCTGTGTGTCTCACTAATGTGTTTTGTAGCCACGGAAAATCCCTCAATGCTTTTAAGATGCACAGCAATTCTTTTCTTTAATTTTTTGGTGGTACCACCTACGTAATTGAGATTACATTTATTGCCGCAAATAATATAAACGATGGGATGAGTATCCCAGTTTATGAAGGATCTGAAGTGATAAATTTGTGTGGTCTCAACATTGTATTTTTATGACATATTTGCAAACATTGTAACGGCTGCTACCACATTTATGGAAGCCCTTAATATTTTCAGCTTTTTCTGTGATATACCATAGCTTAGGGTAAGAGGAGGGGGATTTATGATAGAGTAGCGCTGGCGAATGATAGCACCACCGAGCCTTCGGGCGAGCCGGATACAGCAAGAGGCTCCGGCTTCCAGTATTTATACAGCAGGTTCTACCTGGCGTAGAAATAAGCACATCTGGCGACTTTTTACATATGAAAAGCCCCACCCACTGCCCCACCCACTCCTGGGCCAGTTGTGCACCCCTTCATGTCCCTCCACGCCGCCCTCCACCTGGCTTTGAGGTGGTGGAAAGGGTAGAATCATAAGTGCCAGCAGTACGCTAGCATTTGCGATTATTTATACAACTTTCCAATATACTTTCTGTATCAATTCCTCACAGTTATCTAGATCTCTGCTTGCTGTCCTGCTATAGAAAGCTTCTATGTTACTTCCAGTCGATAGAAATCTGACCATGGTCACACAGGTGCAAGGCTCATTATAACACACAGCCCTGATTACTGTCTGTGATATAACGAGCCGTGCACCTGTGTGACCATGGACAGATGCTATTCACTGGAAGTAAACATAAAAGCTTTCTATAGAAGGACAGCAAGCAGAGATCTAGAAAACAGGAAGTGATACAGAAAGTATATTGGAAAATTGTATAACTTTTCCTTACACAAAACATATCAATTATTTGCTGAAAGTCAATAACCCCTTTAAGGAATAGAAAAAAAGGTCTTCCTATAAAACAGTGCACACCTGTCAGGGGGTTTTGTGAGGTATTGCATGTTTGCCTAAATCCTCCAAAATAAGAAGCTGTGTGGCCAGGATGGAAAACATATGATGGTTCTGAGGTCCCAACTCCTGTCAATGATATCAGATTATTGGGTACTTCTCTCATAGGACTTTGCAATGGTCTCTTTTTATACCTTTTTCTAGAGGTACTGGATGTGTCTTTGGCCACTGTGAACTGCGCTGACTGGACAGATGTCTGCACTAAAGAGACTATCACCAGTTTCCCCTGTGTGAAGATATACCAGTCAGGACAGGAGCCATTTCTGTATAAGGGCATGATGGGCACCCTTGAACTTGCAAGATTTCTCAAATTGTAAGTCCTATCTCCGTATTTCTAGGTGCTGATCATGATATCTCCAACAGGGATTGCCACTCGGCTTCCACATCTAATGGGATATGAATAATATTCCAGAACTAGACATATTGGGGGTCATTTACTAAGGGCCCGATTCGCGTTTTCCCGACGTGTTACCCGAATATTTCCGATTTGCGCCGATTTCCCCTGTATTGCCCCGGGATTTTGGCGCATGCGATCGGATTGTGGCGCATCGGCGCCGGCATGCACGCGACGGAAATCGGGGGCGTGGCCGAGCGAAAAAACGCCGCATTTAAAAAAAGAAATGTGTCGCTTGGGACGCGCTTACCTTCACTCAGCCCGAGCCGGTGAACTCCAGCGCGTTCAGATGCTTTTCAGTGCAGCAGCGCCACCTGGTGGACGTTGGAGGAACTACCTTAATGAATCCCGTCCGGACCCGAATCCAGCGCAGAGAACGCGCCGCTGGATCGCAAACGGACCGGGTAAGTAAATCTGCCCCATTATTCTGCATTGTGGTGAAACGATGAAATCTCTAAAGACCATTTCCCTTAGTTTGAAATGGAAATAAATTACACTGTGCTATGTGAGTCACAAAAGACATGTCCAAATACAAGTCTTTCTAATCCAATGATATCTGAGCACAATGCGTTATACCGGCAGTCTGCTCCTCTCAGGACCTCACATCCTTATTTTATTATAGTGTGATTCAATGGCAGACTTCCCCCAATATACTAATATTAAAGGAGAAAAACATTTACAGGCATCTGGAATTATGTGTAATTATACAAAGGCCGGGTCACTGCTGCCATGTGTCCCCTGTTACATCTAGTACACAATACACTTGTGCAGTGGATTACAATTGGGCTCAGGAAAGTTAGTACCATTGGCTATAGGTAACATCTCCACTTTTCCTCTGCATTAACTTTGATAATTATGTATCTGCTGAACCATGATGTTGCTTTCTGCTTTCTTTTATAGGGTTACACTGGAATGTCCCCAGACATTGCTTACATTAGAAGAAACAGAAGAGTTTATGAGTGGGGAATTGCACAATGCACTGCTTCCTTATCACAACATTTCGGTACTAGGAGTATTTACCCCGAGCATGAAAGAAGGTACTGGGATAAGGGAATACATGCTGAACGGATTGTTAGGATTGTGAATTGTCATAGAAGAAAGCGGGGCAGGGTACTACTAACAGGGGCATAACTTGAGGGGGTGCAGAGGTTGCGGTTGCCCCAGGGCCCAAGAGGTTTAGGGGGCCCATAAGGTGTCACTTTCCCATACGAGAAGACTATTACTATAAACCATACATAATAGTCGGGAGCCTGGCACAGACTTTGCACTGGGGCCCATCAGCTTCTAGTTACGCCACTGCTAACTAAAAGAATTTTATGTGCTAGCATAATAATCTGCTAGCAGAATGTTGTAGTGACATGCAATGTGATTTCCAACATACTTTAATTATTTCTGCCCATTATTCTGTTTCCAAGTTATTCCCAGTTTAATCCTTATGCTAATGAGGCAGTTGGTCCACTCAGGGCATGTTTTCAGCACTTTATTCCTTAGGTTGCTATGATCACAGGGATTCCAAATTTATATAGGCATTAATATGTTTTAATGGATTTTAGAAAACGAAAAAAACGTTTGTAGGAATTTTGGCATGTTCTCACACTAATAAATTTTTCATACTACAGCGTGCAGATCTGTGTACGGTTTAACTTTTTGCAGGATGAGATGATGTTTTTATTGCTGCCATGTTACATACTGGCGCTTATTTACTAAGGGTCACGCAGCTGCATTTCCGGGTTTTTTCCGCTGGGACAGGTATTTAGAAGGAGATTGTGTTGCATGTGATTGGATTTTGGCGCATTCGCGTTCATGTGACAGAAATCGGGGTGTGTGCGGGGTGTGCCGGCTGACGGATTCGGACTGAGCACGGGATTTAACTTTAACATTGTGTCGCAAGACATGCACTTACGTACACCAGGAAGATGGTGAACTCCGGCGGACCTGAACGGGGAAGTGACACATGCAGGAAATCGGGCGTACGATCTTAGTGAATCGCGCCAGAGTGCATGATCGTCGGTCACTCCGTATTGCCGGGTGATTAAATGTGCCCCACTGTTTGACTTTTAAACTACTTCTTCAAATTTTTATGAGTTGCAAAATGGAGAAAAAGTGGGAGTTTGGAATTTAACCCTTGGGGGTCTGTTCACTTATGCAACAATAGTGCAATATTCGCCAGGTTTGGTAGTGATCTCTAAGCGTCTGCCTGTGGCTACTCAGGCTGAATGACAGGCCTGGGAGTCTAGCATAGACTTTCAGCTGTCACAGACACTAATTTCCAACCTGCAATGACCTCACGGGCGGCAGCGATTAAATCTAAGTTGGCGGCATGTAGCTTTGCCGTAGGTATTTGCATGGTTGACACAGACAATCGTTGCCAGCACAGACCACAAGTGTCATGCAGTATGCAGCAAACCCCAGCCCTATATGGAAAGGGCTCTATCCATGAGCCCTTTGCATGCACACAGGGGTTAATCACTTCCCTCTTCTTCTAGTGTTTCCCCATGCTTCTCCCAAGACCAATCTCCCGCTTACCTGACACTGAGGGTAGTGGTTCAGGCAGGATTAGCAGTGCCTCGTGGGCTGAGGGCGTGGCCTGGGTGCAACAGCTGCCTCATTAACATCCGGACTAGAATGGGAATTTCACAGAAATTAAAGATTAGTCAGAAATGCTAAAGCTATTTTGGAAATCATCACATTTCTCTATAACATTCTGCCATCAGATTCTAACACTTGGAGAAGGTGGTAGACTTGTTGTAATGATGGGTATCTGCTGTTTAATATGGATGGGGCTCAACCTGTGAGGTCTCCCGTTAGACCTTTAATGGGATAAGGATGTATATCTATATACAGGCGGTCCCCTACTTAAGAACACTCGACTTACATACAACCCCTAGTTACAAACGGACCACTGGATATTGGTAATTTATTGTACTTTAGTCCTAGGTTATAATAAACAACTATAACAGATATCACAGGTGTCTGTAATGAAGCTTTAGTGTTAACCCAACATTTTTAAAATCCAATTGTCACAGAGACCAAAAAAGTTCTGGCTGGGATTACAATGATAAAATATACAGTTCCGACTTACATACAAATTCAACTTCAGAACAAACCTACAGACCCTATCTTGTATGTAACCCGGGGACTGCCTGTACCTTAAAAAATACTGATACTGAAAAAGAAATGATTGACTGACCATAAAGCATATTAACATTTTTAGATCTTTTCTCCGGCTTTGACTGCATGATACTTCTCCAGTGATACAAACCTTATTAGAAACCTATTTCATGTTCCCTGCAGAAGGTATTATAATCATTTTTTCATTTCCTGTTTTTATACTGGAACAGCTGAAGATTTCATCAGTGCTGTAAGAAGTCTAAGAGGTTTTGCAGTAGTCGGAATTTACAAAGGAGAAGCATCATCTGCCCTGTGAGTCTATGAGAGACCGTAATCTCCTTCCATGTATTTTATAGCATATCTCCTTTTCTCACGCTGCAAACAGTATGCCAGTATATGTCACTTAACATAAAGAGGTTGACCGGATTAGAGCAACGTGCTTCTATACAAAAACAGCCCCACACCTGACCAAAGGTTGCATGCAGTATTGCAAGTTGTGGTGATGTTTTACAGAGAATGTTCTTTGAATGTAGATGATCGGTGCAGTATCCTGTTTTATGGACTGACCACAGTGCAGAGGATATTTCACTATGATGCACGGAGCCCATTCCTCTTCACTGTAGACAGTCTGTGAACCCGGATACTTTGGGGTCTGTGTTTCACAAATCCTCCATGAAAGTCTGAAACAGCCCATATAGTGCCCAAATGTTAGTGTCCACAATGTACTTCTACCTTACTTAAACCATGGGATCCTTTTAAGCAGTGTCCAATGAATACTAACATAAAGTTTTCCCCAAATTCATTTATCACTGTCCAAATTGACCTGACAATGACTGGGTTGAGTTTCATGTCAAGGCAATTAAGGCTCCATTTATGTTGTAAACTTTGTGAGGAAACGGGAACATCTGGAAAAATTCCACTTGATAATTGGTAGAATGAAGAGAGATGCAAACTGTATCAAGTTGCACTAAACATTTCATTAAGCTTCCATAAAAAGTTGCACTCTAATGGTTCCATTGCAAACCTGGTACCTCCATGAGGCCCGATAACATCTAGTTACTGGAGTCGGATGTTTTTAGTCTCTTGTTAATGGTGCACGACTGAACAAAACCGAGCATCCATTATAAATATAGTGACTGACGCCAACTAATTGGCAGAACTTCTTTATGAGATGCTCTTTGAAGTTTTGATCATGGGGGAAAACTTTATACAAGCCTTTGGTCTTGATACTTAGTTATTACTGAAGTTTTTCCCCTGTTTTTTGAGGGAAAACAAATTATAGGTTGTTTCCTCATTTCAAGGAATTTTATTTCCCACTGCCAAGAGTTGGATAGCATTGATGAATGTCGACAAGGGGTTGAGTAAACATTTATAGCATGACATGCAGCTCAGCCATATGGCTTTCCTGCATCCTCCTGACCCCACATTATAGTATAATTTAGGAGTCTGGTTCCTCTGAATGATACAGTTTATAAGTTTGAAATCCCTGGGCTACATAAATTGGATAGATCATATAGACAACGGAAGATCTGGGAATTATGGGTGGATATGAGGATGTAAGATAAGAACATATCCCTAATCATTTTACAATGATTTAATCCAAGTCTTGAAAAATTCCCCATAAGTCACAGCAAGTGGCCTCCTAAACCTCCCCTGTTTTAAAAGCCGGCACCCCTCCTTTGACAAGAAGGCACAGCAACCTACACCAATATTCCAGTAGTCATAGAAGGTCTCCCTACTTAGTAACCCATAATCCTACTCCAGCAGTCATTTCTAATGACCTGTCAATGACAGCATAGATTTTCATATAAAAAAAATTGATAGAGAGAGACCATGAAATCAAAGGGTATATTACATCCAGTGGCTGAAAACTTAATTGTGACATTCGGATTAGGTCCCTTTTAGAGACCTTAGCAAAGCCAAGATGTGTGTCTTCAGACTAAGTTGGTCCTTTATTATTGGTGGCAGGAGATTTTAGGCAATCTAGGTAGCCATTGTGGTGCCCTTTAAAAGTATCATTAGTATCATTCAAATGGAAACGATACGGGAGGATTTATCTTAAGCTAGCGCTTGTGCGTATGATGAAATCTCCACCCCTCCAGCGCACCCAGATACATCAAGAGTCTTAGGCCTCCTTATGTATCTAATGGGGCGACCCATAGCGTATATATTTCTACACCTAGTCCTACCGCAGAAGCAAACTGCATGGAGTTGGCAGGGATAATAATCGCAAAGCCTGGTGGTTTGCAATGCATTGCGATTATTTCTTGTCATCTACACCAGTACACCAGCTATCTGGAGTAGAAGCCCTGATAAATGTCCCCCAATGAATGTTCTCATTCACTGACAACAAGCAGAGATCTAAACTGAGGTGAGATTTTGAAACCTGTATTAGAAATTTGTCTTTCCAGTTTAAGACCAATTAGATTTCTATAATTTATGAATCCTAAGTGCATATGAGATGTTCTTCTGCTATTATGATCTTGCTCTTCATAAATGTAACCCTGTCTCTCCTTTAAGGGCACAGCAGTACGGTGTTCTTCCTCCAGCCGTCCTGTTTTCCAGGCACTCCTCGCAGAAAATCAATGCCATCTCTATTCACAACACTCCTACAGATGAAATCCTCCCTCTCCTAAGACAGGAACTTCTTGGAGAGCTTGTGAGTGTTCTGGATTTGATTAAATATGTTTCCAATGATTCTAAAATAATGGAAAGAAAGAAAATGGAATGGAAGAAAATTACAACCTACACGTGTGCCAGCCCAACACACACACTATATAACATGGTAGAGAGAGGACCGGCTCCACTCTTTTACCAATATATATAGCCAGCGGAGGCATGTGGTTCTGTTTAGCAATTGTTGGAATATGCTGGATAGAAAAAAGTCAGTATTCGGGAATGTAGGGTGTCTGCTTACATCATTCTTGATGCTCTGAGAACAACTGTTGGTCTCCCTGCTCCTCTTACAAATAATTTAAAAAAGTCGCTCTTCTGAATCACTCTGTGCTGCTCTGTACTTGTTCTTCTTGTTTCAGTCTTGTACATTTATAAGTCTCCAGTTGTAACACATGATAAAGTACTGTGCAGAAGATAATCACTTTCCTCCCAAAATAATATTATATTCTAGGATCCATCACTAATGCCGCAGTGAATTGCATTTATCTCTCTGTACATTAGTCTTGCATAATAAGACATTCAAATATCACAAATGTAAGACTGACTTTAAAATATCGACCGGCTTTCTCCTTTCAGTAATGGATCTTCCAATTAAAGTGATGATATATTCACCTTAGGGAGTCTGTAATTATCCTGCCCTGGCTGTGATGTATAACTGTGTATACAGAGAGGAGATCTACATCTCTGGCACTCTACACATGCACAGCATTGCCAAAGGCTTCATTAGGGGAGGTAATTATGGCATTCTCATTCTCATGGGGAAATGTGCATATTCCTATATCATTAACAGTCACTTCCATCCCGACTATCACAAGACAAGCAGTAAATCATGCTGTAATTAGTGTTAATGGTTTTCATACTTTTTGCAAAATGTTCCATTTCTAAACACAACTTTTTGTGAAGTTTGGACACAATCTACAATATATAAATTAGTATTTGAAATAACACAGGCACTGGATTAATTGGGATCCGTATATAATGGGCATTGTGACACTATACAGAGACTCTGCCCACTATGTATCCAGGATAACGTGGTCATACATGCAGCCCCTGATGTGTTGACATCACATTATTGTCACTGTGATTTTGGGTACATAAAATCATGCCCCGCTGCTGGAATCGGCTGGTGCCGTCTTTTGACATGAGATCATTATCTTTTCACAAAAAAAAATCAGAGAGCTGCTATCTCCCCTAAGGTTATATGGTGAGCATGTCCTTGCTATATAGAATTTCTTCCACTACCACTGCAGTCGGCCCAGACAAGATACCTTTATTATTTCTGTTCTTTAAGCAGTTTCTGCAATTCCCATTTTAATCCATATGCTAATGAAGCAGTTGGGGCACACAGTTTGTTCTTTGAACTTGGAGCACTACTATTCCTGCGTGGACCTTTCCTACTCTGTCATATAAGCAGGAGAAGAGGGAGATAATTTAGTTGGAAACACTAGTGTTTCAAAAGCTAACGACACACATTGGGTACACAAACAACCTGATTAGCATACGGATTATAGTGGAAGTATCTTGGAAATAGCATAATGGAGAGAAATAATAAAGGCATGTCGGAAATCGCAGTACATTTCTCTAGAACCTACTCTCAGCCTTAACACCTTCTACAGGTCATCGATGTACCTCACTGTAGTCTGAAAGTCGCCCAACATGCTTTTTATAGTAGTTTGACTCATGATAATTACCATAGTTCATGCTTTGGGTTTGCACTTACAGTATAAAAAGTCCAACACTGCTTCTTTATGTTCCTGTAGCCAGAGGTCACTGTGGAGTCACTGCCCACCCTCATTAAGCGCCAGAAGCCCCTGCTTATTCTCTTCTCTGATGGTGTCCTCAACCCCCGCGATGGAAAATACATTTTAAGTTTGGTGAGCGGGAAATACCTGGATCAGTATGTGACTTGCTGGCTAAATGTGTAAGTAGCAGATGGGAAAAGTACCTCTGTTTACAATGTATCAGCATCATAAAATCTGTCATATCTCTTTCCGTTATGATCACTATGATAAAATTAGATATGTTTAGCTATTTTATGAAGCATTTGGAGTAACTCTGGATGCTTCCTGTCCCCCTCCGGAGCACCAGTCTCGTACACTTGAAAAAGGAGTCCCCAGAGGCCCAGAAACGCATTGTGACTTTGAGTTGTTAATAAACTTGTTCCTTGTAACAATCATCATCTATGTCCCTCTCCTGAGTGTGCGCCAAACCAGACCAATCCTAATTCTACTGTAATAAGATCCAGACCAGTGTTGCTACTGAACTCTGATGATCTTCTTTGAAAGGCAGCACCCTTTGGTATCTATACAAGGGTTGTACCTAATCTTTGCAGTACCTCATCCATTGAGCCTTATTCTACTACCCCTCTAATCACTACGCATGATCCACAATTTTCCAAGGTTTATGTCATTGGTTCTAGTAATCTTTATTTTTTTAGCTCCCATCTCTGCAAGTCTCTTGCAATCCTCTCTGAGCTGGTGGGTAGAGAACAAGCTCGCTCTCATAATTCATATTTGAACGTTTTGTATATTCACTTTTACCACTTATGCAAAGTTTGTTCTATGTATATTAGAAAGTTGCAGCACTTGTTATTATGAAATGATTAAAGGGCTATCAAGATTCATAACGCTTTTTTATAAGTCAGTCATTAGAGCTAAAGTAAATACTCACTTCTGTCATATCTCATAACAGCTCTCTATCCATATCCTAACAGAAAGAACACTCCATCCGGGCTCTCCATTCTGAAGACCTACTTCAGTGTCATCCCACCTTTGCCTCAACTCGTCCTGATCACTTTTGATTCTCTGGGACAAGTCTTTGCTCTTCCCGTAGATCAGCAGACCAATGAAGTCAGTGTCTTGTATTGGCTGGAAATGATAAAAGCTGGAGAGGAAGTTCCTGTCTGTGAGTAGCATCTCGTGTTTGACATGAGGGTTTTCAGATAAACCTTCATTGTGTAAACTACAAACCTTCTTCATGTTAAGTTACATACCATCCATACAGGGGGCTGTTTAGTATGTGCTTTCTATGTGCCCAGTCGCTTATATCCTGTGGACACATTAGTTATGTAGTGTGTAAACCTACACACCCAGGTGTGAACAGAGCCGAACCATTACCCTCTCCATATGAGTAATATATTAGTTACATTTCTATGTAGATTTTTTATTCAGGTGCCTAGTAAAGCTGACACTCATATATCCAGGCACCGTGACTGTGGTAATCTTCTTATATTTGTTCTCCAAGGCCTCCTTCCTGCTAAACTCAACTTTTAAAATTATGCTAATGTGCCAGACGGGCTCTGTGGGGATGTTACTCTGGCGTAACAGGCTGTTACACTGTGCAGGCTCACTCCCCCTCTCACCACATGCTGAAACTTTTCTGCAGTGAGGTTACATAGAGCAGAGGGAGAGGGTAAGTGATGAGGCAGCTGGGGGTGGGGGAGGCAGTGCAGCCTGTGAAGCTATAGCATGGAAGGGCTCTTGTAACGTCCCCATGTCCCCATGTCCCCAAGGGCCAATCATAATCAGCTTTTACTGCTCCTAATCTTGTCTTACAAATAATTATGTAAAATCCTAGCAATATACAGTACTGTCATGTTAATGAGTACTTAAAGGATATATATACCACCAGGATCCAGGATTGTAAACCAAGCACAATTACATACTGGTGTGTGCCCCCTCTGGCTGTTTTTTAAGCCCCTGTTTTTAAAAAACAGATGCTACAAATTATGCAAATGAGCATTAGGGGCTTCGGGCTTAATTAACATCTATGGACACCAGAGCCTTTAAGGTTCATTTATATAATTTTTAAAAGAAGAGCAGATCCTGCCAGTGGGGGCACACACCAGCATGTTTCCAGCATCCTTGTTATGCTCTCTTAAACTAGACACATAGGGATTGTTTTACTAAGCCTCGTCCGCCAGTTCGGGCTTCCGTATTTACTAAAGTCTCCACCAGAAAACAGTGGAGATTTGGTCTAGACTGACCGGTCAAACCTGCGGAGATCAGGGGACAGTAGCGGTCCACCCATTCAGTTTTAGTAAGAGCAGGTTTGGGTTTAAATGCCAGTCTTAGTAAGTCCCCCCACAATTTTTTGCAGAGCCTTCATTTAACATTGCAGTGCCTCAGGGGCTTTGCTTGTACTCTCTGGTTTCCTTTCCTGAAACCTAATTACATCTAATTTTCCATCTAGACGTTACTTTTGTCTACTTCAGATTTGTTAAAACATAGGAAGCGCTGCAGATATTATCCTAAATAATTCATCAGTGTAGAAAGCCATTCATCTGCTGTGCTCCGGGAATTGTTCTATGTTTTCATCTTCACTTTGGATAAATGTGTGATGGATTGTCGAAATGTAGCAAATGGTCCTGCAAGAGGTAAAGGAGCTTTATAACGTATAGCGTTTGTGACTTGGTAATAAAAGAGACCATTAATGTATAACATGTAAGGGTCTAGCCACCAGAGCCCCAACCCAGCAAAACTCATCCTGAGGCTCCATATACACGTCCTGGACGGAACTCGGATGTAGCACACGGCCGGGTGGAGAAGGGAGGCTTCAGCACTTGCAATTAGCTGTATCTGAATAAACACAACTGTGCACTAGAGTATTCCATGTCCAGCTACAATCCTAGAGATTATGTAAATATGCTTTAGCAAGTGTCACATCCATTCTTTGTGCTAGTCTGAACATATAAATGGTAGAGTTCCAAAAACTACACCCTGGATAAGTCAGAAGTCTTCCATGTTTACAATCTTCTGGTGTATACCAATACTTTTTATTCCTACTTTTCCAGACTTTTTGTCCAAAGATGATTGGGGTCCTCCACTTCCACACTACGATTTCCTTGCCATGATGGATGAAGCTGATCCCAATATAGCAGCTCAGAAAATCCGAATACAAATGAAAACAGGCAGAACTAAAAAAGCTAAACTGTCCACCAAAGACATGGAGGAGAATAGGCAAAGGATGGTGACAAGTCTACGTGGAACTATTCCAAAGTTCATAGACATAAAAGAAGAAGAGGCCAGTCAGCATGATGAACTTTAAGAAAATGGTTGCAGAGGTCAAAATCCTCACAATTGGTTGCTAACATTAATAATAATTCCTCTATTTATATACAGATTACGCAGCGCTGCACAGAGTTTGCCAAATCAGTCCCTGTCCCCGATGGGGCTCAGAATCTAATCAGTATGTTTTGGAGTGTGGGAGGAAACCGGAGGACCCAGAGGAAACCCACACAAACATGAGAACAAACAAACTCTGCAGATGTTGACCCTGGGACATTTTACATTGATCATTATTATTTTGAGGGATTATTCTTTGGATATGTTATCAATATTTTTGGCCTGGAAAAACCCTTTGAACTTGGATCCTTGTGCATGATGGCAGTCCCAAAAACCTCTATTTTAATATTGGAATCATCGAATTACACCCCTGACCACACTGTAAAACCTTTTTCCCTAGACAGACTTGTGGAGCTTCATTATGCCTTTTCTGACAGAGAAGGTAAATGAATCTCCCAGCCAGTTTCCCTGTTTCCCCGACGTGCACACCCTGCAGAGACTATAGCAAAAAACTCTACCAGTTTACACATGCTTTCTAAGTTGGAACTGGTCGAGCCTCTTAGTGGATAAAGGCACTGGACCACCAGCAGGAAGGGAATTACTCACACTTCGCCTTAATAATAATAATAAAGCTTTATTTATATAGTGCAACATATTCCGCAGCCCTGTACAGATCATGGGGTCAAATAAAACTGGACAATTTTTTGTAAGGTGAGTTTTCATTACATTGAGGTTAAACCACATAAATCACATCAAAATGTTGTACATTTCCCAAATTAGTATCAATAAAAACATTCGCCCATCCTGCAAAAATGACACCTTACCGAGCTCCATTTACCATGATATTAGAAAATTTTGTTTGTTAGAATATGGCAATACAGATAATTTTTTAAAATGTTTTTTAAAGGTATTAAAATGTAATAAAACATTTGTATCTTGATGATCTTACTAATGCAAAAAATAAAGCGGATGAGTCATTTGGCCCTCACAGTAAAAGCAACAAAAACAAAGCCCCTGAGCAATGGTGCAAATATGTTTTTTCATCAGTTTCACCCATTTTTTTTTTACAGCTTCCCAGTATATTGCATTAAATATTAAATGGGGCCACAGATGTATAGAAGCACAACTTGTCCCACAGGAACCAGTCCACATGCAGCTATGTGCTATACTATATGATAGTATGATAGTATTTTATTTATCCACTGGGTAGAAATTATTTTCTACATGGTGTCCCGTCACCTGTTACACTCAGTTAGATCCCATGCACACGAACGTATGGGGGACGTAAATGCAGCCGTAAATTTGCAGCCATATTTATGTCCCCCATACGTTGTTTATGCATAGTTGTCTATGGGCTGGGTACGGTGAGCACAACGTATTCTAAACATACCGTGCCGTGGCCACAAAAAAGATGGAGTGCACTCTATCTCTGGCCATAAGAATGGCCGTGCGCCACTATTTTCTCTGGAGAGGGGAGAGCAGCAGTCGCTTCTCCTCCTCTCCAGCGCGCCCAACGTGTGCCCGGATGGCCATTGCCGGGCAGGCACACGTTAGTGTGCATGGACCCTTAGAGATAGGCTTAACATTACAGTTACAAACATACACTACCAGAGGCACATGTTGCTTAGTTGCAGGACATCCAGCTATGAAGAGCGGTACTCACCAAATCTTTATGCTAAAATACTTTATTGGAAGACACTACACACAGGGAGGTGCATACCGTGGCAACGGGCTGTTTCGTGCTCGAAAATGCTCTCTCAAGCTTCTGAGCTTGTTCGAGGACATTGTAGTACAGCACAATACAGGTTAACCTGACTATATTACATTACCTGAGGGAAATGATTATGGTAGGAAATGCACTGGTGACAATAACAAATAGACAAGACTAGACAGACATGCATAGGGGTTACTACAGTGGGGGTGCCCCTGCAGCGCTAACAGTGATTGTGGTGAAACAGTAATGTGCTTCTGTTGGTTTGGTAGAAAAGACACTGCTCCATTTTTTGCCAAGTACCACTGCTTAAGCTGCCTGGTGCTGGCTACAACTGGAGCCTTGATGCAGCGTTCCTCCTGACTTATGGTAAGGCACTGGTTGTGATCACTTACATTTCAGGTGCTCCGATGACGCTGTAACTGATGCTCTTGGCTGCCAGGTTCTGGCTCCAGTTGCACCCAGTTGTGCGCCATGGTCCTGTTGCCGATGATCCACTTGGTGATGAAGGGGTGTGATAGGCTTAGTGTGCCAAGTTGGTGGTGCAGGGAGGGGGAAAGAAAGCCTGATCTGATGCACAGTTAGCAGCGCCATCTTTACAGTGCATTCTCCTAAGTGCAACTGCAAGTCCTCCAGATTGGTCATTGGGTCACGTTTACTAAGCAGTCTGCTGCTATATGCACGCCGTGACACAATACTGTGCACACAATGGGGTGTTCCGGTGAGTTTTCGCACCACATTTATGTTGGATGTCCGACACAATTGTGGCCCATGCCCATTAAACTGAGTACAAAGAAAGAAACTGGTGCATGCAGGTCATGCACTTTGGGCGCTTGCAGATTCGTGAAGACTGCGCTCCGGTCTTTGCTCACTAATAATAAATGTGCCCCATTAAATTCACTTTATAATAATATTTTAATAATAATCTTTATTTATATAGGGGCATCAAATTCTGTATAGATTTTTGGAGGAGGGTTGTAAAATATAACAAAAACTGACTAGGACTGCAACAACAAGGGTTTAAAGGGATGAAACCGATGACGAAATTATACTTAGACGCTCACTGGTCCCACTTTAAAAAACAGATGTTGGTTTCTGTTGTTTGTCAAAATCACATGTTTTGTAGTGACGGCACTCTGTTCCTGTGTCCAGACATGCACTCCTGGGAACAGCTACGCTCACGCTTCATTCTCAGTACTGCCTTTGTATAAAGCATTGGTCTACTTCTCTATTTGTGGCATTACATTAACAGTCCTGGCAGAATTTGACAAGAAACTGTTGCCTCTCATTAACCCCTTACTGCGGCTTCTCCCAACTTTCACACAGAGCTTTATTTCTCAAATCTGACGTGTTGATTTATGGGGATAAGACTTTGACACTTCAAGTAGATTTTCTGTGTTATTCAGGTTAGAAAAATTCACAAATGTCTGAAATTTGACAAATTAGTTGCTAACATTTGCCATATCACTGCTCTCTGTTGGCATCAGTTTTTTAAAGGGGTTTTTAGACTGTAAGAAAAATGTACACACCGGGCTGGGGAGGGTTTTTAAAAAACATAGTGTACTCACCTGCTCAGTCACTTCCAGTGTCCCGCACAATGATCCGTTGTAGTCGTGCTCCTGTTTGCTTACAGTTACTCCAACAACTTTCAGGCGTTGTGGCATGCTCACCCGTCACCATGTCAGGCACTGGGACACAGTGACTGGTGGGCGTACCAGGCCGCCAGAAGCTGTCGGAGTGGAGCTTCCATGCCCCTGCAAACAAACAGGAGTACGGCTCCGAAGGACCCTGACTGTGGTGATTGTCTTATATTTATTTCCTTCTGAAAATCAACTTTAAACGTTATGCTAATGAGCCTAAAAGGAAACTGCGGTGTTCCCAGAACCTCTCTGAAGATTCACAGGCTGTTACAGTGTGCAAGGGTAACTTCTCCCTCAAACCGTGTGCTGGAACTCTGTGGCAGTGAGATTACATCAGGTAGAAGAAGCGGAGGGGAATGGTGAGACAGCCAAAGCCTTTCAGACTCATTTACATACTTTAAAAAGTTGATTTTAGACGGAAGGAGGCCATGGATAACAAATATCATAAGTAAACAGCTGGCTGCTCCACTTGTTCCTGCTCCTTTCTTCTGCGCTGCTTGTCCTCCAAAAACTTCCACCCACTCCTTTTGCTCACTACAGCTAACGCCCATTGCCGTGGGAAGGTTTTGGAGGATGAGCAGTGTGGAAAAGGGATCGAGTTTAGAAATATAAGGCCTCCCCTGAAAAAAATACTTGTAGGTAGACGGCAATCCGTTAATCGCGGTGCTCAGGGTAGGTCAATGCCAGGATGAATCAATATCAAATAAAGGTACCGGCACTTGCTTTCTGCATCAGCCTGATATAAATATGCAGTCTTAAGCCACAGCATGACACTAAGTAGGACCCGTCCGCAAGCCTATTTCAACTACTATACATATATACAGATACGACGTTAGATATAAAGTAATTTAATAGACCCATCCCACTGACGTCACTTCCTACCAGAATGCTCCTGTGGTGTGATGTAGTGTTCATTTTGATTTAGTTTCTAGGAGAGAACATAAAACAAATTACATTTTTCACATCACAAAAATATGGATAACATTATAACAATATGACAGAGAAAATACTTCAAGATATACCAGTAAGATTGTAATCACGATTTAACCCCCTTGGTTCTAATGTATCGATGTTCCTTGGTTTCTATGTATAAGGACAATCCCTTTGCAAAAAAAACCAAAACTTATGGGCTACATGAACATTCATCTCGGCATTTTCCGTTGGCTCCAGTGAGATATATGGAGCAGAATTGTCATGCACGGCCGTCTGCTCCATTACTCTCATGGAGCGACAAGGGGTCAAACTGAGGTACCTGGGTCCCCATTGGACTCGTCATTTTCGCGATCTGTGGGGGTCGCAGCTCTGAGACCTTCACTGATCAGCAAGTTAGGCCCTATAATGTGGATAGGGCCTAACTTTGAAAACCCCTTTAAGACCATATTCTTTGTATAATTTGTAGGATATTGATGAAAGTGTGCTAAAGTCACAGATAAACAAAATGTGAGATATTAATACTCGCATTGAGCTACTCCATAACCTCTGCCTTTGATTACCAGTGACAAAGGTGACTTTTTTTTTTATTTATGCCCTTGAAATATAGGAAATCCTACGTTATATTTTATTTGTAAACTTGTCCTTGTATTTCTACATGAAATGCCCTGTTATTTGTAGCTTGGGATGCGACGGCTCTGAATTACAATAGTTGTTTCCCTTCTTCTTTCTTTTGCATTGGACAAAGCTGATAGCGTATCTTCACAACAATGTGCTTGGAGCTGGAAGGATGTGGTACCCCGGATTTAGGCTTAAATTAGAACAAAAATGGTAGCGTTTATTATTAAACGCCTTGTACAAAGATAACAATAACTTTATATTTCGACTGGCTGGATCTGTGAGGGATGAACATATAAACTATATTGTACTATTGTTATAAAGCAAACAAATTGTTCTGTGCGCTGTATATATATATATATATATATATATATACACTATATACACACACTATATAAAAAGACACATATGCATGTTTTTCCTCACAATCTAACATGAAATAAGGACAAAACTTTTCCGTTTTAGGTCAATCAGTATTAGGAATAATGAGAGAGAATTTTTTTAGGCATTTATACTACTTTCTACTAAGTCAAAAGTTTACATACACTAAGATTACTACGCATTTAAGCAATTTGGGAACCCAATATCTGACTCATTCGGACTGAGCCGCGGGATTTAACTTTGAAATTGTGTCGCAAGATCAAGCACCAGGAAGAAACTGGTTACAAAGGGCTTTAGGATAACAAAGTCAATGGGCCACATGTATGAAACTTTTTGATCCTAAGACAATCTCCCTTCAAAGTTAATATTATTATTCTGGCATTTGGCAAATATACTGTATATACTCGTGTATAAGCTGAGTTTTTAGCACAAAAAATGTGCTGAAAATCCTCACCTCAGCTTATACACGAGTCAATACAGCACTTAAAAAAAAAAAAAAATGTATACTCGCCCTCTGGCGGCCCCGATGCGCAGCGCGGCTCCGCGATGTCAGCACGGGTCCTCTTCTGGCTTCCGTGCCTGTCTTCTTTCTTCCTGCAGGGCCCAGCCATGTTTCCTCTCGGCCAGCAGGCGTATACTATGATGCGGCCGCTGCTGATGTCATACTATGCGCCGGACTGGAGAAAAGAGCCAGAAGAGGAGCCGCGCTGACATCGGGGAGCCGCGCTGCGCATCTGGGTCGCCAGAGGGTGAGTATATAATGGCTGGATTGGCTGTATGCTACTGGGGGGCAGGCTGGATTGGCTGTATGCTACTGGGGGGCAGGCTGGGCTGGCTGTATACTACTGGAGGTTTGCTGGCTATATACTGGGGGGGTCGGTGACCAATGCATTTCCCACCCTCGGCTTATACTTGAGTCAATAGGTTTTCCCAGTTTTTGGTGTATGTAAACTTCTGGTTTCAACTGTATATATATATAACCATGCAATGTTACCAAATTCAAGCAATTAATGTAAAGCATTCGATATCTGAAAGCTTTGTAGGCAACGAGTATATCTGGGCACACTAACCCTAACCTTATCATCAAGCAAAAGATCTAAGAGGGGGAAGGGGGGCTTCACATCAAATCAGCAGCTCCGGGAGGCTATTCTGACATCATCCAAAGAAATTCAAGCAGAAACTCTCCAAAAACTCACAAGTTGAATGGATTTAAGAATCATGAAGGTGATATCAAGGAAGGGTCCTTTGTCACATGTAACTTGGCCTGTTTGGATGTTTTGATTTCAGTGAATGTGACCTCCTAATGCTGCAAATTCAACAAATGACCATTTTCAGTTCTTTACAACCTATAAAATGCTGCGCATAATCCAGAACTGTGGATTTTGAGTTTTTTTTGTAATTTTGAAGACTATACAGTTATCATTGGGAGGTTTGTTCAATAACATTTGATTTATACTCTAACAGGTGATGACTTTTATTATACTGACTGGCCTTTGCATCAACCATTTAGGAAAATCAGATATAAATATGATTTGCATAATAATTTTGAACGTGGTGGTGTATATTGTAATTGTTTTCTCCTTAAAATCTTCTCTGGTCATGTTATTACATAGGTACATGTCAGATTTGCAGAAACGTGTGTGTCCTTCACATTACCATGAAACCAATGAATGTCCCCTTTTCAATAGAAGCAAGCAGAGATTTTGGACATGGAGACAAATACATATACAGAATTTATTAGAACATTGTTGAACCTGAATTGTTCTACTTGCACTGTGCCAGGAGCGAGAGGAAATCTTTTCCTTGCACTGGTAGACCCATTTACCTATGACAGCGCTGTATATACAAATGATGTTTGCATATTCAGTCTTTATTGCTTACCACAACATTTTACTAGAAAATGAAGGTGATAGAGCAGAGGCAGAGTAACACAACATGCCCCAAAGATTTACATTAGTCAAATGTGTAATACAAAATCCTATTATCCAAATCTCATAGTCTAAAATAATCTAAAAATTCAAACATGCAATTTTGCTAATGTAGAATTCCCAAAGACTGAGCGGGGAGAGCTACGTGTCTTTTCTAGTTTTTCCTTGACAATTTGATAATAAAATATTCCCCAATGCTATATGGGTATGGAGGAATAATTAATAGTCCTGTACTGCTACCAAAATTCACCATACGCACCAATGGTAGCAATTCAGAGCAAAAACTGACATGCTGCAATTGTACTGTAGCCAGACTCATTAGGCTTGGATTGAGAAGGACCAATATGTACATAATGGGGCTTATTTACTAAAGGTCCGCGGATCGCACTTTAGTTGGATTTTCCGACGTTTTCGGGATTTGTGCCGCTGTGACCGGTATTTAACAGGGGATTGTGCCGCACATGATCGGATTGTGGTGCAGCTGCGGTGGCTTTCATGCGACAGAAATCGAGGGTAGTGCCGTCGGATGATCCGACTGATTCGGACTGAGCGTGGAATTTAACTTTCAAATTGTGTTGCAAGATCAAGCACTTACATGCACCAGTAAGAAGAAGGTGAACACCGGCGGACCTGAGCGGGGAAGCAACACATGCAGGATATCGGGTGCACAATCGTACTGAATTGCGGCACAGTGCATTTCGGTCGGACAATGCACTTTCGGGGAATGTGTCAGGACAGGTAAATAAATGTGCCCCATTGTCTATACATTAACAGGGATGATAAATTTGTATCCCCTATCCACAGGTTAGGGGTTAAGCTGATCAGTAGGGGTCCGACTGCTAGGACCCAATGATCAAGAAAATGGACCACAGTAGTTCGTGAGAATGGGAGTCCTGCTCTCACTTATTTAATAAAATGGCAAGTCGGACATACATCCGGCCACTCCATTCAACTCCATAGGAGTTCTGGGATTTGCAGAGCACATCACTTGACTGTTACTGTCTATGAGAGTGCACTGTGCCTAATTCAATTACTGAAAACGGGACCCCTGTTCTTGTGAACTGTGGGGGTCCTAGCAATTGCATTTCTACAGGTCAGATTGTTATAGCCTATCTTGAGAATAGCGTCATAACCCCTTGGGACATGCTTATGGTTTGGGCTGACATTGCCTGTTATATATGTTTATTATAGTCATGCAGTACAAGCCAGAAAGCAAAAGCCAAAAGCTGCTGCTGGGATACAGTTAATCTTTGTTTAAATAAAATTAAAATGGGTTTGAACTAGCAATGGGAAAACACATAACCCCTATGACCTAAGGTTTCCACCACATCTGTGCACATGTGAGAGCCAGCAGTGAGACATTACAGCAGATACTTGTGCTCTATGCTAATGATAATTAGGAAAATATTCACAGAAGGGTCATGGTCTTGTCTCTGTAAATTACACTTTCTATGATATTAATAGGATGTGAATATTTTAGCAGTGAACTTGTAATGGTACTGAGGCATCTAGAATTAGAATGAACTTTGCTTAAACATAACCGACTGGGGTTCCCTGAGCTCACAAGTGGATATGGTCTTAATTAGAACTATTCTACTCTTTCATGTATACCATGGCTCTTGTATGTATATATTTAGGTTAAGGTCTGGGAAAGGGAGAAAGTTTTTAATTGCCCCCAGAAAATCTGCTTTCTTTCAATGTCAGTAATTTGTATGTATGGGAGATATGTGACAATCTCATTCCCATTTTGCATTTAGGGCAAGGGGACACGTATGGTTTTATTAAAGGGAACCTGTCAGTTAAACTAAACCACAGTAACTAAGCATATCTTGGAAAAGTGCTATTATACTGCAGAACAACTTTCCCTATATTGTCCTTCCACATGCCTGTAAAGTTCCACAGTTTGTTCATAAAGACCATCTATGCATATTCACGTTCTTTAGGCTAAACTGCAGCTTCAGGTTCCTGATTGACAAGGGACATGCTTTCTCTTCAGTTGAGTGAACATAGCTCTACTACTTCATTCACAGCTCCCTCAGGAATGACAGAGATGCTGGCTGTGTGTGAATAACCTGCTAAGGAGAAATTAGCTGTCTCATTTACTCCTCTCTAAGGAATTTTCTTCAATGAGTCACACAAACAGCGTCACACTCATTCCTGTGGCAGGGGAAATAAACTAAAGGTGTGGCTTTGGAGGAAGGACATGAATATCCAAGACTCAGCACAGAGGAAAGAAGATGATCGGATAGACATGGACATATGCATAGATGATGAGTCAACTTTACAAACTGACTGTGGAACCTTTCAGGCATGGGGAATAACAGTATAGGGATAGTTATACTGCTGTATAATATCAGTTTTCAAAGATAAGTTTAGTGCATTGGCAGGTTCCAATCATAATGAGGAGCAGAGTGAAACCAAAAGTTTTGTGTTTGGCTGTAGCCTGTGGGTATCCCGTTATGTTAATAATATTAAATATTTATTGTGTAGTGCCATCATATTCAGCAGCACTGTACAAATCAAGAGGGACATATAAGAAAAAAAATAAGTCATTATTGAGTAATAACTTAGTCATATGAAACAATAATAGTGAGAACCCTGCTCACAAGAGGAGGAAGTGGTGATACAGAAGGGGTTGTAGTCACTTACGACCAATGAGAGGCAATTTTAATGGTTTAAAGGGCTTTTCTAATCATAGATATTTATAACATGTATACACTAAAGATCACAATTAGAGAACAACACACAATTTCTGAAATGTCACGGTAATTTGTGTAGTCATATTTGAATGTATCACGTGCCCCTCGGTTCGGCGCAGCAACTCCCCGGCCCGGACTCACCTTTCCGACGCTCCTGCTTCACGACAGGCCGCACGTGCCCCCGCTTACTAGGGCGCGCACACGAGCTCTCCTAGCCTTAAAGGCCCAGCGTCCTCCTGATTGGAGCTCGTTAATCCAGCCCCACCCTTATAATATGGTTGCTGTGACTTGTGCGCCATATTCATTCCGAAACTCACACCAGGTTTTTTTGTCTCTCACTTTTGGTGCTGCTTTTGAATTCTGACACTTCCCTGCATTTCTTGTTTCCCACAACTTTTGGCGAATAATAAGACCAACAATAAGCAAGTCTAACACCTTCTAAACTGCTTCATGAATGTGGTTTTCATTTGTTCTTCTTAGGGTGCGACAAATACATTAAGGTCGTGAACCATAATACAACATCACAGTACAGAACACAGCTAAAATTGGGTGCCAAAAAAAAACAACATCTTGCACCAAAAATAATAAATGCCCCCCCCCCCAAACATCCTACAACTTTGTACTATTAGGCCACTTTCACACAGCAGTATTCCAACTGTGGTATTTGGTGCATGGTATTTGAAAACGGGAGTCTTTAGCTAACAAATAAAATACTAGAATATTGAAAATGTACAGATCTTTATATTATATTATACCACTTCTCTATGTGATCCCACTTCGGGTATTGGCTGAAAAAATACTGATAAAGGCTATGGTGTTTGAGTTGGCCTTAGAGTTTTAGATAAATGTAACAACCCCCTTCTCCCATCTGAATCTATTTTCACTTCGTATTACGTTCTTAGCTATAATGAAGATGCTAATTATTTGGCTTCCTATTATGTTTTCCATCTACTAAATGGACCTGTAAGTCTGGGATAAGAGATATGTTGTGGCTCTCTGGCAGACGTTGCAGGAATATATAATGATGTTATAATTACTTTTGGGTAATTCCCAAATCCTGTGAAAATATTATTACTATTTCCTGTTAAGCCTCTTATAGCTCAAACAAGTATTCCCATCTGGGTTGTTGCAAATATACAGGATATACCATAAATGTTCAGCAGATACCGGTCCCACTTCTGGTCCCACACCACAAGACTGGGCGCAGTCTACACACACACAAATAACTGGGGTTCCTTGCGCCCAGTCTTATGGTGGCAAGACAGTGGTCAAAAGACCCCCTTAATACTAATCTATGTATTAATTTTCTGTATATTATACACTGTTTTGTGAATGGCCTATCTTCTGTAAACTGTGATAAGCTTGCGGTGCCCCCGTGGTGCCCAATTGGAGACTCCAATAGGGTGGGTTCAAAACATATAGATCAAGGTGGATAACAACAACTTGTAGCACCTCATTCAGATGGTATCTGCTGTGAACAACATCGACATTCTCCTAACATTAACCCTTGTACCACTGCTAACATTATACAGTGTACATGACTTCTGGTTTAACACAATGGAAAACGGAGAGCTACTACTGGGGACCCGGGGGTGTCTAAGGAAAGGTAGGTATCTTCATTCAAATCATCAACCATAGGGAACCATAAGCCTGCAAAGTATAGTCCCCTAAAAGTGGATCTTTAGGATCCTACATGTTTGTATTATAGTTTCATGATGATTTTTTTTTGCTTGTTAAGGTTCCTTGTAGATTATAGTCATTGTGCTGTAATAGGAGCCTGTACTCCATGGACCACTCTTTGCATAGCCAATAAGCTGTGAAGAAGAGCTGCAGTGTATAGTATAGAGGAGCAACAAGGCCAAATAATAGCTGTGTTTAATGTAGCGGAGGCTGTATAAAATGATTTGGAAATCAATAATGAAGAAAATTCGTAAGATTGAAGGCCACAACTGGACACCCACCCGACCGATTGCCTGGGCCCAGGCTTTTCCAAGCACCTTTCTTTGCATCTTAACCTGGTTGGAACGAACTGGCTAATCATCCGTATGATCTGCAATGTTTGGAATTGATTTACGATTTGCATTTATGTTATTATATCCATTGGTTCGGTTACACGACATATTGGTTACACTGCATATTATGGTTGCATCTTTTATACATCGTGGCGCTAAATTTATTGTCTACTCTATTTTGACTATTTTGGTTACCTTTAGGTGTGTATCCGGAGTATATAAATGGGAGCATATAGTACAAAAACATCAACTCACATCCTAAGATTTCTGCAGATTTTTATTGGTGTTTTTATACATATGTCTTCTTATGATATGGTATTGTATTTTAACTTGTCATTGTCCTAATAAATATAGATATCCATCTTGAAACGATTGATGGTGCCTGACTATATATTTTCTAATTTATGGACTTCTTGGTTCTAATAGAGCATATTCCTATCTAGAACTGTACAATCTGGTAATAGTAATTTGACAATATTCACATTTTGTGCTCCATGATGTAGTGAAATTTAACCTCTCAGGGTACAAAGTTCATCTTTTTGTATTTCACCTTTTTATGACACTCCCAGCAAGTAAACATGGGTGGAACAACCCCTGGCTGCCTTTGACTAAGACTAAAACCGATAACTACACCTAAGTGTTATATAATGATATGTAAAGGCTTCTATTCTTTTAAGTAAAAAGAGTTCAAAGAGATTTTCTAGGTTGAGGACCTATTCTATAAATATATTAATAATATTTTTAGCCAGGAAGATGTTGTCCAGAATGAGTAAAATGAGATAACTGTTGTGGTCTCTTCGCTTCCGAGTAAGGAGTACATTGTATAGCGGCTGCGCGTTGTATTGCAGTTCAGCCTCATTTATTTGCATATGGCTATTTGACAAATGGACATGATATCCACATGACAACACTCCAACAGCTGATTGACTGATAGATAATCAATTCCTAAAACTTACAAACTACAATTTCAATCTATACCTATTTATAATAAAATATCACGATGGTTTGCCAGTTTTCTGTTGGACTTTGCTCTTTCTTTCTCATGCAAACTGCTTGCACTTAAGGAAGTGTCAGCGCCACATATGTGTTCCACGCTACTCATTTGTGTCATGGCACACATAGGGGGACAAAGGGACACAGTGCACAGTGTCGGACTGTGCAACACATTTATTATGCAGAGTCTGACAGAAATGTGTCACACTCCCCATGGTAAAGGTGCAACAAAAAAAAATTGGTTCAATCTGTCGGGGCAGTGCAGGGAGCACCATATTCATGAAGAACAAGCGCTAGAAAACCTGAATCTGGCTACACCTCTTCAACTTGCATTAACTCAGAAAAATATGCTCAAAAAATTATACCTTAATTTTCACAACTTTAGCTCAATCCAAAAGAAATATAGGACTATAGAAAAATATGTGTGGTATTTCCTATCCTTAAATTATTTATACATTCTTCTCATAGATTTCTTGGGACATGTGGTGTTACATCCTCCAGTCATGTATACAGGCTAAATTACACGTATGCCTTCTACTGCTTCTCGCGTATCTACTTTTTCAGTGAAAGGGAATCTACATCTAAAACCAGAGATGTCCGCTAAAGAATATTTTTATCATTAAATCCAGCCCAAAATTATCAACATATTTTTTTACTCTTCAGATATTCAAGGAATATAGTTAAAATCTTTTAAAGCCTTTCTGTGTCCATCACTATGAATGTTCTAAGGTGGACACACATGCTCAGTCTTTGTTCCTTTGGGAGATGCTGAAGAATTCTTGGTATGAGGAGAAGTCTTCTTTTAAAGCTGCTATTTTTTTAATTCTCTTCTTTTTCTTAGGCCCTTTAAATAGATCGTTGTGCTAAAAGTGTACTAAAAGTGTAGTCTATGTGGTAGCTAATAGAAAACAACAAAATTTAAAAACAGGACTGTAATGTTACAATAGTTGCCAGTAAAAAAAGCTAGTTCTAAATGGCAGGTCTGGACTGGATGTGTAGTCTGCTCTGGAGGAGGTAGGGGGGGTTACTTAGATCAGATGATGTTGAGAACCTCTCATCTCCCTGCTGGAACTGAATAATAAATGCCTGAGTGACAAAAAAATATACCTGGAGCTTGTTGGTGAAAAGGTGATTGATCTTCCTACTAAATGAAGCAATCATACACAATTATAATTGTATAATTGTATAAAGTACAGCACAAAACATATGATGAAGTCCCGCTCCTGCATAGTCCAAATACGGCAAACTAATGTAGGAAAATACTACTTAGTACATGATTTACCGTATATCTAGTTTTAGTAATTGCTTAATAAACAATAAAGATTTGAAATAAAAAAAAAAAAACCTTCTTATATTTAGGGGAAATCCTGAGCATGTGATAATTGAGCAAGAAAACATTAATGCTGTAGAACTCGCTCAAGTAGTATAAACTTATATGTTCTAATTTTGGGCTGAATTTAACTAATTTAACTGTATATATTTGGCGTCTGTATTGGTACATTACCATGCTGAATGGAGGCTTGCTAAAATTTGAAGATACATTTTATTATTTAGTGTTTAAAAAAAAAAATGCAGGATAGATGACTAGAAATCGTGGGAAAGACTGGGGTTACTGAATGTCAAGAAGAAGTTTCACAGACATTAGCTTTGCCTGAAGACATATTATTTATATCCTTGTGACTTAATAACCATGAATTTTTCATGCTACTTGTTCCTGCCCTCCAAAGAAAAGCAAAACATGTTTTTGTAGTGTTAGTTTTATTTGTTAAATGTGTGTATCAGATTTGAAGGGGCCCTCTACTATGGTGCTTCTCAAAAAATAAGCCCTACCTTAATTTTTCAGTTTGCAGTAGCACCAGAATAAAAACGCTACTCAAAAAATACGCCCTAGCTACAAATTGCTATATCTTCTGGACAGTGGCAACTATAAAACACAGATTCCCCTGTCTAATTTCCTCTGAAGATTGTGTTTCTATGTGCAAAAGAACCAGAGAAAGCCACAGTTAAAGTTACAGTTGGGAATGTCATTTTCATATACCCCGTGACTGGGGAGAAACACAATTTTGAAGTGAAATTCCTGTATATACTTGAGTATAAACTGAGTTTTTCAGCATTCTTCGGTTTTTGGACCTGTGAAAGGGGTAATTTTGGCTGAACAAAATCAGCATTTTCGGCACCATTTTCCATTATTTTCCAAATTTTAAATTTTCATAGATCAGGAATTTTGAAATGTCGGAATACTTGTGATGTTCATGATTTTACTTGTTTATTTTTAGAAATGTTCTATAGAAAGTGTATGATTTTGGTAGGACAGCAGTGTTTATCATTTTTTTTAAATGTATTGTTTTTTTTCTGGCTCTCAAGGGTCCTTTAACCCTAGGGGGTCTAATCACTCAAACTATGTACTACAATACTTCTTTACTGCAGTATATTCTGTGTAGACTGCTGATCTATTTCAGTTAGCCTGGTGAGAATCCAGGCTGCCATGGCAACTGATTGCTGCCCTCTGATGACATCATGTGGGGCAGCAATCTGCATTTCAAGATGGCAGCTCCCAACAGCAGCACTGTTAGGTTCCACAAAAGCAATCAGGTAGTTAAAGGCAAATGTCAGCTGTATGATACAGCTGACACTAACTCTGTATGAACAGAGCTCAGTCTGTTCATGGAAGTAAGATATCCCCCTAACAAGTCCTAACACATTTTTCATGTCACAAAACAATATAAGACCCTGACTTATTTTGAGATAAACACAGTATTAAAAATGTATACTTAAAGTAAAGCCTTTTGTAAACAACCTTTTTGGGCATATTGACATTACATTGTAATGTCTGGATCACTTATGAACCTCCTTTATTAGCTAGAACTCTATGAACGCTATGAACTGGACGCTTCCAGTTATCCTTGTATTCAAAGAGAAGATAATGGTCTTCTCAATGGTGATCATTTAATAATATATTCCTCTGTCTAGTCACAGCTTTTTATTTGAAAGAAAATTGTTTATCAGAGGAGTCAAGACGGAGGGTGTTCAGTTCATCTTTTGTGGTCACTGGCAGCGATTCTGCTGTAGAACCCAGACACTTGGTCAGTTTTAGAGACGAGGGTAGACCACTAGCCGTAGTAAAGGATGTGTAACAGAGCAGGGAGACTTAGAGGAACAAGAGAGGTAATAGAATAAAGGAAGTAGCAGTTAAGTATTTAGCTGCCTTGCTAAATTGGATAAAAGGACCCCACCTTCCATGCACAAATACTGGCCATTTCTTATGCAGCACCAAGTTACCAAGACAGGGGGAGTGACTCCTTTCTGCATGCCATCTACATATAGTCATAGTCAAGAGTAAAAGAAATAAAACTGCACACTAATACATAAATCTACAATAACAGACCTGGTAATCCATTCTATCATGGCCCTGGCCAGATAAGTCACAAAGCAAAATGGGGGAAAAATCTAGAACATTACAATCAATGATCTAGAAAAAGGTTTGATCCATTCGGTTATTGGCAGATACAGGAGAAGAATGCCTGGGTCACACATAACACACCGGTGCCAGATCAGTATAACTTCTCATGCAGCAGGGTGGTCTATCCCTATCACACCCTACAATACTCCAGCTGGCCCTGTGCACCCCAATTGACTCCCGCCGTAACAAGGGCAGTACCAGCATTTACCCTGCGTACCCCTCCCTATACTCCTCCTGTCATAATATCCTGTCGCGTTTATAGAGTCAATAGATCACAAAACTCCTTCATTAGAGAACATAGAGCTGCCAGTGACTGCTGTCGCTAAATCCCAATGCTCAGGGATCCTAAGTATGTGCTGTGGCCTCATCAGTGGTAGGACAGCAGTGTCTATGGTCTGCAATATGGATCTTTAAATCTCACTGGAGGGAACAAGGCACGCCCTCTAGCCAATCAGGGTGTGTGCCCGAGAAGGGTACCTCCATCATTCAAATTGCTCCTAATTGGCAATCTGCCGTCACAGCAGAACTTATGTTCATAGGTGTGGCCAGATGTCAAGCTCCTCTTTAGTTTACAGCATGATAGTGATGTAGACATGACGGGCAAGGGACCCTTCACATATTTGAAACCTAAAACCACACAAATACTCTCACTGGAGGTACTTCCCCAATCAATGTCTTGTTAAATATTGTCATAGAAGAACTGTGGGAGACGGGGTTCAATAGACACCATCACATTTTGGACATCTCAGAGATGGGGGCCCTGTCATCTTTGGAGACCTGTCGATCACGATTAAGCCCTCAGACAAGGGGAGCAACATAGTAATCACAGACATCATGGATTATAGGCAGATGTGTGATAATTTAATTCTCAATAATGAGGCCTATAATGTTCTCCCACATAACCCCCCCTTGAACATCTACATGAATTAAAGTGCATTTTGCAAAAGGAATTTACATCTGAACTCATAAGCAAAGCCGATTGCCGCTGCCTTCTTATACCTGTGACATACTGGACCTCCTCAAGAGAATAGATGGGATCACTGTGGGAGCCGATTGGCTCATTGCAAGTATTGATGTTGAAGCCTTATACTCATCTACTACACATGAGTCTGGAATAGAGGCGGTAGCATACTACCTGAGGTCAAGGGGCTGGCTGTACCTAGCCCACAATGATTTCCTCCTACATTTATTGCATTTATCTTACCTACAACTACTTTCTCTTTGATGGACATGTCTACCACCAGCTCGGGGGCATGGCAATGGGGTGCTCCTGGGCTGGTTTTTGGCAAATCAAATATCACCAATGTGGAAGATACCATGATGTGGGCTAGGCACATTGATGGTATCTTCATCATCTGGAGTGGTACCAGGAAGTCTTTTGGGCAATTGATGACAGACATCAATTGTAATAATTTGGGATTTAAGTTCATCTTTGAAATCCATGGGATGACACTTCCCATTCTGGATGTATCCATCACACAGTTCCCTTAAGGCTCCCTCAAAACAAGTGTAAATAGAAAGTCCAAGGCAACAAATACACTATTACGGTGGCAGAGCAGAGTCTCCCCTACCCCCTAGCACTAAAAAGGGGGAATCCCGAGAGGGACGTAATTGCTCTTCACTGGCAGACTTTAAGCTTAAGGCTAAAGATCTGCGCCATAGATTTTTGACAAAAGGCTATTCCGAACATGTTTTAAGAGTAGGACTGAACTTCTCATTCCCAAACAGAAACAAACCAATGATAATGGACCTATTTGCCTCATCACTACATTTTATAAAGACACTAGCGACCTAAAGGAATTGATCACTAAACACTGGTTTATATTCCAGATGGACCCTCATATAGATGATGTGATTGGCCTCTATTTATATTCAGGAACGGGAGGTCATTGAAAGATAAACTTGTACATAGTCATTATACTTGTCTTAAAGCAACCACTTCTATTCCGTTCCTGACTGCGCTCCTATGCTGCCTGTCCTGAGCTGCCGCTACATCCCCAACTCTGATCCCGTGCTGCATGTCCTGACCTCCTGCCTGTCCCCGACTCCATCCCTGCCTAACGACTCTGTACCTAGCCTTGGCTGCCACCATGGAATTTAGTATGTGGGGATGAGCAAGAGAGAATTACAGAGGTGAGTGGGAGATCATCTGGGTGATATACATTACAATACAGACACCGCCATTGCTAGGCATGCCCTAAATTGTAACCATGGCAGTGGGGGGAGAATAAATTCAGTTTTATGGGAATTGATCTAGCCATCTCAAATGTGCGGTGGAGACTGCGAAAAAGAGATCCACCAACCAATGTACTAGATATATTGGTTGGTGGCCCTAGCTAAGGGCTCAGTTTACCTGTCTGTGTAATTGGCTAGTACGAGAATATCTTTCTTTGTGCCATCTACATATAGCTCAACAAATAATCTGGAAAGACGAAGAGAAAATCTATATGAAACACATCTGGTGAAGAAAATGGAATAATTGGAAACATGTTTGAAACAAATTTCATGGAATGCATGAGAATCTTTTCTCCAGGTATAAGCATTGCAAAATGTTATGTACAAGATGAGCATGTGTGAGATTGAGCGGAGTAATGTGTTTTAAAGCAATGACAAAACAGAACAAACATTTGCATAATGCATGAGTTCCTAGGATTTTACAATGTAACAGTCTGTTTGTACCTTGTTTGGTCTCCTCAGTGCAGAATCGGTTGTTGCGGTACATTAGGTTAAAAGCAGCAATTTACTCAGACATCCATTCTCCTCGTAGAGCAGTGTAATAGATGTCAATTGCCAGAAAATTTGATTAAGTGCTTCTTAGTTTATACAACTGTAGAAGACAAGTTTTAGTAGTCTTAAGTAACAAGCTGTCTTCACATTAGCAAGAGTATTACTCAGAATTGTAAATAGAGTCCAATTAAAAGTTACAGCTCACGTCAGACTTCAGCACTGCTGTTTACTTCTACAAGAGATCTCTCTACAAGAGAGAAACCCCATTTTGGAGAATAGTTTGAAGTCATCATTGCCTAAGAAAGATGTTTTAAAGCAAAACCAAACTTTTAGCAAAATTGCATCAATGAATAGTTTAGATGATAATAGTAAACTTTGTAATATACTTTATTTAAGAAATATGTACCAGTGTCCTTCTTTCCCCCGGCTTTCCTCCTTATTTAGTCAGTTTGAGTAAATCAGCTTTCTGTCCTGCATACACTGACAGCTGAAAGATAAAGGAACCTTATAATTTGTCTAATGATTTAATTCTTTACAGCCAGTCACTGGATAGTATCCCATTATTTCTGTTTTCCAGGTCAATATCTGGGCCTTTTTTCTATTTTTTTTTTCCATCAATTCCTCCAACAAGCTCTAACTTTTAGATTTTTCAGTCCTTATAACTGTATGGGGTTTTGTGCTTTGGGGGCGAAATGTAGTTTTTAATAGCACAATTTTGGGATTCGTAAGCTCTTTGTCACGGCCGTACCCGCGATCCTCGATATGGATAGGCTCCTGGCTTTGCTCGGGTCCCGGTATGTAGGCCACACGGCTCCTTCCTTCCAGGTTGCGCGCTACCGCTGCTAGGACTTCTCAGGATTTATCCAGCACCTCCCTTCCTGCCACGCCGGATCATCTCCTAGGATCTTCTATGGTTTCCATGCCAGGCTTCCCTAAGCAGTTCCTGTGGTAGAGAAAGCCATCCAGAGTTCCCATACGCTCCTGTGTTCCTGACTCCAGTGTTCCCACACGCTCCTGTGTTGCAGACTCCAGTGTTCCCATACGCTCCTGGTCTTTCCTGTGTTTCCAGCGTTCCCATACGCTTCTGTCTCTTCAATTTCCTTCTGTGCCTCCTGCTGTACCTTTCAGGATTTCAGTCCAGCGGTTTCTCCAGCGTTCCTACACTCCTCTGGTGTCTCCAGCGTCCCTGCATCCTACCTTGTGTCCTGCATCCTACCTTGACTGCCACTGCAGGACTAGTCGCACCTGTGGAACGACCTGGTGGCACCCTGCCGCAGTCCATCCTGCTTTGCGGCAGGGTCTGGCGAAGACCAGGTGCCACTTAGACTCCGGTCCCAGGCTAGCATCAACTCCCGTGGTGGTCCAGATGGTCTACAGATTCTTCCCAAAGAGACTTATATTTTTTGCAAACATATCTGTGGATTTTACTTGAACACATTTGGGGTTCATAAAGTTTTTTGATTGCAATTTATAATATAATTTTTTTGTATGATGATTAAATGTCAATTTTGACATTGCTCTTCCTTTATTTTTTTAAAGGTTTTTTGTTGTATGAGATAAATACTAGTACAGGTTTTTTAGCCTGGTTTAGTACGGGTGTAGAGTTACAAAATTTGTGTGTTTTTCCTTTTTTTTCATAAAAAAGGGGGGGTGGGTGTTTGTTTTTATCATTTTTTTAAAATCAAAACTTTATTTATTTTTTTACTTTTTATATTACATTGTCCCACAAGGGGACAATAACATGAGATTGTTTGATCTCTTATATAATACACTGCGCTATTTAGCAGTACATTACATCGCTCCTAACTGGCATGTATTATCACAGATACAGGCACTTATCATAGGCAGCTCTGGGGTCCTTCACTGGACCCTGGCTGCCATGTGACACCATCGGCATCCTGCAATTACAGTTGTAGGGAGCCGTTGGGTAACAGAGGAAGTGCTTTCTCTGCAGCTCTTAGTCAACACAGTCCAAGTTTGACCTCAATGTCCAAGGGCTACCGATCTCAGGTGTTAGTGCCGGGGCTGTGATATCACAGCCTAGCAATGGAACTTGAAGTACCCCATGTCCTGCAATATTCTTCTAAACTGGTGCCATAGAATGGGGCCATATCAGGAGAAGTACCCTTAACCCCTTAACGGTGCGCACCATACTATTACAGTGGGGTTGGGGCTGAGCCCTCACCATAGCAGGTAAGTCTTACCGGTAACACCCGACATACCGGGAACACCTGCAATTGGTGCTAGTAAAGCTGCCGCGGGCGCATGGGCTCTGCCATCTCCTCGTGACGTCATCAGCGAGTGGCGACTGGTCGCCATGACAGCCTCGGGTCTTCCAAAGACCTGAGGCTGTCTCGTTTTAACCATTTCATTACAATGTGCGATTTGCACATTGTAATAAATTAGGTGGAAAATCCCCATATATAAACATAAAAAAAGTTTAAAAAATAAAATTTATAATAAAAAAACCTAAAAATCCAATATATATTAACAGTAAAAATCATAAACACATTAGGTATTACCGCGTTCAAAAATGCCCAATTTATAAAAAAAATATAGTAACGGTTCTTCACTGTGTTTTCAAAAATGGCACTTTTTTGCCATTTTAAAAAATATAAAAATTTCAATAAAAAGTGATCAAAAGGCCATACAGTCCGGAAAATGGTAGCATTGAAAATGTCATCAAAAGTCGCAAAAATGACACCACCCACAGCTCCACACACCAAATTATAAAAAAGTTATTAGCATCATAAAATGGCAAATCCCCCTCCAAATTTTAGTACAGGAGGTTTTAATTATTGTAAATGTATGAAAACCTATATAAATTTGGTATCCCCGTGATCACACGAACCCAAAGAATAAAGTAGACCTGGCATTTGTGGTGCCCAGTGATAAAATAAAACCCAAGCCCACAAGAAAACAGGCAAATGCGTTTTTTTCACCAATTTCACTGCATTTGGCAATTTTTTCCCGTTTCCCAGTACACGGCTTGGAATATTAAATACAGTCACTATGAAGTGCAATTTGTTACGCTGAAAACAAGCCATCACACAGCTCCTTACGTGTAAAAATAAAAAAAAGTTATAGATTTTTGAAGGTGTTGAGTGAAAATGGAAAAACAAAAAAGGGCTAGTTCGTTAAGGGGTTAATGACCTCTGTAGAATCCCGATACGGCAGTAATTAAGGAGGTATAATCTCTTTATAGAGTTGTGTGCAGGACAAGGAAGGAGTAGAAAAAAGCCACAGAAAAGCTTCATTACTTAATGACACATTTTACAAGGATTACTATTATTATATGCGCTACTTATTGTTGTCTACACAACTTGACCAGATCTATAGTGTTCAAATATTACCCACATACAATGACCAAACAACTGTTACATAAAATGTAATGTAATAAATGTGACTATATTCTGTCCAAATAAGATCAGGGCACAGTATAGAAAGATTTGTGGTGATAACATGCCCTGGGAGCATCACAACCATTTATTTCCCCTCTAGCTTAAAGGGCAATGTTTTTGTGACTAGCGTGGGAATTCTTCAATAGTGCTATAACCATTGCGGGAGTGTGCAGGATATATAGCGTGAAGTATATCAACTGCAATATAGATTCAGAGCATATCCACCACCAGATGGACAGATGTTCTGAGATCCCATGAGTGAGTCACTTGGCAATAGTTAAAGGGTTTTCCCTAAATCTAAATTTCCTGTAATGGGTGTCAATACAAGGCTACATATTTCTTTAGAACTGTGAGAATATAACTTGTACGTGTCTTACAGTAATATGATACAGTAATACAGTAATAAGACTATCGTATCTATAAATGAAATGTTCCAAAAGGCTAATATCCTTAATCAGAGGTCGATGTGTCATCTATGTATCATTGGCTTTATTTACTACTTACTTACTGCAACTGGGGAACTGGGTGAATAGAATTCAATGACATTGTGGGGCACATTGATCTATCAGTTTTACATAAATCTGTTTTGTGTATATATATATATACCTAGTGCACATTTGTTAAGGGTTCTAGATATATTGTAGATCAACTAATGAAGGGGTGTGGCTTTACAGAAAGTGGCGTACCAATAAAAATGCAAATGTACCAAAAGTGTTCTACAATTTGCTGGTGCAAATGATGTCAACTAATAGCTCATACAAAGTTAGACTAGAAAGTCTTAAACTTACACAGATTTATCATTCCACATCAGACACATTGAGGGAAACTTTTAAGGCTGGCATTATTTTGTAAAAAGACTTATGAGTCCTATTGAGCCTGTATTACATTGGATCCTCCCCTCTAAAAAGCTTTACAGTGGTGACCCTCAAATTATGTACTGTTATGCAAATATGCATCCTAATTCAAAACACAATGGGGCACATTTACTAAGAATGTGGGAAACTTCACTAAAAGTGCTCTACCCATGTATAATGTTGGGTAAGACCGATTCATTAAGAACGTGCGCCAGAAATCATGGATCTGTCGCTTCCCTGCACTGGTCGGACAGAGTTCACCAATTTTTTTGTGGTGCACCTTTAACATAGGGCGTGTGATGGACTTTGCATGATAAATCTGGCATTCAGTCTGACTGAGCACCAGAACGCCCTCTAATTTGTGTTGCATGGAGGCTAGCACAGCTGCGCCACAAAACAGTCACGTGCGACAGAGTAGTGGCGCGGTCACTTCTTAAATACCCGTGCAAGCCGTTTTTGCCTAAAAGAAAGTCCGTCTGAAAACTGGCACAAAGCCCTTAATCAGTGTGCCCCGATCTCCCTAAATTACAGAACCGAATATCTTTCCCAAAAGAAAGATTCATAGGTTGTATAGAGATGAAAGTGCTAAAAACGGCAACATGAAATACGGCATGTGCCCAACAGAAAGAGCCACAGAAATGAAAAACCGTATATACTTGTGTATAAGCTGAGTTTTTCAGCACAAATAATGTGCTGAAAAACGTCCCCTCGGCTTATACACGAGTCAATACTTAAACAATAATTGACCCTGACACTATAGGGGACGGCATGCAGAGGCAGCGGCAGCAGGCTAGAGAGTGTCATGGCGACATACCCTAAATGGACTCAGGTTTCACCAAAGGAGGTGAGCAAGAAGCGCTGAAATGATTTCCTATGTGAACAAAAGGTTGACGGTATATTTAGTCGATAACACAGCATGGTGGCGACATAGTGACCAAGTTCCATAACGTATCTGGTGAAACACCCGAAAAATTAGCCTGACACAGCTCTTTTGATAAGGGGACGACATGTGGAGCCAGCCATGGAGACGACTTCCATGATTAAGGGCGACAGTATGGGGCATTCATATTGCGCTGCTATGATTGCAACTTCAGGTCTCCAGCATGGCGGCGACAGATGCGCCGAGTTCCACTATGTATCTGGTGAAACACCTGAAAATTCTGCCTGACACAGCTCGTTTGATAAGGGGATGATGTGCTGCATATCCTCTCGTGCTCCAGCGTCTGGGGTATAGAGAGTTGAAATGAGACATTGGTGGACGCTGTGGAGGATCGTGGAGGCAAAATGGACAGGGAACAGCAGGGGCAGCATGCATGGATGCCTCTGAGGCTGCCTAATCTTGGGATGGAGCTGGCGGTCCACTGCCAGGCGAGCTTTCGCCTGTCCAAGCCCCTGTCTCTCGGCTCCTCCCCACCCAAAATGGGCCTGGGGGCCAGAAGCGTTTACTTTGAAAAAATTATAATTTTCAAAGCAGGCCGGGTTACTCCCTGTCTTTCCTGTTTTTCCATCCAGGCTTCCCGGCATACGCTCTTGGCCTCTTCAATTTCCTTCTCTACTGGCGCCTCCCCTGCTGTACCCGTCCAGGACTCCAGTCAGCGCGGGTCTCCAAGCGTTCCTAACACTCCTCTGGTGTCTCCAGCGTCCCTAAGGGGCATCCTACCTTGTGTCTCTGCTCCTACCTTTGACATGCCCACTGGCGCAGTACTAGTCTCCACACCTGTGTAAAACGACCTTGTGGCACCCTGCCGCCGCTCCATCCTCTCTCTTTGCAGCGAGGGTCTGGGCGAAGACCAAGGTTGCCACTTAGAACCTCGTTTATCCGGGCTCCTCGCTGGAGGACATCCACTCCCGTGTGTCCCGAGGTCTACAGATTCTTCCCAAAGAGACTTTGCTTTTTTGCAAACATATCTGTGGATTTTGACTGGAACACAGTTGGGGTTCATAAAGTTTTTTCGTGATTGTCATTTTAATATAAATTTGTTTGTATGATGAGAAATGTCATGTGGACATTTGCGCTTCCTCTTATTTTTTTAAAGGTTTTGTTGGTGTATGAGATAAATCCTAGTACAGGTTTTTTAGCCGGGGTGAGTACGGGTGTAGAGGTCAAAAGTTGTGTGGTTTCCTTTGTGTTTGGTCATACAAAGGGGGGGGGTGTGTGTTTTTTCATGTTTTGTAATCAAAACTTTACTTATTTTTGTTACTTTTTATATTACATGGCCCACAGGGACAATAACAGTAGATTGGTTGGATCTCTTATGAATACACTAACGTGCGCTAGTTTTAGGCGAGTACATTACAGGCTCTCGTCCCCCGCCCTACGGGCATGTAGTATCACAGATAATCACTTTACTCTTATCATAAGCAGCTCTGGGGTCCTTCACTTGGACCCTGGCTGGCCATGTGACACAGCGGCATCCTGCATTACAGTTGTAGGGCGCCGTGGTAATCAGAGAGGGCTTTTCTCTGCAGGCTCTTGGTCAACACAGTCCAAGTGACCTCAAGTCCAATCACCGATCTCAGGTTTTATTGCCTGTGTCTGTGATAATCACAGCCTATCCTGGAACTTGAAGTCCCGCATGTCGGGCAATAGTTCTTCTAAACTGGTGCCATGAATGGGGACCCTATCAATAAGTGACCCTTACCCCTTAAGCGGTGCTCACCATACTATACAATGCGGGTTGGGGCTGAAGCCCGCTCGATCCATAGCTGGTAAGATCTTACCAGGTAACAGCCACCCACATACCGGGCACACTGCCAATTGTGCTAATAACGCTTCGGCCGGCGTGCTGGGCGCGTGTGCACCATCTCCTCGGACGGCATCACACAGCGAGTGGAGACCATCCCGGCCAGGACAGCCTCGGGTCTTCCAAAGACCTGAAGTCTGTCCTCGGGATTGAACCATTTCAGTTAACAATGTGCGATGTTGCAAGCAGGTAAGAATATGAGTGGAAAGCCCCATACTAAACATAAAAAAGTTTAAAAATAAAATGGCTAATAAAAAAACCTAAAATCCAATAGAGAGAACAGTAAAAAAGCATAAACACATTAGGTATTACTGCAGGCTGTCAGAAAATGCGCCCAATTTATAAAAAAAATATAGTAACGGTTCTTCACTGTGTTATTTCGTTTTCAAAATTGCACTGGTGTTTTTGGCATTCTTAAAAACTCTATAAAAAATTTCAATCCAAAAATTGTGTGCTCAAAGGCCATACAGTCCTGAAAAATGTAGCATTCGCAAAATGTCATCAAAGCTCTCGCAAAATTTGGATCTACACCCCACAGCTCCACAGCACAGTAGAACAAATTAAAAAAATGTGATAGCATCAGAAAATGCCAATCCCCCTCCAAGTTGTGAGTATCGATGGATCAGGTTTAAATTATTGTAAAGGTATGAAACCTATATAATTTGTGTCTATCGCCCCTGATCACAAGCCAACCCACAATAAATAGCCTGGCATTGTGTGCCACATGAAAAATAACCCAAGCACCACCACAAGAAAACAGCCAAATACGTTTTTTCAGCAATTTTCAACTGCCGTTGGCATTATTTTCGACGTTGCCCAGTACCTACGAACATGCTCCTGGAAGTCGTAAGCGAGTCAGCTCTGATGAAGTTGCATGTGGTGTTAGAGTGACCTGAAAAAACAAGCCCATCACACAGCTCTTTAACGTGGAACATAAAAAAAAGGTATAAATTTGGGAAGGGTGTTGAGAAACTAGGAAAAACAAAAAAGGCTAGTATTCCTTAAGGGTTAATGACCTCTTCTGTCGAGCAATCTCCCGATACGGCGTAATATAAGGAGTATATCTCTTTATAAGGTGTGCACGTTCAAGGAAGGAGTAAACAGCCACAGGCTAAGCTTCATTACTTAAGTGGACACATTTGACAAGGATCGATTAGTATATGCGCTACTTATTGGTTGTCTACACACTTGACCAGATCTATAGTCATTCAAATATGTATACACACAAACACACGCCCCCAAGGACCAAACAACTGTTATCCAAAGGTAGGTAATAAATGTGACTATATGCTGTCCAAACTAAGATCCGGGCACAGAGAAAAGAGCATTGGGTGATACATGGGTGCCCTGGGAGCTCATCGCAACAGGTTTACCCGCCTTAGCGGATCCAGGGCAGTGTGCTGTCGTGACTAGCGTGGAATTGCTTGCAATAGTCTAGCCATGGCGGAGTGTCAGGATTATAGCGATGAAGTATATCACCTGCATATAGATGCACAGAGCTATCCACCAACCAACCAGATGGAACAGATGTTCTGAGATCCGCTATGAGTTCACTTGGCAATAGTTAAGTGGGTTGCCCTAAATGCTAAATTTCCTAGTAATGGGTGCAATACAAGCTAATGAAGTTTCTTTAGACTGTGAGATAAAACAATTGTACGTGTCCTTACAGTTATATGATACCGTAATTTCAGTATAAGACTATCTTATCTTTAAATGAATTTTCAAAAGGCGATATCCTTATCAGGTCGATGTGTCATCTATGTATCATTGGCTTTATTTACTACTCGTACTGCAACTGGGAACTGGTGAAAGAATTCAATGACCTTGTGGGGGCACATTATCAATCAGTTTTACCATAATCTGTTTTGTGTAGTGGAATATATATATAGATATGTATATATATAATATAGATATATATATATATATACCTAGTGCCACCTTTGTGAAGGGTCCAGATATATTGTAACAACTAATGTCAGGGGGTGTGGTCTTTACAGAAAGTGGCGTACCAATAAAAATGCAATGTACCAAAGGTGGTGCTACAAGTTCTGGTGCAAATGAAGCCACTAAGAGCTCATACAAGTTAGAATATAAAGTTCTTAAACTTACATTTGATTTACATTCCACACCAGACACATTGGTGAAATTTTAATGCTGGCACTTATTTTGTAAAAAGAATATGATTCCTATTGAGCCTTTATTACATTGGATCCCCTCCTAAAATGCGGTTAACAGTGGGACCCCAAATTATGTTACTGTATATGCAATATGCATCCTAATTCAAACATCAATGGGGCACATTGACTAAGAATGTGTGGAAACTTCAACTAAAGTGAGCGGCTATGCCGCATGTAGATTTTTGGGTAAGGACCGATTTCATTAATACGTGCGCCAGAAAGCATGGATCTGTCGCGTCCTGCATGGTCGGAGAACAGAGTTCACAGACCATTTGTTTTGTGGTAGCACCTTTACATAGGGCTTGTGATGGACCTTGGCCTGTCAATCGTGGCATTCAGGTCCGGCTCGCTTTTTCACCAGAACTCCCTTCGCTTAGCGTCGTGTCTCATGCGCTATCAGCTCACCAGGGCGCCACAAAACTCAGCGTGCCCTACCAGCGGTACGATGGTGGCGGCGGCTCAGACGACTTCTGGTGAAAATAACGCCGTAAAGCGACCCAAACTGGGCGGCTTCGTCGATTTTGTGGCCGTTAAAGAAGTCCGGCTGTAACAGGCAAAAAGCGCCTTAATCAGTTGATCCCCGTCTCCCAAATGACAAAAAACCGAATTAATCTTTCCAAAGAAGAGTCATAGGTTGTATGAGATGAAAGTACGAAAACGGCACCAACTATGCCTATCAGGCACATTCGTGGGCCAACAGAAACAGCTCTATCCGAATTGAATATACCGGTTGTAGCTGTTGTATTATAGAGCCGCTGATGGTATGTTTCTGTGCTTCAGCACAAATAGGTGCCTGGCTGGATAAAACGTCCCCCGTTCCCCGATAGATGCTCCTCTCGGCTTATGCTCATCCAATACTTAAATTGAACTGGCCACCGGAGGGCCATCATTTTTCCTAAAAGACCAGATTGTAAAGCCCATCCTCCCCGCAGGTGCAAATCGCCTTTCGCCTTTTCTTGAAGTTGAATTAACTATATTTGTGTATGTGTATAACTTACTCGTTGCACTCCTGACAAATACCCCCTAAGTCACATTCGTGGGCTGACTTTGTTTTGCATGCATTTCAAAAACACGATTGACCTTTTTGAGTCCTGCAGGATGTCCTCCATGTTTTAGTGTACTGCCTATACTACTTGTCCCTCCCCACTGATGTCGGCCGGACCAGGCGAGTGACCTCTGTAGCAACTAGAACGCAGGAGGTGGAGCGAGACTGATCATCAAACGTTGGGGGCCATACTCTAGGAGGCAACAGACAGCCACATGTTGTTTTTTGAAATAGCATGCAAATCCAAAGTCCAGCCTCTGGAGCTACCCCAGGAGTTTGGCAGGGTACCAGGTAAGTTATAACACACAATTATATCTTGTAATTGCAAATTCTTGAGAGAAAGCAGAAAGGCAGATTGGCACTGCGCAGTGCAGGGCTTTTACAATCTGTCTTGAGGCAAAATTAAGTCACGCGGTGACAGGTTCCTTAAGTCATGGGCTTAAAAAATAATAACTTATATACTTACCCTCCAGTTGCCCCGATGGTGCACCTGCTCCCCCGATGTCCACAGCGCTCGTCTTCTTCTGGCTTCCCCCGCTATTCTTCTGTCTCTGTAAGATGCGCTGGGCACTCCCATACTATTCGCCATGCCTCCGCGGTAGAGAACAATGCGACCGCCGGCCCACAGAAGAGGAGCGCTGAGCCGAAGACGAGCGCGCGACATCTGGGGAGCGGCCTGCAAGCACGGTCCACCGGTCAGGTGACTAATAATATTGTTATTTTTTTAATCTGGGCATTTCTGTAGTACTACTGGGACTGGTCTTTATACTAATGGGGGCGGCTGTATACTACTGGGGGGGCCGAGCTGTATACTACTGGGGGCATGGGCGTTCAACACTGGGGCAGTGCTGTAGACTATGGGGGCTGTGCTGTTACTACTGGGGGCTGTTGCTGTATACTACTGGGGGCAGGCGGTAATACGACTGGGACTGGCTGTATACACTGGGGGCAATCTTATACTACTTGGGGGCAAGCTGTTACTCTGGGGGCAGGCTGTATACGGCAGGGCACAGCTGTATACTACTTCCCTTGGGGCCAAGCTGTATACTACAGGGGGCAGCTGTTCTACTACTGGGGGTAGGCTGTAAACTAACTGGGGGAGGCTGTATACTACTGGGGCAAGCAGGCTGGCTGGATAACTGCAAGGGCAGGCTGTAGACTAGCTACTGGGGGCAACCTGTATACTACTGGGGCAAGCCTGTATACTACTGGGGACTGGCGTATACTACTGGGGGCAATCGTAGCTACTGGGGGCACGCTGTTATACTACTTGGGAGCAGGCTGTATAACTCAAGGGGCGGCTGTTACTACTGGGGGCAAGCGGTATACTATACTACAGGGGGCAAGCTTATACTACTGGGGGTCGGCTGTAACTACTGGGGCAGGCTGTATACTACTGGTGCAAGCAGGGTGGCTGTATACTGCATAGGCAGGCTGTATACTACTGTGGGCAGTGTATACTACTGGGGGGCAAATCTGTATACTATTGGGGGCAAAAGCTGTATACTACTGGGGGGCAGGCTGTATACTGCACGGGGCACAGGCTGTATACTACTGGGCAAGCTTGTATACTACAGGGGGCAAGCTGTATACCTACTGGGGGTACTGTACTCCTGTGTGGCAGGCTGTATACTCTGGGGCAAGCAGGGCTGGCTGTATACTGCATAGGGCAGCTGTATACTACTGGGGGCAACCTTATACTACTGGGTGCAAGCTTGTATATCTTACTGGTGGCAGGCTTTACACTACTGAGGGCAGCTGTATACTACTACTGGGGCAACCCAGAACAAGCTGGCTAGCTGTAACTGCAGGGTGCTGGCGTATACTACTGGGGCAAGCTGTATACTACCTTGGGTGGCAAGCTGTAATACTAAACTACTTTGGACTGGCTGCATCTACTGGGGCAAGTTGTAACTACTGGGGACTGGCTGTTACTACTGGAGGCAAAGCTGTATACTACGGGGGCAAGCTGTTCTACTACTGGGGGCAAGTTGTTACTACTGGTGACAAGGCTGTATCTACTGGGGCAAGCGTATCCTACTGGGGGCAAGCTGTATCTACTGGGGGAGGCTTCTACTACTGGGGGCAGGCTGTATAACTACTGGGGGGCAGCTGTATCCTACTGGGGGCAGGCTGTTACTACTGGGTCCACTGTATACTATTTACACTGGGGCAAGCTGGCTGACTGTATACTGCAGGGGGCAGGCTGTATACTCCAGGGCAGGCTGTATATTACAGGGGGCTGGCTGGCTATATACTGGTATACTGGGGGGGTGGGTCTGTGACCAATGCATTACCACCCTCGGCTTATACTCGAGCCCAATAGGTTATCCATTTTTGGTGTAAATTCGGGGTCTCGGCTTATCTCGGGTCCGGCTTATACGGTACCATATGTGAATTACTTTTATAACATTTGGATGTGGAGCACTATACATACTGCAATACGTTCATTAAATGGTCTTCCTAAATGTTTTAAAAACAACTTTTTTATCAACCTTTACTCCCAATCATGCCAAACGATTTTTCTTATGGAGTAAATACTAGGAATGCTTTTTGTCAGCCAACAATGGCTCCTGTGATAAACCCTGCTGCAATTCTACTACCTTGTACGATGAGGAAGAATGAATACAAACAGCACGTCTGTCGGCCCTTGGGTGTTTGAAGACTTTACTGGTCTGGCTACAATGTCGCACAAGTCTTCTCAAGTCTACATTGCCCCCTATATATGAAAACTGGTACAACTTCCTTAGTGCTAGTTTTCCGGCACGTAAGTGCAGTTTTGCCATTTAATCCAATAGTGGCCACCATGCTCATAGTTAATCTAGTCTGTTTTCAGGATGTTCACAAGGTTCACCTTTGTTTTTGGCTGCACTTGCTTCATTTCCTTTGGGGGTCCAAAGTGTCCTGTGCAGTCCCAAAGATCTAACTAATATGGGCTGCTAGAATTACCTAGCCAGAGCCTTAGTCTAAGTGAATATAATAGGTCTGTTCATGATGTTCTATAGTATTTGGTTCCCATCCGAATGACATCTGCAACACAGTACTGCCTGCAAAGTGTTAGGGAAACCTCAAACAAACCTGAATGACTGTTACTATTGTCTGTGATTAGAGGTATTTTTCAAATCCTATCCTAGAATATGATTATGGTCCCAGAACTGCAGTATTCTGCTTAGTATTCCTGCATTCGTATATAGTAAGCCACACCGCCAGGTGTGGTGCAATAGTGCCAGTCTTGGCTGTACACAAGTCGTGTCTAGTGGCCACACATACTTTTCCACTTCATATAGTTTTAAACCCAAATGTTATATATAAGGAACGCAACATAACAGTTGATACTCCGCCATGCGAGCACGTCTGTAAGACTCCACCTCTGTTTAACATTGTCCATTCATCAAGATAACATGAGCTGTCTTAGACTCTTTGCCCTAGACAAATCACAATACCTGGACTTCTGAGCCACATTACCACCAACTCTGATTTAGATATGGCTGTTCTCCAGTCCTGTCATTGACACTGTCATGTTCTTCGCATCTTACGCCTTGAACCAGAAACTTAATGTTGGGGTAATAATAGGGGAAATAAGCCTGGCCGTCTGATCCAGGGTTCCTACACTTGCATATTTTGAGTTGAACCAGCGGGAGAGCAAGCGTTTCTCGGGGTTTGGTATCCTTGTATCGTCTTACTGGTTTGGAACGCAGTCTATGAGGTGGGATTTGATCTTTTCTGTTTGTGAGCCGTTAGTCACCTTATTTTTAACTTTTTTATAACTTTTTGAAGACTCTTAAGATAGTGCTCCCCTTAGCTGCCGGAACACAAAAAAATCTAGCAAAAACGGCAAAAGAGAAGGCGCGGGGGCGGGGAGGATCGCCGGGTGGGGGGCAGGCCCCCCCCCCGGGGGCCACTCAAAGGGGAGGGGCACAACAAGGACAGACCCGAGGAGGGGAGCGGGGGCAAGGGGGAGGGGACCGGCGAGGGGCAGGGGAGGAGCGGGACCAGGAAGGGGTAAGCCACGAAGGAATCAGACAGGGGGATGCATGGTGGCGCGATGGCACTCGAGGCATCTCGGTAGCACACGGCTGTCTCCAGGCACGAGGTTGCCAAACATGGCAGCTGCCTGCTCCAGTAAGAGCCCTGCTATTTTAATGACCCATCCTGTGCTGCTGGTCTGTCCTAAAAAAAAAAAACAAATCCGAAGATTGAAAAGGTGTAATTGGATCTCGAAAGATCTGTAGCAACAATTTTTGTTTCTGCCTAAATTGCCGTGTTGGCACTATTGGGAAAAGCAATAGTTTTGGGGGCATTCGACTCTCTAAAAGGTCGCCCATCACTGGGTTAAAGTGGTATTGGTTATACCATTGTGAAAACAATCTGAAAAGAGAAATCCAATGTATTATTCACAGTATTACATGACATGTCCTTAACTTCTTTGCTACAAAAAAAATTCCCAGGTACATATCACCATTTTGCAAATGGCGATTGTCCTGCCACTCCCCCGCCGCGCAAAATTTGTCAAAAACTCAGCAGAAGCCGACTTTGTAATCCCAAATAAGTTACAGATAACAGGGCCATTTACATGCACCGTAAATTCCTCCACACAGTGGTGCTCCACCTTAATGAAGTATGTGCTAATCCTTATAAGGGAATTTGAATATTCAGTCGACCCCCTCTTTAAAATAATAAACTCACTTACCGAAATACGGCCCTCCTATTGCGACATCCTGATGTTATGCTGTCTGTGTCACATAATGGCGCGTGGCATGGCCGCAGCCTTCCTAAAACATATCTACTATTGTTTAGTACACATTTACTGGAACATGGACCTATCTTACATCTTACATACAACAAAAAACACCCTCCACACATAAAATGTCATACTATATATGGCTATATATACATCTAAGCGGCTGTACATGCATTTCCTGACTTTGGACACCGGACTTACAGACGACCCCCAGTTAGAATGACCTCTGGCCTACTTTTAACCTCTGGAAAGCTCTTTGGAATGCTACTGATGGCAGTAATATGGGAATTTTTTCGCTCATCCATCTACAATGTGTCTGATAGCATTGTAATGAAATAGGTTAAACCATACAGCCCGTTCTATCAGAAAGACCCTGAGGCTGTCAGGGTGAGGATTGGCCGCTCCCAATGACGTCACGGGAGTTTCCGATTCTCGACAAGATGCGGGCAAGGGCAGCGAATATGCGGGTTAAACCAGCGACGCGTCGTGCCAGCGATATGCAGCGAAGCTACCGACGATGGAGAGGGCTCAAGCCCTTTAGCTCTCCGCCATGCTCCCGTTGTCGACGAACGTGCTACACGTCACGGGTTTTTATGAAATGGTTAGGTTTATCTCCTTTATGCATGGCCCTGACATCTTGTTAGAATTTTCTCTCCTCAAGGCCTCAAGGAGGCATCAATGACTCCTTGTTCCATTGGTTAAATTATGGATGTGTGTTTGGGGGTAGAATGCCACTTTTTACATCGGAGCATGTCGTCTACAGTATGGATATCCAGGACATTGTCGAGGAGATGAAGAATCTGAATGGAATATTTGGCCAAGCAATAACGTTTAGCTGCAGGTACAAATGGTTCAAAACGATCTGAAAAATTGCCACTGTAACCAAGCCTTTGAATTTGTCTTCTCCAATAAGAGGAAGAGATGCCTTTTTTAATTCGCAGTGCCCTTGGATTTAGGAGTGGTATACTAGCAACACTTAAGCTTAAATCCCCCAGAAATGCATTGCCCCAGTAATAAAGTAGCCTGTCCTTTTATGACTTATGTCCTGGCTGTGCACATTCTTTCTTCTTGGAATGTACTACTTTTCAGAGGATTTTTTTTTTCCAAACAATCCAGTTTCTCTACGTAAAACTTGGTCGGCACATAACCTTCTTCATCAATAATCCTTCAAGATCTCCCAAATCAACTTGCCTTATTTGGTCCCTCGCCTGCTTCACCTTGAACTTTAAGATTATGCAAGTTATCCTTTCTTTAAACGCGATTAAACCAGCCCTTGTTTGCAACAAAAATCTTCCATAAATTCTCCTTCACCTTATTCGGGCTTTCCAAAAGGCTCCGTACTTTTTCTTAACACTAAGAAAGACTAATAGGCATATTACGTGATCTGCTATCCAAATTACCACACCGTTCCATCTTGATAATTAAGCCATGTGTTGCTTGACTAATTTGTATTGTTCATTGGATATTCACATGCTCCATTTATTTGATCTTATCTTTTAAAAGTGGTGCAATTGTGACCGACCTGGAACCAATCGCTCTTCCAATTGGTATAGAGTTTCGCCTCTCTCGACCTCTTATTAGATCTACTTTTTATCCACTGTGATGGCTTCTTTTCTTCTTTGCGGTATCACCAGCACTTGCTTCAATTTGTGTTTATGAGGCATCGAATAGTAACGCTGGAATAGTAACCTGGTGCAGAAATGTTCATAATGCAGCTGTTCCATTAAGTTCTGTAGTCCTGGCACTATAGATAGAAACCACCAGCCCCTGCGTCTGGGAACTGTAGGAAGAACACCACCTCTGTAACTGTGGCAACTGGGCCCTGTAAAGAATAAACAGTCTCTTTGTCTGGCACGTAGCAACTAGGCACTGTAGGAGGACACACAGCTCTGTGTCGGGCCCCTGTGGAAGAAACACCACCTCTGTAACGTGGCAACTTGGCACTGTAGGAGAAACAAAACACCACCAGCCTCTGTGTCTGGGCAACTGTGCAATGGGCACGTTAGGCGAAACAACCGCCTCTGTCTGGCCACTGTAGGAGAAAACATCCAGCTCTGTGTCTGGCACTGTAGCAATGGGCACTGTAGGATAACATACTGGCTCTGTGGCTGGGCAACTGTAGAAATGGGGCACTGTAGTAGAAACACTGCCTCTGTGTCTGGGCACTGTAGGAGAAACAAACCGCCTCTGTGTCTGGCACTGTAGCAGCAATGGGCACTGTAGGAGAAAACAACTGCCTCTGTGTCCCTGGGCACTTAAAATTGGCACTGTAGGAGAAAACACTGCCTTGTGGCCTGGGTAATGTAGACAAACGGGTCCTCGCACGCAAGGGCCGGGAATATGTCAAGACTGCCTGTATTTGATATGGGGTAAACAGTTTACGAACAAAAAATTTTGTTGCACATGGAAATAAGGGAGTTTGTTTTTGCAATCATACTCTGTCTTCTAAATGTGATATGGAAATTGTTGACACATCTAGTTTTGTGGCTTCCTTCTTTTTGAATATATGGTTAAACCAAATATGCGCCTGGGTTACTATTTTTTAGTATTAGCCATTGAGTGTCTCTATGCCATTTCGACAGCTTGTTCCAGAATGGAAACAGACGAGTGGTTTGTCCCTCCTCATCTTTGGATCTGAGCTGATTTTAATCTTGGATAAAATGAATGTTCTTAGGCTCCCAGTACAGAGGCTGGCTATTCAGCAGATGGGGATAATGTTTTTTTGTCTTTTGTAATTTGTAAATTGTTTAATGTACTTTATTTTCAGATTAGTTTATTGTTTAAGTTTTGTTGTGAGTTACGCAGTGACAATTAATGTAACTTCTATCACTACGTTGTTATCAGGCATTTCGTTTTTCTTTTTAATTAGCTAAGAATGCCCTCCTCCTGATCGCTCCCATTTTAAGCAAATGTTAACGAGTCATTGCAAGTTGGCAGGGATTGGGCATGTGAGTCATCCAATCTCTGGTTGGAGGTGTTGCAAAATTATTTGTGGGTGTTGCCTCGGTTTGTTTTGACAATTTTGGCTATTAAGTTAGCTTTTGTGTTTTTGGCATTCTTGCAGTGTTACTTGTTAGCGAATGGTTGTAAAAGCAAGATGTTTACTCAGGAATTTTTTGTAGATTTATTTTTTTTAACCATTATTCTGTGTATTTTTTGTTAAATCATCTAAGACGGTTCAATTGGGAAAGGCAACTGGATCATTTGCTTGAAGATACATTTTTATGTCCTGTATTTAACAATTGGTTTTTTGCCATGGTTGTTGTTTCGACCTTTTATTTCAGGCCTATTACATTACACAAGGCCTTATCGCATGTGACGAGTTTTAATCTCGTTTTTATGACATGTTATATTTTTAGGTCTAGGTAACAAAGGATTCTCTCATTATTTTGTTTTGGTGCTACACTGAAGCAGCCCTTTGGGCAAAGTGCGCAGCGATGAGGAACATTGGTAATGGGAGTCACGTCGTTGTAATTATATGTAAGGCCTTTTTCCAACTGAATGTTTTGTTTTTAGGTCCTCATGTATGGCGGGGATCTTGGCCACTCATTTATATCTGTCCAGAAACTCCAGCAGACTACTGTTCTCATGTTTTTTGGTTGTTATAGCTGGTTAGATGGAAAATGTAATTGCGGGAAGGACAAATTGATGAGGTTGTGGCCGTCCCTGAGCACGATCGGGTTTGTCAAAACCTAAGCTCTTATGGTAATTAAAGACAGATTTGCACGATTAAATGCTTCTTCCTGATGCGGTATTAAGTGTTTTCATGAAATTGTCCTGCACTTGATTTTGGCACAGGGTTATGCATACAATGAAACAACAGGAGAGAGTGATATAGCATGCTAAGTAATTGTCTTGTTTAGGATGGTTTGCTACATGAATACTATTGGAGGTTTTATCCTGGCTTGTTATAGGCAATTCTTTTCATCACCTTTCCGATGGTGGGCACCTGACCATTTTCAATTTGGGATTTCGGACTGCTAATTCATATTGCTGCATTGTTTTTTTTGTTGGGGGGGAGGGGGGCTCCGCCTTTTCAGGCCTTGTGGGGGGTTTTGTCCCCAGCTCTTGTCCGGGAGACTAAGTTATAAATTATACACATTAGTGACAGTTTAAAATATGCCTGTTTTATTAAAATTAATTGTTATAAATGAATTGTTTTTATTATGTAAATCTTGTGGTTTCCCATATAACAATTGTGCTATTTTTATACACATAGTTGTCCTTGTGGTCATTTATTCTGTATTACGTTACTTATTGTTGGTTTGAATAATACAGGATTTGGTAACCATGAAGTTTTGATCGATACATAAAAAAAATGTTTTGGTTACAATGATCAACTACCTCTTCCACTAAGTTACACACATTACCTTCTTAGTGTAAAGAACGGATTTAAACTATCAATTAAAATCCCTTGACATCATGTGAAGTGTGTCCGTCTGTTTGTTTTGTTTTCAGGCACATATCTTATTTGTACGGGAAAAAACAACGAATCTAAGCAACATTTTCTCTTTTGTGAAAAAATCGCATGACCACGCATACCTGCCAAACGGACCATAACGGATTACATTAAAATTTAACATTTACTCTCAATGTTAAATTCAATGTGAAGCTTTTCCTCATAAAGTAAAAACATTGGTAACATAATAAAAAGTGTGATGTGTCCTCATGTTATGGAAGATACACTGTTTCCTTCTGTCTACAAATACTCCAAAGATGTCTCCACTTTTTCTATACACTATCCCTATGTTAGTATATGACCAAAGTATGAGACAGCCAACCATGTCAAGCTATTTTACAAAAGCATTTGGCATGGATTGTCTATATATCCTTGCGCTACTATCAGCCCTTTCTGGACAGCTTCCAGCTTCGATTTTTATGACATGGTTCTGTTTCTCCAGAAGGTTTATTCAGTGGGTTTGGATACAGGGCAGGGAGTTCTTACTACATGTAGAGATGAGCGATCACTAAATGCTCCGTATACTCGTTATTCGAGACGAACTTTGCTCTCGCGATTCTCGCGTGCTCGTCTCGATATTGAGCCCCATTATTCAATGGAGACTCGAGCATTTTTTCAAGGGGACCAAGGCTCGTGCACAGGGAAACTTGGCCAAATACCTGGGAACCTCAGAAACGGATGGAAACACCACGAAATGGACAGGAAACAGCAGGGCAGCATTCATGGGATGCCTCTGATGCTGCTATCGCACATTATGCAAAATTATGGGCAACATCATGGCATGACAGAGTGAACCGATGAGGCTAGATAGCATCTAAACAATGGCATAATTGACCCTGACACATAGGGACGCCGCAGAGGCAAGCGGCAGGCTAGAGAGTTCATGGTGACATAACCACTCACTGGACTCAAGGCTCCCCCAAAGGAGGTACAGAAGGCCCTGAAATGATTTCCTATGTGAACAAAAGGTTTACGTTATATTTAGTCGATAACACAGCATGGTGCTACATAGTGGACCAGTTTCCATGTCGATGAATGTTCTATAGTATTTTGTTCCCATCCAGAAGACAATCTGCAAACACAGTACTGCAGTGCAAAGTGTTAGGGAAACCTTCAGCAACCTGAATGACTGTTAATATTGTCGGTGGATTAGAGGTATTTTCAAATCCTAATCCTAGAATATGATTATGGTCACACTGCAGTATTCTGCTTAGTATTCTGCATTAGTATATGTAAGCCACAGCCAGGTGTGGTTGCAATAGTGCCAGTCTTGTCTTGTACCAGTCTTGTCTAGTGCCACACATACTTTCCACTTCATATAGTTTTAAACCCAATGTTATATATAAGGACCGCAACAGTAACAGTTGATACTCCGACCATGCGAGCACTGTCTGTAGACCTCCACCTCTGTTTACATTGTCATTCATCAAGAATAACATAGATGCTTCTAGACTCTGTGCCCTAGAACAAATCACAAGTACATGACATTCTGAGCCACATTACCACCAAATCTGATTATAGATATGGCTGTTCTCCAGTCCCTGTCATTGACACATGGTCAATGGTATTCGTCATCTTACGTCCTTGAACCAGAACGTTAATGTTGGTAATAATAGGGTAAATAAGCCTGGACCTTCTGTCCATGGGGTTCCTACACTTTGCATATTTTGAGTTGAACCAGCCGGGAGAAGCAGCGTGTTCTTGTTTGTACCTTTGATCGTCTTACTGGTTATTGAAACCAGTCTATGAGGTGGGATTTGATCTTTTCTGTTGTGGAGCCGGTTAGTCACACTTATTTTTAACTGTTTTATATATCTTTTGAAGAACTCTGTAAGATAAGTGCTCCCCCTTTCCCTTTTAACACAAAAAAATCTATCAAAAACTTCAAAAGATATTCTCTGGTGCTTGAGGATCGCCTTGTTGTTGCATTCCCCTCCACTCAAAGGGTGTTTCAATGCATAACACTATTAGGGTATCTGTGCAAGTTGTAGGTTACCTGAGAATTTTCAGTTTAGCGTTACCATGAGGTAAATCCACTAAGTAATCAGTTACAGGGTAGTGCAGTGGTGGCGAGATGGCACTCGGAGGCATCTCTGTGAGCACACGGGCTGTCTCCCAGGCACAGAGTTTGCCAAACATGGCATCTTCCTGCAGTCCAAGTAGAGCCCTGCTATTTTAAAGTGACCCATCCTGTGCTGCTTGGTCCTGTCCGAAGAGTGAAAAGGTGTCAAATTGGATCTCAAAGATTCTGGTAGCAACAAGTTTGTTACTGCCTAAATTGCCGTGTTGGCACTTTGGGAAAAGCTAATAGTTTTTGGGCATTCGATCTCTAAAAGGTTCGCCATCACTGGGGTAGTGTATGGGATTTATACCATTGTGAAAACAATCTGAAAGAGAAATCCAATGTATGATTCACAGTAATTAAATGACATGTCACTTATTGCTACAGATCATGGTACGTATCAACATTTGCAATGCGATTGTCTGCCCACCCCCCGCCGAGGCAAAATGTGTCAAAAAACTCATCAGAAGCCGACTTTGTAATCCCAAATTAAGTTACAGATATACAGGTCCCATTTACAATGCACCTTAAATTCCATCACAGTGTGCTCCACCTTAATGAATTTGTGCTAATCCTTATAATGAATTTGAATATATACAGTCGACCCTCTGTAAAATAATAAAACCACTTACCGAAATACTGCCCTCCTATTGCTGACTCCTGATGTTATGCTGTCTGTGTCACATAAATGGAGCTGTGCAGGGCCTCAGGCCTTCTTAAAAACATAGCTACTATTGATTTAAGTACACATTTACTGGGGAACATGGACCTATTCTTACATCTTAACATACAAACAAAAAAACCCCACACAATAAAATGTCATACTATATATGGCTATATATACAGCTAAGCGGCTGTACATGCAGTTCCTGACTTATGGACACCGGACTTACAGACGACCCCTAGTTAGAGATGGACCTCTTGGCCTACTTTTACCTCTGGAAAAGCTCTTTGGATGCTACTGTATGGCAGTATATGGGAATTTTCCTCATCCATTACAATGTGCTGATAGCACATTGTAATGAAAGGGTTAAAACGAGACAGCCTCGGGTCTTCAGAAGACCCGAGGCTGTCATGGTGAGGGATTGCCGCTCCCCAATGACGTCACGGGGAGTGCCGATTCTCGACAAGATGGCGGCAATGGCAGCGATGTGCGGGTTAACAGCCGCGATCGGTGCCAGCGATATGCAGCAAAGGCTTACCGACTATGGAGAGGGCTCAGCCCGTGAGCTCTCTCCATGCTCCCGTGGTCGACCGAGACGTGCTATCACGTCACGGGTTATGAAATGGTTAAGGTTATCTCATTGTATTGCATGGCCCTGACAGCTTGTGAGAATTTTCTCCTCAAGGCCTTAAAGGAGGCTATGACTCCTTGGTCCATTGGTTAAATTATGGATGTGGTGTTTGGGGGTAGAAATGCCACTTTTACATTCGGGAGCATGTCGTCTAAAGTATTTGGATATCCAGGGACATTGTCGAGGAGATGAAGAATCTTGAATGGAATATTTTTGGCCAAGCAATAACGTTTAGCTGCAGGTACAAAATGGTTCAAAAAACGATCCTGAAAAATTGCCACTGTAACCCAAGCCTTTGAATTTGCTCTCCAAATAAGAGGAAGAGATGCTTTTTGACATTACGCAGTGCCCTTGGATTTAGGGAGTGATATACTAGCAACAGCTTAAGCTTTAAATCCCCAGATGCATTGACCCCAAGTAATAAAGTCAGCCTGTCCTTTGATGACTTATGTCCTGGTGCCCTTCTTTCTTCTTTGGAAATGTAAGTACTTTCAGGCATTTTTTTTCCAAAACAATCCAGTTTCATCTACGTTAAAAACTTGGTCTGGCAAATAACCTCCTTCATCAATAATCACTTCCAATATCTCCCAAATTCACTTGCACTTATATTGTCACTCGCTGCTTCACCTTGAACTTTAATATTATGCAAGTTATCCCTTTCTTTAAAGCGATTAAACCAGCCCTTAGTTGCAACAAAATCTTCATGAAATCTCCTTCACCTTCTGTACGGGCTGTCCAAAAAGGCTCCGTACTTTTTCTTACACTAAGGAAAGACTAATAGGCATATTACGTTGATCTTCTATCCAAATTACCAACAGCCGTTCCATCTTGATAATTAAGCCACTGTGTTGCTTGGTAATAATTGTAGTGTTCATTGGAATATTCACATGCTCCATTATTTGATCTTTATCTTTTAAAATTGTTGCAATTGTTGACCGACTGTAACCAAGCGCTCTTCCAATGGATAATAGAGTTTCGCCTCTCTCTGACCTCTTTATTATATCTACTTTATTATCCACTGTGATGGCTTTCCTTTTCTTTGCTGTATCACCAGCACTTGCTTCAGATTTGTGTTTAGAAGGCATAGAATAGTAACCTGGAATAGTAACCTGGTGCAGAAGATGTTCAGTAATGCAGCTGTTTCAATTAAGTTCTGTATGCCTGGGCACTATAGATAGAAACACCAGCCCCTGCGTCTGGGAACTGTAGGAAGAAGCACCACCTCTGTAACTGTGGCAACTGGGCACTGTAGAAAGAAAAAACAGTCTCTTTGTCTGGGCACTGTAGCAACTAGGCACTGTAGGAGGACACACAGCCTCTGTGTCTGGGCACTGTAGGAAGAAACACCACCTCTGTAACTGTGGCAACTTGGCACTGTAGGAGAAAACACCGCCTCTGTGTCTGGGCACTGTAGCAATGGGCACTGTAGGAGAAAACACCGCCTCTGTGTCTGGGCACTGTAGAAATGGGCACTGTAGGAGAAAACACTGCCTCTGTGTCTGGGCACTGTAGATACAAATGGGGTCCTCGGCAGCGCAAGGGCGGGAAGTAGGTCAGAGACTGCCTGTATTGTGATGTGGGGTAAACAGTTTACGAACAAAAGAATTTTGTTGTACATGGATAATAAGGGAGTTGTTTTTGCAATCAATACTCTGTCTTCTAAATGTGATATGGAAATTGTTGACACATTTAGTTTTGTGCTTCCTTCTTTTTAATATATGGTTAAAAGCAAAATATGTGCCTGGTGTTACTAATGTTTTAGCCAATTGAGTGTCGCTATTGCATTTCGACAGCTTGTTCCAGAAGTGGAAACAGACGGAGTGGTTTGTCCTCCTCATCCTTGGAATCTGAGTTGGATTTAATCTTGGATAAAATGAAATGTTCTTTAGCTCCCAGTACAGGAAAAGTTCGTCTCGAATAACGAGCACCCGAGCATTTTAGTGTTCGCTCATCTCTAATCATTATACAATTTTTTTTTACAATTACTTATCACCATGAAAAATCCATATGTTTAACATTGTCTTAGTTTACCTCATGCAAAATACCATAATATAATGCTTTGTAAATATGTGCAAGCCATAAGAGCAGCAGTGACGAATGAACCACATGAAATAACACTGGAAAATGATAGTATTGACATTGTGAGCAACCATGATTATGACTGTGTTAAATACTTGCTTCTTGGAGTATGCTGCTATACCACAAAAGAAACATATGTGGGTTTGAAAATTAGAAGGACCTAAAAGACTTTATTGACCTGACATTTTTAGCAGATTTGTGGACATAATGGTGCATGGCCTCGAAATGCAACGTTCCCCCCCACAAGTCACTTTTACACAAAAGAGGGCTGGGAGTGGATGAAGAGGGAAGTGTACCAGGGCAGGAACACTCAAGGCCAGCGCATTAACCTTGGTCTTCGCCAAATTATAGTGCAATTCTACACCAGAACCTGACGCAGGATTGCTCAGGAGGAATATGCACCCAGTGATAATTAATCCACTCATTGTAGAAGCTGTGAAATAGTTGCAAATGCTAGCTTATTCCTACCACTCACAATTATTTTCCCTTTATGCCCCCTCCATGCCAAGAGGGACATTAAAGGGGGGGGGCGCGGCTGTTGCAAGTTGGGCCTCGGCGTTCCTGTCCCCGCACCTGCACATATGCTGTAGCGTGCAAATTCTCATACGTGATAATTAATCTGCTCCATTTATCTCTATGCCAGGTATGGTCTGACATAGAAATAAACACTATGCGGGCCCCCATCCGATACATCAAGAGGCTGCGCCTCTACCATGAGAAATCTACCATCAGAAGTAGATCTGATGGTAGAGAAAAAAACTTTATTTTAGTAATATGTAAATTAACTTCGGAGGCTACTTGGGCGTGTACTAGCCTGGCCATAGGAGCTAGGGCAACTCCATACCCCAGTAGCCCCTGAAGTTAATTTCCATATTACTAAAATAAAGTTTTTATCAGGTTAGGTTAGGTTCCAGGATTATTAAATTACAGATTAGGACAGAGGTAGGCAGGAGGAATCTACCATCAGATCTACTTATAGTTTTCTAATGTGAAATACATAAATTAGCTTGTACATTTGGTGTTGTGCCTAATTTCTTCCACAAATGCAACCTTTCTTAATGTTGGGTATACCTCGGGTGAGGTTTCATCTCCCACATGGCAGATTAACACTTATTTATGAAAGCTTCCAGGAGTTTCAGTCACAGGAGATGCACCTAATTGCTCCAAGGAAATTACCATCAAAATCTATCATGATAAACCAGGGACACTTACTCATAGATCCAGGTACCGTGACTGTGGTAATCTTCTTTTAGTTGTTTTCCATGGTCTCCTTCCTTCTAAAATAAACGTTCAAAATTATGCTAATGAACCTGAAGTGCTCTAGTTGGTAATACCAGAGCTCATCCTTGGTGTAGCTTCAAAATCACCCACTCTGCTTCCTCAGCACATGTCCCTTCCCTGTACCTGATGTAATCTCACTGGAGCAGAGGAAGATTCTGCACACAGTGCGTGGAGGGAAATGCTCCTTGAACTTAAGCACAGAAGGGCTCTGGTAACACCCCTAGGAGAAGATTACCACAGTCACTATGCCTGGATCTATGAGCAAGTGTCCCTGGTTTATTATGCTTGAATTTGATGGTAAATTTCCTTTAACAGTCACCAACATTTTAATAAGTTAATTGCACTAATCCCTAATCTTGATAAACCTCACCCATTTGTTTTATGATATGCCCTAAGAGCTGAAACCTTATAAGTACAAAAGTCATGGGATCAATGAACTAAGAGATAATTATCCCATTTTACAGCCATAAACTGGAGGGCCATTTAGCAAGTGGAACTAGCCCACTGATATTATGGGTACTGCAGTATAAAGAGAACCTGTCACCAGGGACCTCATTTTCACTAAAGACAGGTTACAGAAGCTTATTACAGCTACATTGCAAATATGCCTTTCTGCTTTCTCTATGCAATTGCATTACAATATAATATCATAATATAACTTACCTTGCACCCTGACAGAATCATCTGTGTAGTCCCAGGGGTTGGGCTTTGGTTTGTACAGGAGCACAAAGGTGGGGGCCAAGAGCTGAGCAGTCTGCAGCACAGACAAGTCCTATGGGTTTTTTTAAAGGAAAACTAAAGCCCAACCCCTGGGACTACACAGAGGATTCTGCCAGGGTGCAAGGAATGTAATGCAAATGCTTAGAGAAGGCAGAAAGGCATATTTGCACTGCAGCTGTAATGGGCTTCTGCAGCCTGTGTTTAGTGAAAATGAGGTCCTTGGTGAAATCAGGCTATGTCTGTAAGAAAACCTAGAAATGATGCATGTAATAAAGAATGGAATTTAAGTTCACTGACTGTCAGAGTTGGTCTACAGCCAGAATCAGAAGGCTTCCAAATAAAATGTGTGCTTATGTGCAGGGTGACACACAGGAAGACACTTGTCAGGTTTAATGAAGTAACAAAGTTCATGTAGCATACAATTTGATGCAAAATTCCACCTAAAATTACTAATGCTAAAATAATGCTAATATGGGCAACCAAAAAATGCCTTAGTATAAATTTATCATACATTTATTTCTATATTTTTGATGTGCCCAATAGGATAAGTGTCTCTAAATGACATGGATCATGCCTTACTTCTAACCACAAGATTGAAATTCCAGCTACAGGAAAAACTTTATAAACTTTACAGTTACGCGTTTTTAAATGCAAACTCTAGGGGAGATTTATCAGAAGTGTCTAAGGGCAAAACTGTTCTAAATGCCCATGACAACCAATCAGAGCTCAGCTTTTTCCCTCGGCTGTTTATAAAATTAAAACTGATCTCTAATTGGTTTCCATGGCCAAGTAGAACAATTTTACCTCGGACACTTCTGATAAATCTTCCCCATTGTATGTGTCTTTCTGGTGACAGAATACAAACCCTTTGTGGAGGTCTAGGGAGTGGAGTAGTAACCGCAGGCTCAGCCTACACAAGTTTTTCTTTACCTTTATTACATTTGGCTGTTGACATTGAATTTTTTCAGTAGTTAATAATTTGTAATTCACAACTAAAGATTCTACACTACAGAGAGGCAAATTACAACCATTTTAATATGATTTTGAATTGTGTTTGTGTGTGTCATATGTCACTAGTGAAACCTGAATTATTATCCTGCCAGACTTTCAATGTTATATATATTGGGGCACATTTACTTACTCGTCCGCTGGAGTTCACCAAAAGTGCATTGTCCAACGATAATGCACTGTGCCGCGATTCACTAAGATTGTGCGCCCAATATCCTGCATGTGTCGCTTCCCCGTTCAGGTCCGCCAGAGTTCACCATCTTTTTACTGGTGCATCTAAGTGCATTTTCTTGCGACACAATATGAATGTTAAATCCCGCGCTCAGTCCGAATCAGTCGGATTGTCTGGCGGCACGTCCCCTAATTTGTGTCGCATGGAAGCCAGCGCAGCTGTGCTAAGAAACTATCGTGTGTATCAAGGTGTGTAATCCCCAAAAAGGTGAACAGTCCGACGAAAGTGCAGCGCACGACCCTTAGTAAATGTGCCCCATAGTATTTAGAGGGCAATGCACTTCCTATTGGGTACAGAGACACTTTATAAGATCACATAGATTGAGTTGTTGGACTGATACTCTTGTTATATAAATATATTGTTGGGGAAACAACAGCCTTCAGTACAACAAATAGATTTACATTATTATCTTTCTCAATTTTAAGTCAATGATGTCTTGAATGTTTCCAGGTTTGGAAATCCAATGGGATTGGTGAGTTTTATGGAGCGACACAGCTGAGTCATTATGGAAATCAGAGATGGGTTAAACTCATAAACTTCATCTATCTTTTCATGTCTCTACCAGGTAACAAGTAGGTCATTAGCTGTTAAAGGGGTTGGCCACTTTTTTTGTAATGTGCATAAATGTGACAGGCAGGATATTACATAATTTATCAATATACATCTATTAAAAGTGTTATATTGATATGTAAATGAAAGCCTCCTGTCTTTTACCTCATTACTTTTGTTACTGTATTCAGGCCAAGTGTATGAAATATATGATAACAGTCATGAAAATTCACTGTGCAGTCCTCTCCTCACTAAACTCAGTTTGATGTATAATAAGTCTGGAAGCCGTTTATATTGGCACAGAAACGGACATCTATTTTTAAAGTAAAACTAAATCCAACAAAGTAAAACAATGAGAAATTTTGTCTCGGAGATGGAATTGGCCGCTAAAGCTGCTTTTTTAGAGCAAGCGATTTTACTAAACTTTTATGTATAAGCATATCAAAAGACTAGTTTTTATGTAACAAGAATTTTTAGTAATTTACAATCAACCGAGGGAATTTACCATGATTGCGCTTATTGTACACCAATCATGATTTCCCCCGCAGACCATTGGATATACTCAGCAGCAGAACTGGCTACATACAGGTGCAGGCTGGGCAGGGGCATCCCTTGACCACACTATACTCCACCCCATGGTGTGAAAATTAAAATTTTGTGTTGTGCGCAAGGAATTGCCACAACATGTACATGTATACCATTGCACGTACAAGTCATTGTAAATGCCCCCAACTGTATTATTAGATTAATTCCATTATTTACCCACATAGAATGTGAACTTGTCAGTAGCACAATTCCTGTTAACATCAGCAATAATTTTTTGCTTATGTAAGTAATCTGGGGGCCTCCTATCTTCTATCTTTGAAATAATACAGTAGTATATAGGGCTGAGACAAGGATAAGGGGTTCACTTCCCACCAATAACTTGCACTTGTATCTAATTCAGATCAAGTAAGCAATGTGCACATAATATCATTTATAATGTATATGGAAAACTTGTATGAGGTAATCTGGTTACACAGGCTTCCCGATAATGACACAGGTTGTATTGAGATCAGGCAATGGATAGATGCAGAATGAGTTACTACTTGTCTTTGGATGTCTCAGACATATTTGAACAGGAAATTCTTTATAAATAACTTAAGTGTGAAACAGCACAAACAAGGCAAGCTTTATCTGCTGGATCCGAACATGAATTCACTGTAAATTGTTTAGTAAAACCTATAAAGTTTGTAAATGGCTTCTTTCCTGTTTATATGTAGTAAGTATTCTGTTTTAGTAGCTGTTTCTTCTCATGGTCCCTCAAAATCTGTGGAGAGTTTTGTCCCTACCTTGGATTATAAGACATGACCCTAAGCATTGGTAGAACATAGCAAAATGTAACCCATTCATTGTGATAGATGGATGATCAGTGCACCCCTCTTTCCCTGACAAGCTAACCCAACACATGCAAATCTGCCCCTTTCAATCTTTTGGCTGCTGCACTTGCAAACCACAAAAATACTCCAGGTGGTTGAAGCATATGAAAATAATGTTATGTAGAAGTACCCCGCTCCATGGGTCATACTTCCTCTGTATCCCCTGTATTCTAGACCATTAATAAACATTTACATGGTTCAGCAATAACAGTGGTAGAGATTGATATGTGAAGTCATTGGATTATTTATTCTGTTCTGATCCTGGGCTAAATTAGTTATTGTACTCCAGAGCTGGATGCATCACTATGTACATCCATTCAATTACTTATCCTTTAATGATTACATCATGTATTATACTCCAGAGTTTCATTCACTATTCTGCTGGTGGAGTCACCGTGCACATTACATTACTTATCCCGTACTGATCCTGAGTTATTGTCTGTATTATACTTCAGAGCTGCACTCACTTTTCTGCTGGTGGAATCAATGTGTACATTAAATTACTTATATTGTAATAATCCTGAGTTACATCCTATATCATACCACAGAGCTGCTGACATTATTCAGCTGCTGGAGTTACTGTGTACATACATACCATTTGTTTTCCTGAAATGATCCTGTATTATACTCCAGATCTGCACTCACTATTCTGCTGGTGGAGTCACTGTATACATGCATTACATTACTTATCCTGTACTGGTCCTGGGTCCTTTATTATGCACCAGAGCTGCTACCACTATTCTGCTGGTGGTGTTACTGTGTACATACATTACATTACTGCTTCTGTACTTTTGCTGAGTTACATCCAGTACTATACTCCAATGCTGCACTCAATATTCTGCTGGTGGAGTCACTGTGTACAAACATTACATTACTTATCCTGTACGGATCCAAAGTTCCTGTATTAAGGACCCTGTATTACATTCCAGAGCTGCACTCAATATTCTGTTGATAGAGTCACTATGTACATACTTTACATTATTTATTCTGTACTGATCTTGAGTTTTAGTGTGGTTTATACTTCACAGCTGCATTCCCCAGTGTTGTATGGGTGGAGTCACAAAAAAGCATTAAATAGGTCAACAGATAGGAAGTATATATGGCTTATTAGCATAATTTTGATTTTAGAAGAAAGGATTCAATGGATAACAAATACAAGAAAATCACCACAATCACAATGCCTGAACCTATGAGTAAGCGTCCTAGGTTTTTCATGCCTGATTTTGAAGGTAGATTTCCTTTAAATGATATTGTTCTTATCCAGAGTTACAGCCTTTATTAAATTTCAGGCCCGTATTTTCAATACTGCAAGCTCTCAATTTTATTGTTGAATTTATTTTTAGGAGAAATAAAATTGTAAATAATTAGATAATGTTACAGGATTTGAGCTTAGACTTTAGTTTTGACTACATACAAAACCAAACTTGCTGTCTATTTCTGAGAGCCAGCCAAACTGTGAATGGAGCTAAATACTATTATACATCAGATCCAGCAGTATAATGAGTGCAGCTCTGACGAATAATACCGGTTTTAACTTTATCAGTTCAAAAAAAGCTACGTAAAAAAGTGTCATTGACAGAATAGTGAGTGGAGCTCTGGAGTATACTATAGAATGTAACTCAGGATAAGCAATATAGATACATATTGACACCATTAGCAGTATAGTAAGTGCTTCCAGCAGAATAGTGCAGCTCTGCACTAACCCATGAACAGTAAAGTAATATAGTTTTTGTATATAGTGAATCCATCAGCAGAATAGTCATATTAAAGGATATAACTCAGGATCAGTGAAAGATAAGTAATGTCATTTATATACACAGTGACTCAGCTCCTTAAAGATTTTTTTATCCATGTAAACTATAAAACAGTGTTCAAAAGTTCACAAAGTCTACAAATTTTAAGGGATGGGCTTACTAACACAACTAAGTTATGACAATTTCAATGAAAGTACTACTAGGTAGTAGCCTATTTCATAACATGATGTAACTGCTGGGTGATTTCAGCACAGTAATAGGGACAAATGGTATAACTATTGAGGCTGCAGAAGTTGTCAGTTGTGACTGGACCAATGAGTCTGTGGATGTCGAAAGCCTCTGTGAAACACTTTGGTTGCCTTGGTGTCTATAAGTGACACCAAGGCACAAATCCTTCAACCTTTTATATGCACTGAGGTTTATGATGGAAAGCTGCCAAAGATGTCTGTGTCCTCCAAGAGATCCACAACCTTAAAGGAAACCTACCACTTACAAGTGGTAGGTTTAGACACATATACATGGCACCAGCTCATGGTGAGCTGGTGCCAGATCATATTTTTGTTAGGGGAACAAAGCCCCTATCGCCGTTTTATAAGTTATATTAACTTATAACTCGGCGCACTTTTTTTGTATCAGGCTGATTCGGACAATATGGGTACCTATATATTGGGGGTGCCAATATATGGAAAAAAAAATGTGGTTATCCCCTAATAACAAGGGGGATCGCACGTAATTTTTTCCCCTACTTTTGGCCAAAATATAAAAAAGTGTGGGTGCCCCCCTATTAATAAGGGGAACCCCATGTAATTTTTTCCCCATTTTTTGGCCAAAAATTAAGAAAAAGAGGATGTGGGGTCCCCATTAAATAATTAGGGGAAACCCAGATGAGTTTTTTAAATTTCTGACCAAAAAATGTGGGGCCCCTCCAATTGTCCAAATCAGCCTGATACAAAAAAACAGCTGTAGCCTGCCATTACTGAGCAGGGATAGCCCACCGTTAGGAGAGTATTCCAGCGCAACAATAACAGCCTGCAGCCGCCCCACTACCTGACCATCTATAGACGGTCAGGTACTGGTTTGTACCCGGCACCCCTGGTGGTGGTGGGTACCAAGTTAATAGTATTGGTGTTAGTGTAAATTTTCCCAAAAAAAGGGCAAACACTAAGGCCAGCACCGTCAATTAGCACCAGTGCTATGACAAATTATACAAAGTGACACCGAAAAAACCCACACTTTTAATAACAAAAAGAAAGCTTTATTGAAAAAAATAAATTCTGTTAATTTACGTAATCCTAAGAATCTGAAGTCGTCCTCAGCATTTTGTTTTTGGCTTTAGCAATACTGATGGATTATTGACCGATTGAAAGCGGACACTGACGGATGAAAAGAAGGACAAAATGATCAGTGACGTAAATGCAAAATTACTGCCAACACCCTCTGCACTCTTTTGGGGGGCTTTCCACATGTATCCGCGTTTAAAGGAAACCTACAACCACAAATCTACCTATAAAGGTAGATTGGGTGGTAGGTGGATCAATGGGACGTGAGGATAGCCCTTTTAAGGGCTAATCCTCACGTCTCCACACTTTTTTGATAACTTGCAGGATAACGGCAGGATCGCCGGATGAGGGCGTGCAGCTACGCGGAGCTGCGCGCCGAAGATGGGTGAGTAGGAGGGGTTAAGTGGCTACCGGGGCGTGGAGTAGCCTCCTCGTGTAACCTCACATGCGGCTACTCCACGCCCCAGTAGCCGCATAAGTACATTTGAATATATGTGTAATAAAAGTTATCAAAAAAGTGTGGGGACGTGAGGATTAGCCCTTAGAAGGGCTATCCTCACGTCCCATTGATCCACCTACCACCCAATCTACCTTTATAGGTAGATTTGTGGTGGTAGGTGCCCTTTAAAAGAACAGGTTCTGTCGTAATCTATGGAATCATCTGATGTCAGTGTAAAAAGAGTGCACTCGTTGATGTTATAGTGGGATCTTGGCCCTCAGCTCGGTCCTTTCAAGCTGGCACAGATGTTACCTTGTCAGGCTGCGTTCCCGCTTCGCTTATTTGGGGAAGTTGGCCCCTGTAAGTGCCCATGGAATTGAAGAGTGATGCAATTGTGCGTGTCATGTGCGTGTCATACTAAAACACAGCATTGTTTGAAGACCAAACCACGCTCCCTATGCATATTTAACTCCTTATCACCGACACTAGTTTTCAGCTTAATGACCAGACTCGATTTTTCAAATCTGCCCTGTCTCACGATAATTGGTTATAACTTCGGAACGCTTTAACATATCCCGGTGATTTTGAGACTGTTTTCTCATGACACATTGTACTTCATGTTAGTTACAAAATTTAAGTGATAAGTTTTGCGTTTCATTCTGAAAAAAAGTGAAAATTTGGCAAAAGTTTGTAAAAATTCTTCATTTTCCAAGTTTGAAATGTTCTGCTTTCCAGGTAGGAAGTAAAACTATCCCAAAATCTTGATAATTAACCTTTCCAGCATGTCTGCTTTATGTTGAGATGATATTTTATGCATCCTCCCATTTTTCTAGGATGTTATGAGGCGCAGAATGTTAGGTGCAATTTTTCTCATTTTCATGAAAATTGCCAAAACTCACATTTTAAAGGGGTTATCCGGGTTTAAAAAATTTCTTATGGCCGGGCTGGGGAGGGCTATTTAAACACAATAAACATGTACTTACCTCCTCCGGTGCTGCCGATGTCCTGCGCCGCGGCCGGTCTTCTCTGTGCGCCGGTTTCATTACACCGGCGCACAGGGAGCTTCCGGCCGACCGGATGCTCCCATGCGCACCATCTCCCAACGCTGAGAGATAGGGACGGATGGGAGGAGCCGTCCACATCGCGGACCGGAAGCTCCCTGTGCGCCTGTTTGTTTACAGGGGCACGGATCGAAAGGACCGCGGCGCGGGACATCGGCGACGCCAGAGGAGGTAAGTACACGTTTATTATGTTTAACTAGCCCTCCCCAGCCCGGCCATAAAATTTTTTTTAAACCCAGATAACCCCTTTAAGGGACAACTTGGCTTCCAAGTGACTTTGAAAGGCCTAAATAATAGTAACACCCCATAAATGACCCCACTATAGAAATGTCACCCCTCAACGTGTGTAAAACAACTTCTATTAAGTCTATTAACCCTTTAAATGTTTCACATGGGTTAAAACAATAAGGACCTGGGATTTAGAAACTTTCGAATTTTTTGGAAAATACATTCATTTAGGCCAAAACTGACAGTTTCAGAATAAATTACATGATGAAACGCGCCATTCGCAGCAGATTTGTATTGTCACATTGTACTACCTATACATTTTTATTTTTTTGGTAATGCGAACATATGAGACAATAAGTCTTTACAGGATTTTTCGGGATGAGATACAATGTACCGTATATACTCGAGTATAAGCCGTCCCAAGTAGAAGCCGAGGCCCCTAATTTTACCACAAAAACCTGGTAAAACCTATATATTTTTTACTCGAGTATAAGCCGAGTTTGGGTTTTCAGCACATTTTTTTGTGCTGAAAAACTAAGCTTATACTCGAGTATATAAGGTATATATAATTCATTTTGGGAGTCTAAAGCTTATTCATGAGATTTTATTAACTATTTCAAGGAGGACACAAACAAAATCATCAATTTTTATTTTGGATTTTTAGCATTTTTTTCCCCCCGCTCACCGTAACGTAAAAATAATACTTTATCTTTATTCTCTGGTTCACTACGATTGCGGTGATACTTCATTTATATAGTTTTTCTCATCTTTGCTCAATTTTCCTGAGCAAAACCAATATTGGAGAAAATCGCATTGTTTTTACTATTGACAACTTTTTAGGGCCATAAATTCTGTATTTTTCTGTTATCAGATCTGGTTGAGGGCTTATTTTTTGCGAAAAGAGTTGTTCTTTTCAGTCGTATCATATTAGGGAACGTAACTTTTTTTGATCACTTTTTAGAACATTTTTAGTGATGGTGTTTGATGAAAAATTGGATATATAAGTTTTTCGAGTTTTTTTTTTACGTTGTTCACCGAGCAGGTTCAATATTGATTTAGATTTATTGTACAGATTGATACGGACGCGGTGATACCAAATATGTACGCGTTTTTGTGTTTTATATACTTTATTTGCATTTTATATGTATAGTGTAAGTAACTGAGCATGCTGAGCAAGCCGGAACCCGGCACAGAGAGGAGCCGACAGCCTCGCGTCACTCGTCGGATTCCGGTGCTGCGGCAGGAGGGATCGGATCCCCCGGTAAGCACTCCGGGGGGGGGGGGGGGGGGAGGCGACACCGGCACTATGCTGACCCGATATCTTCTTCTGACGCGCCTTTGTTGGCTTTTTACGGCGGTCATTAAGGGGTTAAGCATGGCACCACGTTCTACAACACCCTACAGGCTCTCTGCAGCCATGATATGCCTGTTTTTTAACGTGATTCGTTTTGAAGCAATTTGGGTCGAATCAAATGTTTTCGAAAAATTCGGCGAATCGGGACGAAACAAATTTTAACAAATTCGCCCATCTCTAGCAGTAACTGACAGAACTATCAATAAGTGCTGTTCATTCCCCTATTCCAATGATGGCTAACCTATGGTACCAGTGCCAGAAGTGGCACTCAGAGCCCTTTCTGTGGGCACTCAGGCCATCGCCAGAGATGACTCCAGGTATCTTCCTGCAGTGTGAGACACCCAGGACTTGCTTTGTACAGAGGTATTTTAAAGTGACAGCTCTACTTGGGACTATTTTCTGCTTTATTGGTGTCCTCAGGGTGCTGGTATCAATAAAAACTGTGACAGAGAAGGGAGTATAAATCACAAATTAAATTTCTGTGCTCACACTTTGCGATAAATAAGCGGGTCTTTGTTGTAGTTTGGGCACTCGGACTCTAAAAGGTTTGCCATCACTGCCCTATTCTAACTGGTGGTTCGAGCTGGCAGTTAAACTGTCTGGCCACCAGATGGCGTTGGAGATTCAAAGTGAAAATAACCTGCTCAAATGAAAAAGCTGTGTAGCAGTGTACAGGTAAATCTGCACTGACACACAGAGAAAGGATTATCCAATGGGATATGATAAATCTCATCCACACTTAAAGGGGTATTCCAGGAATCAGCATAATTCATATACAAATGGGCACTCAAAATATAAGCTAATATGTAATTAGTTGTTGTTTAAAATGTTGCTCCCCTTAGCAGAAAATGCTGGTGACATAGACTATAATGAAGAATTAAAATGCTACTGGCCCTTTAATCAGTCCGTTAATTTCCTCCGTGCGGTCCGTTGCAGGACAGAAGATGGCCGCTGGTCACATGTCCACATCACATGTCCTGTAGCTGCCTGGGCAGGTCATGTGATCACCACTATGTTTGGCTGTAGTCGTTTGGTTGCAGTGCATCCAGTATGGACAGTGTTGTGGTGATGGCAGTTACACATCATTACTATGGTAACAGAGCAAGAAAGTCACTGTTAGCAGAGCATAAGTGGTAGGAGGAGTTACTGAGAACTAAAGGCTCATGGAACTTGTAGTTTCCAGTGGCCGCCATCTTAGTGATAACTCCACCTACTTTATAGAGGCCATAAACTTTGTAAATCATAAAATCAAACTATTTAAAGGAAACCTACCACTTTAAAATGACCCTTCTGACCCACAAATACCTTATGCTAGCTCAGGATGAGCTGATGCCGGACCAGATTTTCAATTAAACCAGAAACCGCTGTATTTGTACAAAAATGATTTTCTTGTGGTAGTAAAATCTTCCTTCGGCGCTTCTGTAAGCGTCATACGGCGTGCACTCCGGACCCTGCTCCGCGATCACGCTCTCGTCAGCGCCGCTCCCGTCACTAATTTTGCTGTGCCCGAGAGCCGGTGACGTCACCGAGCTCTCGGGCACACTAGCGCATGCGCACCACCTCCTCCCGGCACGTCGCGGCCGGATCCCATTGCGCATGGGCGAAGTCCCGAAGCCTCGTAGTGGCAGTGGAGGGAACCCCCCCTTTCATTGGTGGGAGCCGCGAGCATAGTGTTTTTTTAATGTTCGCTCACCCCCACGGTCTTCTCTCCGAAGCCTTGCGATACTACGAGGCTTCGGGACTTCGCGCATGCGCAATGGGATTCGGCCGCAACGCGCCGGGAGGAGGTGGTGCGCATGCGCTAGTGTGCCCGAGAGCTCGGTGACGTCACCGGCTCTCGGGCACAGCAAAATTAGTGACGGGAGCGGCGCTGACGAGACCGTGATCGCGGAGCAGGGTCCGGGGTGCGCGCCGTATGACGCTTACAGAAGCCCCGAAGGAAGATTTTACTACCACAAGAAAATCATTTTTGTACAAATACAGCGGTTTCTGGTTTAATTGAAAATATGGTCCGGCATCAGCTCATCCTAAGCTAGCATAAGGTATTTGTGGGTCAGAAGGGTCATTTTAAAGTGGTAGGTTTCCTTTAAGCTCCGTTTTGTGACTAATGACATTGAGTATTGTTATATTCATTTAGTTATATCATCATGGATTTTTGTGTCAGACGTTCATATTCCCGGAATACCCCTTTAAGATATAGCAGAATGATGTGGGGGATTCATCAGAAGACTAATTAATTGAAGATAGTGAGAGGTAGCTTTATCTAGATGGTACTAGCCAAAGAGAGTATCAGCTGTTCCATTATAACACCACCCCCTACAGGGTATTCCGCCCCCACTGTCTGACTGGAGTGATGGGTACTGGGCTACCTAGGATTAGATTACTGCACTACACTAACCTTAACCCCTTAACGTCAGAGTCCATTTTGGCCTTCCTGACGTGTTTCCTTTAAAACTTTGGAACGCTTTAAAGGAAACCATTTTACAGGTAGATCCGTGGTGGTAGGTTCCCTTTAAAAATTTGTTTTGCATTTAGTTATGGAAAAATAATGACATTCGGCTACAATTTCCTGCCTTCCAGACAGATAGTCATGCTACCCAAATAACCTGATAACTAACTTTTACCAATTGTCTATATTTTGTCGGTATGTTTTTTAATGTGTTTTTCAGGTTATTAGGAGGCCTAGAACTTTAGGTGCGATTCTTCACATTTTCATGAAATTGCCAAAACTCATGTTTTCAGGAACCTTCTCAGCTTTCACATGACCCATAAATTACCTCATTATAGGAACTGCAAACTTAATGTTTGAAAATTACTTTTAGGAAGTTTAACCCTTTAAGTGTTTCATGTGGGTTAAAGAAAACCTACCACTTAAAAGTGGTAGGTTTATACACATATACTCGGCACCAGCTCTCTGGCACACGTGCGCCTGCGCAACTTAGCACGGGGAAACAGGCCGTGCTAAGTTGCGCAGACGCGCGTGTGCCGGAGAGCTCGGTGACGTCACCGGCTCTCCAGCACTTAAGAATCCGGCGCACGCAGGGGCGCCCACATGGTGCGCCGTGCCCAAGTGCGGTGCGCCGTATTATATGTTAATATAACTTATAATTCTGCGATAGGGGCTTTTTTTCCCCTAACAAAAATATGCTCTGGCACCAGCTCACCCGGAGCTGATGCCATGTATATGTGTATAAACCTACCACTTTTAAGTGGTAGGTTTCCTTTAAAACAAAAAGGAGGTGTGATTTAGAAATTGTAATTTTTTCATTCATTTAGGCCAAAAATTACACATTCACAATGGATTAAAATACAAAACACACCAAAAAGTTTGAAACCCATTTTCTCCCGATTATAACAGTACTTCATATGTGGTGGTAAACTGCTGCTGAGCAGATATGTATATGTATGAGGGGGGATTCTGTCTATGTCTCTATTGTGATACTGCCACACATGTCTAGACAATGGGGGTCATTTACTAAGGGCCCGATTCGCGTTTTCCCGATGTGTTACCCGAATATTTCCGATTTGCACCGATTTCCCCTGAATTGCCCCGGGATTTTGGCACACGCGATCGGATTGGCGCTGGCATGCATGCGACGGAAATCGGGGGCGTGGCTGAACAAAAACCCGACTGATTCGGAAAAACCGCCGCATTTAAAAAAAAAAAAAATTTGTCGCTCGCCACGCACTTACCTTCACTCAGCCCAACTCGGTGAACTCCAGTGCGTTCCGATGCTCTTCAGCACAGCAGCGCCACCTGGTGGACGTCAGAGGAACTGCCTTAGTGAATCCCGGCTGGACCCGAATCCGCTGCAGAGAACGCGCCGCTGGATCGCGAATGGGCCAGGTAAGTAAATCTGCCCCAATGTCTTATCTTCTTTGCACAAAATGTCCCTCCCCTACATGGTCAAGAATGCAACACCTCAATTCTCTATAGGTATTACACATAATTCAGTGGACAAGAGAATATGGCTAGATAAACCACTCCTACTGCCTTGCACTAGACATATTAGGGCTCGTTTACTAAGGGCCCCGTGGACCGCACTTTTGTCAGACATCCCGACGATTTCTGTTTTGCGTTGTGGGAAAGGGATTTAAAAGGGGTTTTTGCCGCACGTGATTGGATTTTGGCGCAATCGTGCCGGCTTTCATCCGTCACAAATCAGGATGCGGGCCGACGATCCGACGGATTCGAACAAACCGCGGGATTTAACTTAAAAATTGTGTCACAAGCCATGCACTCACATACACCGGGATGGAGAAGGTGAACTCCGGCTGACCTGATCGGGGAAGCTACACATACAGGATATCGGGCGCATGATCTGAATCGCGACAGAGTTCATCCTCGTCGGACAGAATGATGCAGAGAAAAATATATAATTTAATTTCTTCTATTCATTCATTGTATATATACTGAACATGTTGACCTACACGGTAGAAATCATTCATCATTTGTAAGTTTTAATATGCTCTTTAAAGTGACTTTAACAGTGTATCTATATATCTCCCCAATTGCAAATATTGTCCACTAGAGGGCAGTAAGTTCCTGTAAATCATTTTGGTCAACCACTAAATGCACTAATTTCAGTTTTTTAAGAGAGTGAAATCTTTTTAGTAAGATCTAAAAATCTTTCTAGATTTACATGGAAAATATCAGATGTTGTTAAACATTTTTTGTTTGCATTATGAAGCTTACTGTCATCAAATATATTTAATCAAATATTATAAGCCTGTATGGAAATAAGGACAAAAAGGCAACATTTGCGTTCATATGTTAAATGGGTTGTCCTTGGTTATAAAAAATGACTGGCTCCTTATCCAAACTCTAATATCTCTGCTGTCCCCCCTTCCTCCTCATAGATTGCAAGCTCTTGAAAGCAGGGCCCTCATTTCCATTGGTTCATATGACCATGTTTTATTTTATTTGTATATGTCCCCCATAATATGCATAGTGCTGCAGAATATGATGGCGCTATATAAATAAAAATTATTATTATTGTCTGTGTATGACTAGCTGAAGGGGTAGTACAGTAATTAAACCAACAATATTTAGAAAGTTACTATAATGACATCAATAAAAATAACTGGGTACGCTACAAATATATCAACCTATTTCATACCAAAGTATCCAAAGACTATAATCTCTTACATCACAAAATATCTTTGTTGATTCAAAATTTATAAAAAATACACCATTACACAGTTGCTGTACAGTAAGTAAAAATAACTTTTATACACATGAGAAATCAGACATGTTAAAAAACATACTACATGCAGTGGTGGGTACATGCAGTGGAGCTACAATTCATTATATATGTTTCTAATGACAAATACATAAATAAAGAGACCATTAGAAGCCCAACTCATCAAATCAACACATGGGGGGTTATTTATCATACCGGCCTTTTGATGTATCTGGCAGGCCCTACCTGAAAATTTGCCAGCTGCAGTGACTGTACGGGAACAGGAATGCCAGCCCACTCCGCGCTGGTTGAGCGCTCACCCCTGAGTTGGCCACAACCCCTGGCATGGAGGTGGCAGAAAGGGGAAAAAAATCGCAATTGCTAGCAATAAGCAATGGCGTGGCACAGAAGCCTTGATCAATTCCCCCACAATACCCACAACAGTGTCTGTGAATCCATCCAATGTGTACACTGCTTCTGCTGTAACAATGTCGTATGTTCATTCCCCCCACCTTTCTGATAGCATATGCATACCTCCCAACTTTTGAGCGAGAGACCACGCCCATTTTCCCACCCGCAAGCATAGTATAATATGAACCTTAATGGCCCCTACATAGTATAATGCCCCTTACTTTGGCCAACCCCCCATGGACCCATAAAATACCCCCTAAAGCAACTCTGCAACATCTAAAACCTCTTTAACTTTATCCTCCCTTTACATTTAGTTTTCCAATTCTATTTATCTGCCCAAACCTACACATAATACTATCTGTGCTCCTACCCCCAACCCTCCTCACATGGTGGCGTCCTGTCCTCTATCCTCCTCTACATGTGACCTCCTGTCCACTAGCCTCCTCCTGTAGCCCCCTGTCCTCCAGCCTCGTCCTGGCCGCCACCAGTATTCTTCTCCTGACCTCCAGCCTCCTCCTGCCCTCCAGCTTCCTCCTGTCCTGTATCCTCCTCCTGTCCTCTATCCTCTTCCTGTCCTCCAGTCTCCACCTGTCCTCCTTCAGCCTCTTCCTGTCCTCCACCCTCCTTCTGTCCTCCTCCAGCAGCCTTTTGTCCTCCAGCCTCCTATCCTCTAGCATCCATCTGTCCTCTAGCCTCTCCCTGTCCTATAGCCGCCTCCTGATGTCCTCCAGCTGCCTCCTGATGTGCTCCTCCAGCAGCCTCCTCCTGATGTCCTCCGGCAGCCTCCTGTCATCTGGCAGCCTCCTCCTGATGTCCTCCTCCAGCAGCCTCCTGTCCTCCATCAGCCTCCTCCTGTCCTCCAGCCTTCTTCTCCTGTCCTCCAGCCTCCCCCTCCTGACCTCCAGCCTCCTCATCCTGTCCTCCAGCAGCCTCCTCCTAATTTCCTCCTCCAGCAGTCTCCTCCTGTCCTCCAGCCTCCTTCTCCTGTCCTCCTTCAGTCTTCCAGTCTCCTTCTCCTGTCCACCAACCTCCTCCAACCTCTTCCCCCTGTCCTCCTCCAGCAGCGTCCTGTCATCTATCCTCCTCCTGTCTTCCAGCCTCCTCCCACTGTCCTCCTCCATCAGCCTCCTCCTGTCCTCCAGCTTCCTCCTCCTGTCCTCTTCCAGCCTCCTCCTCCTGTCCTCAAGCAGCACTCTGTCCTCCAGCAACACCCTGTCCTCTATCCTCTGCCTATCCTCCAGCAACACCCTGCCCTCTAAACTCCTCCTGTCCTCCAGCAGCACACTGTCCTCTATCCTCCTCCTATTCTTGTGCCCCCCTGTAAACAAAAAAAACCCTCTTTCTTACCTCCTGTCACTCTCTCTTCTTCCGAGTTTCGAGCCTCCGACTGACTCAAGGAGGGGGCGGGGCCATCCGAGTGTGAGTACTAACTCCTCACATGACTCGTGCAGTGGATGATCCTGCTTCCTCCAGGTCCCTATGCCTCTGCAGCTCTGCACCGCTAATGTAAGGGACAAGGAGGAGGCGGGACGAGGTGGGACAAACCGGGGGAGAGTGGGGAAACCCGTGACATTCTCCCAGCCGCCCGTGACTGCGGGACAGAGCCCAAAAATGGGACTATCACGCCAAATCCGGAACGGTTGGGAGGTATGGCATATATTATTACTTATCCTATGGAAAGATAATTTCGCAGCAAAAAAACACCGGTGATTGGTGCTAGCACCGATCACAGGTGTTAACATTGCGCATGGGCGCTGCCATCTTGGTGAAGATTGTTGCTCCTCGTGACATCATTGGGGACCGGCAATCTAGTCACATGACAACCTTGGGTCATACAAAGAATTTAACCATTTCATTATGCTGTGCGATGCAGAAAATGGTGCAAATGCATTTTTTTACTAATTTCACTGCATTTGGAGTTTTTTTTCCACTTTCCAGTACACAGCAAGGAATATTCAATACCATCTCTATGAAGTGCAATTTGTGCAAGCCCTCATGTAGCTCTTTTCATGTAAAAATAAGAAGATTATAGATTTTGAAGGTGGGGAGCAAAAAATGGAAACAAAAAAACTAAAAAGAGCCACGTTGTTAAGGGGTTACCGTATATACTCGAGTATTTCAGCACAAAAAATGTGAGCAGAAACCTAACCCGGCTTATACATGAGTCAATAAAAAATAAACTAAATACTCACCTAAATAACACTAAATAATACTAAACTTGATCCTTGGCGCGGCTCCCGGCGGTTGCTCTTCTTTTTCCTCTATGGTGTATTAGCCAGCAGAGTCGCGTCCATGCGTTCTGACGGCCGGTGCACACTATGATGCGGCGAGGTCATTATTACAGCAAAGAGAAAAAAGAGGAGCCGCTGTGAGCCACGCCGAGCATAAAGTTTTTTTTTTTATGTGTTGGCATAGAGGGATGGGGCTGGCTGTATACTACATAGGGCGGCTGGCTGTATGCTACATGGGGCTGGCTGTATACTACTGGGGGGCTGGCTGGCTGTATACTACATGGGGGCTGGCTGTATACTATATCCTTGGCATATACTCGAGTCAATAGGTATTCCCAGTTTTTGGTGGTAAAATTAGGTTGTTCTCGGCTTATACTCGGTCAGCTTAAACTCAAGTATATACGGTAAATTTATAGAATCTATGAAGAAGGTACACCCGCCAGTTAGTAAAAATACAGCAACAATTCATTGAATGCAATCAAATAAATAATACATAATATATGACAATAGCACCAATAACCATAAAACAGACACAGACATAGACCCATCTTTAAAGGTCCATACATTATATGGCAAGTCTACTATATGGTGAACCAATAGATTCCTAGTGAGGGTACAAATTATCAGTAATAAGAAAATTAGTAAGAATATGAAATATATCAAAAAGAATGTTTATACAGGGTCGGATTATGCACCCTGGGGCCTCCAGCACTTCCCTCTAAAAGAGGCCCTCACCAATCAATGGTGGATTATAGTGTGGACAATTCGGGTGGGTACATGGCTACCCGAATTGTCAACTATTAGTCCGGGAAATGAATCTGGACACCCCCCCCATACTGTTTTCTATGGTAGAACCTTAGGCCGAGGAGCACACAGGAAGTCAAACATGGCAACATTTACTTTATTGAAAAAAGTATGTGGGGTGGGCTTCCATCACTCCTCTACACTCATTTGGTTTCTAACTGTCTGTTATTCAAAAATATAAGTGAATGAATAATACCTATGTAAACATATGCACATTTTCCCTTATCAAGAGGTTTTACATAGGCCACAGAAATCTAGAAAGGGAAAGAAAAGACCCAAGTAAGAAAGAAGCTGGCACAAACAGAAACAGAGATTACCATGCCTAACTGTCACATAGAAATGGACCGGCACCTAAGATCTTCATTCATATTAAATTTGTTCAGTATTTATGTATAATCTATATTATGTTCTTATTCATAGAGAGAGTTTGAAAGCAGAATTTCCTATGTTCTCCATGACATAGGGCACTTGCAAATCCCACATTCCCATGATCGCCATCCTGTGTAACATTTATTCCCTTTTTGCGCAACTTGTAGCATATATAAAACGCTATTATGGCCTTGAACATTAATCCTAACACAGAATTTTGATCTGGAATCTTTATTTTATTACCCATTTCCCCCTTCAATTACTGTTACATACTCAAGCATGGTGACCACAAAGACAAAATGAAGAGCAATGTTCTACTATTATCTCTAATTCTGTAATTGTTGCATTTCTGACCTCTACTAAAAAAGAAGTTTAAAAAAGTGGACCCTTATTGCTAGGATCAGGGTGAAAGGTTGCCACCTGTCTCCAGATTAAATGATCGCCCTCACACTATACTTTTGTTTAAAATGGATCAATGACTTAACACTATGACCTGGCTCAATCTGGCTTGGAGCATCTTTTGTCAGTCTGGGACTACAGTCTATATTCCGAAATGGAAACAGGAATAAAAATAGACGCAAAGAGAATTGAAACAAAAGCCATTGAAAAATGTACCATTATAAAGACACAAATGTTTCAATGAGACGTGGAAAAGAAATAAAGAGAGGAACTTGAAGGAAACTACTCCACCCCTATCCTATGTGACCCTCTAAGGAACTCCTATGTTCTTTTTGAGCATGACGAAGTTATGAAACTTGTGCTGCATATGATCTTTTCCTGCTATTGTGGTAGAGAACTGAAATAGCCAAGTTACTGAGAATGATTCATGTGCACTGGGTGTATTTCAGAAAATGTGTTAGCTACATTATTAACATCGATGTAGTATTTTTACTTCCCTATTCTTGTATAAATAGCTTCAATAAATATGTAAAAGGTTTTCTAATATTATAAAATATGTTTTAGAGGTTACATAAAAAGAAGTAAAAAAAAAGCATTCTCCATTTTCTGGAGGTCCCCTTTTCAGAACTGCCAAGGCTAAGGATTGGCTCATCTGGGCCGTGTACATGCTACAACCATCTGCACCGGCAATTAATACACGTGGCGTTTTTGGCCCGTTTTTAGTTGTGCGTTTTCAGATCGTAAAAAACGCATGCGTTTTTTACAGGTTTTACTAATTTTCTTGAATAAAACTGCATGCGTTTTTTACGATCTGAAAACTCAGAACTAAAAAAAGCCCAAAACGGCCTAAAAACACCACGTGTGCTACCACCCTTAGGTAGACCAGGATGCTTTACATTAAAATAATGCTAAGCATGGCAAATCCAGGGACTGCAGGAGATTCCCTGTCTGGCGAACTCTACCATGGGACAACAACCTGAGTGCCCACTGAGAGGGCTCTGAGTACCACCTCTGGCACCCGTGCCATAGGTTCGCCACCACTGACCTAGAACATGCACAGGAGCTTGTGCATCATACTGTAATTTCTGAGTCAACTTTGAACAGTAATACCACTTTGATAAAGCTGATGCTAGCATGATATATTTGGAATGTTTGCATGTTGCTATAAGACATTTAGGATCAAAACCCATGAAAAAATTGTGTGCTGGGTAAATCCAGTCATGGAATAAAGTGAGGACCAACCTATTTATCAACCAGCACTCGGCTGAAGAAATAAAAAGCGGAATAACAATCAAAACTTTTTCCACGGTGTTTTCCAGTGCTGTATTTATTTGGCTTAGATTATCCTGGAAATATGTGCAGGGTCTACAGGTATTCAAAAAGAGCATGGAAAAGTTCATTCTGATATTTAATCCAGGATTACATTGCCTGGATGTCTTATGCATTATTCATTTGATGGAATTTGTAGAAAGCTTCAGTCAGTATTAATAATAAAATGTCTGAATGCTGTGAAAAATCAGTGCATCTAATATACATGTATTGGCATTTATATGAATGCAAGTTACTATAAAGAGGACCATTCACCAGGTACCAAATGCGGAATGACAAACTTCTTTCCTTGCCTCTGATCATGTGTGTTCTTTGTATCTGTCCACCCCTTTGATTAAGCAGCACATGGCCAGGAATTGGGATTATTTTCCCCCTTACTTCCCCTTTATGACAAGGCGGTGGCAGGAACTTCTGTGTTGGCCTAATTCCTGGTTGAGAGTCAGATACAATATACTAAGAGTCTTTTGGTATATCCGGCACAACATACATATACAGGCAGACCCGGGTTACATACAAGATAGGGTCTGTAGGTTTGTTCTTAAGTTGAATTTGTATGTAAGTCGGAACTGTATATTTTATCATTGTAATCCCAGCCAGAACTTTTTTGGTCTCTGTGACAATTGGATTTTAAAAATGTTGGGTTGTCATAAGAATCAAGATTAACAATAAAGCTTCATTACAGACACTTGTTATAACTGTTACAGCTGATTATTGTAGCCTAGGACTAAAGTACAATAAATTACCAATATCCAGAGGTCCGTTTGTAACTAGGGGTCGTATGTAAGTCGAGTGTTCTTAAGTAGGGGACCGCCTGTATGTCAATTAACCCAGTTCCGAGCTGACATCACAAAACACTTTTAAAAGACATGGACAGAATGCCCATACACACACACACATTATACATACATCTATATTACTATTATTTCAGACCCTCGAGGGTACTTTAATCCTGCAGGGTCTGATTGCTTATACAATATACTGCAATACAATTGTATTGCAGTATATGGTCATTTTACTGCTGATCTCTGATTATCTATTATCTGCTATTAGAGATCACTATCCTTGGCTATTATCTGCTATTAAAGATCACTATCCATGGCAGGCCTATGAGTCTCTATGAGACTGTAGGCTACCATAGCAACTGATCGGCGCCCCAATGATGTCATAGTGGCGCCCAACAGCAGCTCTGCACATAACAGGTTAAAGGAAACCTACCACTTGAAGTGGCAGGTTTCCGATGGCAATACCGAGCACCAGCTCAGGGTGAGCTGGTGCCGGAGCTTATTTTAGTTAGTGTTTTAAACGAGCCATGTATATGTGTCTAAACCTACCACTTTTAAGTGGTAGGTTTCCTTTAACTGTTATAAGTCAGCATATGCATATACTCTATTCTCACTACTTTCATAGAAGATGCCACTGCATATAACTGGAGTGTAATCACTTCTTATTATGTACAGCTAGTATACATTCAATATCATAGAGGTGTCTACCATATGTAAAACTGAGCTATGGTGTCTAAGCTGATACTATTTAGACATTCACCTTACTTAGAGATGAACTTTAGTATCTATTGTCAGAAAAGTTCTATTACAGGCAGTCCCCGGGTTACATACAAAATAGGGTCTGTAGGTTTGTTCTTAAGTTGAATTTGTACGTAAGTCGGAACTGTATATTTTATCATTGTAATCCCAGCCAGAACTTTTTTGGTCTCTGTGACAATTGGATTTTAAAAATGTTTGGTTGTCATAAGAATCAGGATTAACACTAAAGCTTCATTACAGACACACGTGATAACTGTTACAGCTGATCACTGTAGCCTAGAACTAAAGTACAATAAATTACCAATATCCAGTTGTCCGTTTGTAACTAGGGGTCGTATGTAAGTCGAGTGTTCTTAAGTAGGGGACTGCCTGTATTGATATGCGGTTTTAAAATACATATAGATTTTTTTGGGGTTGTAGAAGGAAAACATTTTTGGGTCCTAATTTTTTTAGATACTATCAATAATCCTTGCTTAAAGGTAACTTAAAGGTACCAATTGAGGAAATATTACAGAGGTAGCAAAACTTTAGCCCATGGGACCTATGGGTCTTTAGTTACGCCCCTGTGCAATTTAAAGTAATGTTTATATACAGATGCAGTAGCAGGATTTTGTTGCAACTTTCAACAAAAGTTATACAATGGCTACAGGATTATACAGATTATATTATGTCTGAAGTTTTATATATTTCAAAGCTGAGTAACTTGTACTGGAAGAATAATATCTAAAATACGGTAAAGGAGGACATACACGTATTCAACTCATATAGAACACTTGTTATAAATGTTCTTAAAAGATCCTAATGTATATTCTTTTTTACTTCACTCTGGACTGCAGGCAGCCTATTCCAAAATCTTAACACATAGGTTATCAAAGAGTTAAACATTCATTTCATATTTCAAGGAACAAATTATATACAATTTCATGGTTTGCCCAAAATAGAACTTTCCTATCAGGAGAAATTATTTTCTTACCGTGAAAGGTACTGAACAAACGATGAAGGCAATGGTCATGATAGACAGTAGTATGAGATGGTCAATTTCTTCCGACATGGAAATCCTTTCCTGTTTACTGTTCATCAAAGAGCCGATTCTCCGTGACTTTTGTCTTTTGTGCATCCTGATCAGACTGACAATGACAATGAGGTTGCAGGTTAACACAGCTATGATTAAAATGAGAAGAAGGGTGGCATAGAGCATGGAGTACACATTACTGATATACCCATCCTTTTTTTGACCCCGCATGTTAATAAAGCACCAGGTCCCGGGACAATACTGAATGAATTCTCCGAATCCAATAAGTGGGAAGAGGCAGAATACAATGCAGAATGAGTAGATAACTGGAAATGTGATGATTCCACACCTCTTCTTGATGAACTTCTCATAAAAGTAAGGATATCCTATTGCCAGTGCACGCTCCAAGGCCATGGCAAAAAGAACCATCATGGTGGCAAGGCTAAAGAAGGTCATGGCAAAAGCAAAGTAATTGCAAAGGTTCAAATTAATAAGTGTACGTCTCTTGGCATAAGATACCAGTACCACAGGGCTGATCATACAAGTGCCCACCAAGTCAGTGATGACTAGTCCAGTCACAAGGATAAAGAACAAAGAGATATTTCCTCTATTACCTCTTCTTCTTCTCTCCAGCAAAACCAGTGCTATTAAATTCCCCAAGACTCCTGCAGAGAACATCACAGCGCTGATAGCCGGACTTTCTAGGTTTCCTAAATGTGTAGTTGATACACAGTTGTGGTTGGAGGTATCTGATTTGTTGGTGTCCATCATGGTCCTAAAAGCACCTGGGCTGAATGGTCAACCCTTTGCTTCTTAAATACTACTGGTCCAGCTCTTCAGGCACATGGTGAGTCCTCAGCATTCGGAAGAGTGTGACTTGGAGAAGAAAAGGCACAAGGTGGGAAGTCTCTGACATCACTGAGAACTTTCACTCCTCCCAGAAATAAACAAGAAAGAAAGTAAAGTAACACAAGACAAACTGATGAGTTTACCAGCCGTGCAAGGTCTCATCCTTGAGGGCACTTAGATCCGGAAGCATCTCTATACAGAGGGGAAACCTTGTCTGTTCCTCTAGGAAGAAGGGAGAAAGAGTGTTTCAGCCGCTCAGTGACTTACTATTCCATGCTGCTTCTATCTCCTCCCACATCCTCTCCCCACAGCTACTTGTGTAGGGCGAGCCCCATTGAAAACCTGGGCAGTCATCACCGCTGCACAAAGTGGAGCTGAGAGAACTATGCGGAGAGAAATTTATAGTAATAAGAATAGAAAATCTGATGCTGCAGGGCTCACCAGTACTGCATTAGCACTTAAATATTGCTTTTTATGTTACAAGTTACATAGAAGAAGTAAACATTTCCTAATTCAGTGATTCCCCTACTGATACTCTTATGGTTCAGAACTTGTCCAATGTGCAATTTTTGTTATTAAATATAATGAAATATACAAATATATAAATATAAAATACTGCACAGCAATAACATTGTAGTCAATATAACAGGCATTAGAAGCAGTTGTAAAACGATACATCCAGTGCTTTCCTAAATGCAAGTGTCGGCTTACACCAATTGTTATGATGCCTCACTGCCGCCCTCTTTGAAGACAAAGAGGGCAAGTTATCATTGCATACTTCAAGTGAACCATAGTAAATCAATTGTAGCTCGCTGCTCCTTTAAGACACGACCAGCAGCAGCCTATACTTACAGAGAGATTGTTAAGAGTTGTTAATCTCTATATTGATCAAGTTGATGAATTGCACTTAACACATGCAAGAGGCTTATTTAAAGTCCTTCTGACAAGTACAGATTAACAATACTTTTACTCATTGTACCCCTACAAACTAGTAACGCCCCACTTGTTCCCTTATGCTGTAGTAATGCCCACCTTATGATAAAATTGGTATGCCGTTTGTTCTCCAGACTTGAGTAGTAGCACTCTTATTCACCAGCAAACCCCCCCAAAAAATTTGCAGTTTAGCATATTAGCTTGGTGAAGAGTTTAGGACCAAGTCAGAAGAGACATCAATAACCAGATCTCCTGAAGTCCGATGCATGATGTCAATCACAGAGGAGGAGGCGTTCAGTGATCCCCACCCTGACTCCCCACCCTGACTCCCCACACTTGCCTTTATACAATCAATTCAGAGCTGATTTTATAGATGACACCACCACACTGGACCATGAAAGAAACAAAAACTAGAAGTTATTACGCTTTTTAACAATATACTGGTAGTGGTTTGATATACTAAATACTGATGACAGGTTCTCTTAAAGTTTCCTCTACTTTTCAGAATAAGTGAGCTAATGGATTGGCTCAATAAACAGGCATCATGTCCTCAGATGGCAGATTCTTGGGTGGGCACCACTGGCAGTGCTAAATTAAAACAAGGAAAGTTTGGGGGAACCACAGATCTGATATATGCAGGGCCAGTTTTAAACAAAGTTGGGCCCTGGGAAAAAAACTAAAAGTGGGGCCCCAAAATAAAACATAAAATATCTTATGTACAGTCACAGTCAGTAAGAGGCTCCTTTAGCCCTGCACTATAATTAACACTTTGTTTACAAGCAGTGGTATGGTAAGGCAATCTGTAATATGGGACTGTATGAGAATTTTATAGGAGATAGACAGATGATAGGTAGATTGATGATAGAAGATAAAAATGAAAGATATATATAGATTTATAGATGCATAAATAAAAAGTAGATTATATAAAGATAGCGAGATGCATATGAGAGATAGATACAGTAGAAAAGAGATAGAAGATCGATTTGATTGATAGATGGATAGATATAATAAATAGGCGATAGATAGATATAATAGATAGGAGATAGGTAATTATATACAGATAGACAAAAAGCTAGATACATAAATGGTGAGATAAACAGATATATAGATAGGAAATAGATAACTAGACGGATAGATGATAAGAATCTTCCCCCGGCATTCAACCAAGGGGTAATAAGGGAGCAATTCACCCTCTGCCTGCAAAGTCAACATGGTGGGGGCTCCATTAAGACAGGGGGCCCTTGGCAAATGTCAAGTTTGCTGCCCCCTAACGCCAGCCCTGGATATATGTTCATATGTACAATGTCTTTCTGAATACATAGAGATCACATAGGTTTGTCTGCAGTGAGGATTACTCACACTGATATATAGCCTCAAACCGTACACTAACAAGCCCTTAACCATCAGAAAATTGAGATCTTAATAATGGAAAAAACTGAAATATGAAAGATACAGAATGTTTCAGCTTTTCTAAAAAATATTCCTACGATTACTATAATTCACTACTATTATTTTTGGAATGTGCAAACATTTGCTATATTTTAGCTTGGATTGAATGGAGACAGACTCATTCTCACAGTTTATCTGAGTCTCTAGGAGAAAGTGTCAAGATATTGGGCTGTCCATGAGAAGTAATGCCTAGAGGTCAGACAGGAAGACAGAGTATTAACTTCGTCCCATTTGGGATTGATGTATAGATGTAGATATTTCTCTCCCAGAGGTCTGTTTGACGCAAAAGAATACTTTCCCACTCTTTTTCTATCGTAAGCTGCTCCCCCTCCCTGCAATCTCTTTAGCTCTACACAGCGGTGACAGGATATACTGTATGTGTCTGAGGCATGGATATGTGCTTTTTACCATGCCATTTATATGTCCCATTTCTAAGTTAATTCTTTTTATATTCTTATAGAGGCACATGCTCTATTTTAAAGATACAGGGATGCATCACCCCAAGGTCAAACATTTAGTGGGCATTTATTATTTTTGGTGCTAAGTACTATATTTACTCGAGTATAAGCCCACCCAAGTATAAGCTGAGGCCCCTAATTTTACCACCAAATACTGGGAAAACCTATTGACTCGAGTATAAGCTGAGGGTGGGAAAGCATTGGTCACAGCCCCCCAGTATATAGCCAGCAAGCCCCTGCAGAGACGCAGCCATGTTATCTGCCGTCCGGAGCATACTATGATGTGGCCACTGATGAGGTCATAGTATGCGCCGGCCAGCAGATAACATGGCCGCGTCTATGCCGACTGTTACAGAAGACTGAAGACAGAAGAGGAGCCGTGGGGAAGACAGAAGAGGAGCCGCACCGACATCGGGGAGCTGCGCTGAGCATCGGGGCCACCGGAGGGTGAGTATATAAGTTTATTTTTTTTAATTGACTCTTGTATAAGCCGAGGTGAGATTTTTCAGCACATTTTTTTGTGCTGAAAACAAGGCTTATACACGAGTACATACGGTAGGTTTTTCTGGTGGCTAATTTTAACATTGATTTTCACAGTGATTTTATATTGTAGCCCGTGGTGGTTCCATTAAGGTTACATGCCAGTTTTGTACATTCAGTTTAAAGGGGTTGCATGGTTGCTTCCAAAAACAGCATCTGCTTTGTCCATAGGCTGCATACAATTTGCTGCATTCATTTATAAGAGGTTGTAGAGAAAAGTGCCATAGTTTTGGAGGACAGCAGCCAAGTTTTTCAAATCTTATGTAAAACATTTTCCTTTTCCTTACAGCATAAACACCTGCATATGCCACTGGACTAAAGATGACCTATCAACTATTTCGAGAATTTTTGGTACATTCCTAAATATAATTATTCTGGAGCATCTTTTATTATAAACTAACTCTAAGTTTTATTTTTCCTCTGCTATTCCTTCTAGAAATAAATGCACAAATTAACAACTTTGTGTCACCACTTGTGGTGGTGCACCATCAGTCTATAACTAGATTTATGCAACACCGCCTTCAGAAAAAAAATTCCTTCCTGGAAATATTCCAATTTCTTACACACAATGAACATGCCTCAAACACACCTTAAAGCGGTATTCCCATGAAGAGAAGATTATTAAATATACTCAGGATAACAAAATAACACATTCTCTAATTCACTGTTATTAAAGGGATATTCCCATCTGGGCATTTACATTTAATTAAATTCATTTGCCATATGTAAACATTTCTTCAATTGGATGTTATTAAAAAAAATGTTCCCGTGTGAAGATAATTTCTCGTAAATGTAGTTATTCTGTCCCTTAGAAACCAGATAGCTTCCTCGGATACGACCACGTCACACTCTGGCAGCGGTGGTGAGACATGCGCTATAGAGTCCTGCCAAACCACCAGGATTCAGCGATCATTACCACAGGACGGCTGTGCGACATGTAGTAACTCCCGGACATTTTATATACAATAACCTTTTGTTTCTTTCTGCACTCAATCTATCAGACGTGGCCGTATCCGAGGAAGCTATCTCGTTTCTAAGGGACAACATGGTTACATTTATGAGAAATTATCTTCACACAGAAGCATTTTTTTTAATAACATCCAATTGAAGAAATGTTTATATATGGCAGATTAATGAAACTGAATGTAAGTACCCAGATGAGAATACCCCCTTTAACAAAAATACAGCATTTCACAGATATAATTTCAACCTGCCTCTATCAGTCCTGCTGTATACAATTTTGGTTACCGTAAATCAGAAGTCTAAGGTCCGGCAGGACATGAGGAGAGTATATCTACAAGCTACAGACAGATCTTTATCCAGAGGAGGGAGCCACAACAGGGCTGACTGTATATATTATGGCTGAGATGAGCTGAGAATGTAATTGTATGTAATATGCATCTCATGGATCTCATCATCTTTCCTCTCTGATGTGTCTTATCTCTCTTTCTATGTGTCAGATGCTAGTAATTGTTCATTATCTAAATGAAAGTCTAGGTAAACCTGTCCCCAATACTCTAACCACATTGTCAGCACACAGCATCTTACAGCACTAGAGGGATCATGAAGTGTCTGCTCAGAGTGTCCCCGCTCACACTGTGGAAGTTTACACTGACCATCACTGAGTTATAAGAGCTAAAACAGCAATAAAAGTTAGTAAAATTGTAAAGGAAGTGTACATTTGAAATTTTCTTTCAAGGGCAAACAGCTTTAAGGTAAATTATGCTGTTGTATTGTTTCTATTTTGTGTGTTTACTATAGGAAAAGGAGATCACATAGAATCTGCAATCCCCCAAAGACAAAGTTACTGTAGCCTGTATGTTACTACCAGTCGTCATTCTGTTGACTCTTTATCCTGACACCCACAGTGCATGCCCCACCTGCATCCCTGCTAAGAAGTATAAAAGGCAAACCTGCAGGGAATGAAACCCGGTATTAGTGCATTCTAGGGACTGTAATTTATATGTAATTCTCCCTGTATAATAAGTGCATAACAAAGTATTTTTTATGTTTACGTTTCAGTTTAGTTCATATGCATATCTCTGCATGCTGTCATTGAATGGAACTCACAAATGTAGAGAAGTAGAAGTCCAGCATCCAGGCAAAAGGGTACTTCATACAGGTAAAAAATCCTCTTTATTCAAGACAGGTTAAAATCATACAGAGACGTCCTATAACATTGATCTGACGAGTTTTGGACCGTTCACGGTCCTTAGTCGTAGCCTAATGAAATGTTGTAGCACAGAGTATTTAAGCATATGGTAACCTAACCGGAAACAGACTCAATTGAAATCGCATGACCATAGTAACCTTCAAACAGAAGAAGTAGAGCCACTTCTATATATGGGGAATACTCAAAACAACACAAGTCAATACATATATACATTAAGTCATTTCTGTAGTTTAGACCCGACGGGAAGTGAGCTTGTAACATTAGTATCCAAAATGCTTTGCGGGAACGCAATGCCCATGTATTCCCGCAAAGCATTTTGGATATTAATAATACTGCACACATACAATACATTTGACACACTAATACTTAACACACACAATACAGATGACACACTAATACTAAACACACACAATACATATTACACACTAATACTAAACACACACAATACATATGACACACTAATACTAAACACACACAATACATATGACACACTAATACTAAACACACACAATACATATGACACTAATACTAAACACACACAATGCATATGACACACTAATAATGCACACACACAATACATATGACACACTAATACTAAACACACACAATACATATGACACACTAATAATGCACACACACAATACATATGACACACTAAGGCTGAATTCATATCCGTTCTTTATTGTTGTGAAAAAAAAGGATGATAAATAAAGTTAGATAAACTTACAGTAACTGATGACTGATATCCTAGTGTTTCCTTGTTAAAAACGGACACTTGTCTTTCAGTTAGTGTCAGTTAGAATCCGTTTTTTTGAAGAATCAGTTTTTTAAATTACACTTTACTTTCACTTTCACTACATCGATCTATAGCTTCTATAATCTGTTTATATCTATTTATCTTTTCTGTCTATCTATCCATCCATCTATCGATCTACCTACCTACTTATCGATCTCTTATTTCTAATTACCTATCTACCTATTGATCTCTTATTTGATCTATTTGCCTACCTATCTTTCTTTCTATACCTCACATTTATTTATAATCTATCCATCATCTCTTTTTCTATCAATATATTAACTATTTCTGTCTATATCTGTTTATTTCTTCATCAAAATGTTAAAACTGATACTTACTGACACTACTTATCTTTCCCATTGACAAAGTTAACAAAAACTTAATGGGGGTCATTTACTAAGGGCCCGAATGCCTTTTTTTCGTCGGGTTTCCCGAATTTTTCTGATTTGCGCCGAATTGCCCCGGGTTTATGGCGCACGCGATCGGATTGTGGTGCATAGGTGCCGGCATGCACGCAATGGAAATCGGGGGCGTGGCCGTCGGCAAACCTGCCGGATTTGGAAAAACCGCGGAATTAAAAAAAAAAAAGTGTCACTTGACACGCGCTTACCTGCACCCAGCAACGGACTGTGAACTCCAGTGAACTCTGCGCAGCAGCGACACCTGGTGGACATCGGGCGCACTTAGTGAATCGCCGGAAGACCCGAATCCTCGACTGAGAACGCGCCGCTGGATCGCGACAGGACCGGGTAAGTAAATCTGCCCCAATGTCTAACGTAGTGGTCAGTTTGGCACCATCCGTTTTGAATCAGTTTTCTGTGTTTTTTCTCCAACATTATATCAATTATAAGAGTATTTCATACAGATCTGCAGCTGCGTGAAGTAGTATGTAGGTTGGGTTGAAATATAAAGTGTATGAAGTAGCTAAAGAAGTTACTGTACAATGGAGTTTAACTTGTGCGAAACGAGAATTTATACCTGTACAACTACAAAACAAACCAGTATCTGTATGTATGTGATCTATTCTCTCTGCTGTAAGTAAAAGTCCAGATTACTTAGTTAAAGTAGGCATGAGATATGGGAATTATCCGCAACGCACCACCTGTTGACTGGTAATTAAACACAGATGACAATCCACACCAAAGCAAACACCCTGAAATGTCACAGGAACCTATCTGTCACATACTTTCCACATGGTTTGTTTTTTACTGTCAACGGCGTGTTCTGCTGACAGATCATCAACCTTTTGTTTAGTATTGAATGTTTAGAATTTTTCTCACAGGCAGGGGCAAGAGGGGGGGGGGGGGGCAACCAGGGCGTGTGCCAACATGTCCCCATATAGAAGACGCAGAAGTAGTAGTCACAACCAGGACTGAGGGGGCCAAGAAGTATACCCCATAATAAAACACCAGTCATATAAGTGTCCTGTGTATGGTGGGTAATTACCATATATACTCAAGTGTAAGCCAAGGTACCTAATTTTAACAGGAACGACTGGGAAAACCTATTGACTCGAGTATAAGCCTTGGATGGGAAATGCATTGGTCACAGCCTCCACCCTGTATATAGCTAATCATCCCCTGCCCCCTAGTTATATAGCTAGCCAGCCCATTCCCCCTAGAATATAGCCAGCCAGCCAATGCTCCCTAGTATATAGCAAGCCCCACAGTATATAGACAGCCAGCCCCCTGCTCCCCAGTATATAGCCAGCCAGACCTATAGTGTATAGACAGCCAGCCCATGCCTGTATAGCGAAGCAGCTTATGCCCCCAGTATCTAGCCAGCCCCCAGTATATAGCCAGCCAGCTTATGCCCCCAGTACATAGCCAGCCAGTTAATGCCCTCTAGTATATAGCGTGCAGCTCCTGCCCCAGTATATAACCAGCCCACCCAGTATATAGCCAGCCAGCCCCCTAGGACCTACAGGGATGTCAGAATGGTGAGTATTGAGTTTAATTTTTTTATAGACTCGAGTATAAGCACATTTTTTATGCTGGAATACTCAAGCTTATACTTGAGTATATACAACAATTCTATTTATTTTTTTTGCACTGGAGCGCAGGAGCACAAAATATCCCCAAACATTCTCTTGTATAGACTTTATTTTCTCTGCTGATTCAGATTGCTACACAGCGATAACAGATTCTTACAGTAAAAAAGCTACAACCACTCGGCAGCTCACAATCCCCATGAGAGCTAGCAATAGAAACTTTTCTTCTGCAGGACATAACCTGTAATTTTTTAATATGCAAATTAAAGAGTCTAATGTCTACTGTCTCTGAAGCACATCAGTACCCACAAGTGTATCCACAAAGAAAAGTGAACATTGAATACACCTGCTACACATCTTCTTTACCTCCATAATAAATGATAAGAATATTTTAGTATGGGAATAATACATGAGAAACTCAAGGCTGACACCTGATTTCTTCCACAGGCTCCAGGGATGTAAAGTTTCTGCCACATATTTGCATGGCGGCCCCCTACTTAAAGAGGACCTGTCACCTAAAACTTTGGCACTAGGAGCTGCTTAATAAAGTAAGCAGCTCCTAGTGCTTAAACAAACGCCGCAGTGTTAGAAGGATAGCGTTGCAAAGCGATCCAATGTATTCATGAGGGGGCCGTTTGAGGCGCTGCCTCTACCTCGGACCGCCCCCTCGCTCCATAGGCCAGCGTGACGTGCGGCAGTCAACGCCCCTAACCACGCCCCGCCCCCTCATAAATACATCAGAGCGCCTTGCGAGCGGTCCGATGATTACATTGTACCCCGCCGCAGTGTTGGGAGGTTTGTTCAAGCACTAGGAGCTGCTTACTTCAGTAAAGTAAGCAGCTCCTAGTGCCAAAATTTTAGGTGACAGGTCCTCTTTAAGAACACCCGACTTACATGCAACCCCTAGTTACAAACAGACCTCTGTATGTTGGTAATTTACTGTACTTTAGCCCTAGGTTACAATGGTTAGCTGTAACAGTTATCAAAGGTGTCTCTAATGAAGATTTATTGTTAATCCTTGTTCTTATGACAACCCAAAAGTTTTAAAATCCAATTGTCACAGAGACCAAAAAATTTTGTCTGGAGTTACAATTATAAAATATACAGTTCTGACTTGCATACAAATTCAACTTAAGAACAAACCTAAAGAACCTATTTTGTATGTAACCCGGGGACCGCATGTATTAGCCATATTTAGTGGAGCTTAACCGGTGTGTGCCCACCCTCTATGGTTCTGTCCTTTGTTCAGTGATGAAACTATGTAAATACAATGCATTGGTCATCCATCTATTGAAAACAATGGGATTTTGTGGTTCAGTAAGTATTTTATTAGACATGCGCATTAACAGATGAGTAAGACAATGGCAATCAAACCAAACATATTGCATGCAGATGTGTTGCATGTTTTGATCAGTAACATTAAGTGCATTATTATAACAAATGTAATATAACAGAAAAATATATTCAACTGAAGTGACCATAGTGGGCCACTATTGCAAACAACACTAAAGGAATAAAGACGAGAGAGATGACAAGACAGAGTTAAGGACAGTGCAGGAGGGTATGGGGGGAGAGGTTCAGGGTGGGAATGACACAACCTTTAGTGCAATTGCCGTAGTTAGGACATGGCACCGCCAGCGGTAAACCAGTTTTCCATGGCAGGTGAAGTTCAGAAAGTAAGCGAAGGGTACCAAATGTTATGGATAAGTTTGTAACTAGCTAGTCACTAGCCTTCATTTCTTCTATATGTAGAATTTGTTTGAGAGCTTCCACCCACTGTATTTTGGAGGCAGGATATTAGGATTTGCATCATTGCATAAGTAAGTAGAGCAGCGGATTCTTTTTAAATTTAGAGATGTTTAGAGATTTAGTGATAGTAATGCCAATGCAGTGTAGGGATGAATTCATGGTGGGCTTATATATAAATCTCCAATGGTTATGCACAGGCTGGCAGTCCCACAATATGTGCAGGGTGTCACTTTCAGACCTCAGAAAACATCCTATGTAACTTAGTTGGAGTCCTATACCATTGGGATAATATCTTGTAGTTTAGCTCCTTAAAGTGGCAAGAAACTGTGTCTTTATAGGTTGGGATAAATACTTTCTGCCATTGTTCAGGAGAAATGGATTTGTTGAGATCACACTCCCACGTGCCGGTGAATGAAGGTAGAGAGTCCCGTATTCCCTCCCCATTCAGCATACCACAGACCAAGGAGATTGTGTGAGCAGGAGGAGAGGGTTGCAAACACATTTCCTCAAACAATGTGGGTTCAAGGGTCCCAGAGATGTAATGTATCTGAAAATATCAGAGCCATCTAGAGGGAGCAATGCCCAGGACAGCTGACACTTCTGACATGGGGTGCATTGCGGACTCAAGAACTACTTACTCTGGGAAGGCAGGTGTCTGAGTCAGATGGAGCAGACATCAAGTCTGGTAAGTCAAGGTTGCTGGGTGAGTGGACCCGGAACCTTAATCATAACAGTAACACGCAAACTTTCGCCAAGATTTGAGCAAGATACTCAAGAGGGTTACATTCCCGAATAGAAGCACTTTGAGGGCATTTGAGTGATTAAGCTCCATTTCCATCTCAACAATTTAGACACGTGAACATGGAAAAGGTCAAGCACAAATGTGGCGATGGCAGCCCTATGATATGAGAAAAAGTTGGGCAACCCAGCTCCCCTATTGGAATTTGTTTAGGATCAATACCAATCACTTGAATCAGGACCTGGGGGTGTGCCAAATGAAGCACTGAAGCACCAACGGTGATTGCTCTCTTTAGGCAGAGATCTTTTTTGTCTTTGGAGGTCTTAAGATTAATCTTGCACATCAGATATACTGTAGGGACCAGTGGTTTTATCTTTGCACATGAGGTGTTCATGTCTGCAATAGAATCACAACCAATTCCTGGGCATCTTGGAGACTAAATTGGATTTTGCGTCTAAAAGTAGGACTTTTGGAAAATCTGCACTTCATGAATCTGTCTACCATATCTAGATTCATATGTTAAATCTGAAGTGGGCTGAAGTGAAAAAATCGGTTGCAAATAGGTAGATGTGAACTGTGATGTAAAGTAACTCCAGCCACCAACCCCTCCTGGAGTGGAGGAGGGGGTAAGTCACCGATTGTCATTATGCCGCCTGGGGCTTTGCCAGTATAAAACTTCCAGATTTAGCTTATTCAAATGCAGACAATGGCGTAGGTCTCCGAACAGATATTGTGGGATTGAGTGGGATAACTAGTCAGCAAATAGCTGTTGTCCTGTAAAGTGTTTCTGATAAATTCTGCTGTGTAGACAAATGACTCCACATGCAGGGATTAGAGTCTGAAGAAATTGGAGATGTAAAGAGTTGTGTAAGTACAGCACAAAGTGGAGCTGATCGATGTGTGGTTAGTAATGCACTATGGGACGCATCCTTTGTAATGTCTCAGATACCTACATGTATATTGAATGACATTGAACTGGCCCTGTCTTGTACCAGGGATTAATAATGTTTTCTTGCAGGTTTTTATATTTGATCAATTTACGGTACATTGCCTTTGTTTATTAAAAGAGAAACCTTAGTCTAGGATCTTGGCATTGATGTGGATGCTGAATTGGAAACCACAACAGAACCTGATGGCATATCTGAAATAGACCATATCATAGACAAGGAACTGTTGTATTCAGGACATGAGGACACGTGATGGTCTGCATTTACCTCTATTCATCCCAACATGAGAAGTACTAAGCAAAAAGAAGAATTAAAGGATTTGTCCAATTACAGCAAATAAATATTTTTGTTTATATAATGAAAAGTTATAACATTTTCCAAAATGTTTTTGTAGCATTTCCTAATGGTTTTCAAAATCTCTGCTTGTTGTAATTCTATAGAAATCTTCTATGTTTACTTCCTATGGACATAAATCTGTACCTAGTCATGTGATGTCACACAGGTGCATGGTTTGTTATAACACACAGCGCTTATTTCTCTCTGTGATACTAATGAAGAGATCACCTGTGTGACATCACATGACCAGGGACAGAATTACACCCACTCTTAAACATAGAAGCTTTCTATAAAATGTCAGCAAGCAGAGGTCTAGAAAACTATGAGGAATGGATACAGAGGGGGACATTTATCATACAACGGCGCTCGTGCGCCAGCGTATGATTGCCCCTCCTGGGCAGGGCCTGGCGTAGAAATGAACACAGCCGGCGACTTAGAAGTCGCTGGCAGCAGCGATTGCACCGGCACTGGGACAGTAATGCCCCGCGCTGGCCCAATCCTGGCTGGCCGCGCCCTGGGTGGCAGAGAGAGCTAAATAGTTGCAAGTGCTAGCCATAGGCTAGCATTTGCGATTATTTCAGGGCTTCTGCTCTAGTGATGTGGTGCAGAGGTCCTGATAAATATGCCCCAGAAAGTATATTGGAAAATTGTATAACATTTTATCATACAAACAATAATATTTATTTGCTGAAATGGAAACATCCCTTTACGTTTTTGAGGTGTCTTGTCCAAAATATGTGATCCCAAAAAATTACAGTCAATTAATGGTGTCATACTGCTTTCATAAAATAGTGTGTAACACTATGGGGGAATACATGAAGACTGGTGCTCAATGTGTTGGCCACTTTATCTTATGATTTTTATAATGTGTGTGTAAGTGTGGGGGGCAGGATATTAGATAATTTACCATTATACATGTATTAATAGTTCTGTACTGTTTTCTACATAAAGTGAAGCCTCTTGTCTTCTACCTTATCAGCCAGACATTCCTGACAATAAAATGGCCATAGATGGCCCACACCTATACACACATTACAAAAAACATGAGGTAAAGTGGCCAACTCCTTTAATACTCTCCCCACCAGCGCATTGGAAAGCAGACCTGTGAAGGCTATGGTAAATACAGTGGGGACAAGGTATTCACGACCCCTCCTTACTGCTCCGCATCTTGTCATGCCCACTTTCAGAAAAAGTGCAGAGTGGAAAACTGCTGGGATGGTAAAAATACTGCAAAACTGGCGGACAAGGCATGTTATATTCCATAATGCTCAAATAATGGGGCACATCTACTTACATGTCCGAGTCGCAATCCCTGAGGTGCGTTCCCTGACGATGATGATGCACTGTGCCGTGATCCTGCACCCAATATTCTGCATGTGTTGCTCCCCGCTCAGGTCCGCCGGAGTTCACCTTCTTCTTTCTGCTGCATGTAAGTGCTTGGCTTGCGACGCAAATTTGAATGTTTAAAAACGGAATTTTTAAACTCTTAGTTTCAATCCGTCGGATTGTCCGACGGCCCGCCCCCGATTTGTGCTGCGTGAAAGCCGGCACGATTGCAACACAGTCCGATAGTGTGCGACACAATCCCCTGCGCAATCCTCGAAAAGTCGGGAAACCTGACGAAAATGCGGCTGAGAGACCCTTAGTAAATAAGCCCCAGTATGTCCATAGTCCATCTCTTTAGAACAATTAAAGAAGGGGCTACACATTTTGGTGTGTGGTGTCATTTTTTTCTCACATTCACAAAATCTTGAATTATTTTACTTTTCACAAAGTCAGAGCATTACAAATCCATATTTTTAGTTAGGTCACAATTTGGATGTGGTAAAATGATATTAATAGCATTCTGTAAATTCATTTATTAAACTATAAGGAATATTGAGTAGGCGGTGGATTCATTTATTAGGAAGGAGTACATAACCATAACACTGATGTCAGCGATTTACTTCAGTCTGGAAACTTAGGACTGTTTAATTTAGACATTAGACAAACAGGAAAATTGGATGACACAGTAAGCAATTGCCCCATTCCTTTTCCACAGCTTGAAGAACGTCAGAAAAACATTGCTGCTTCTTCTAGAGACAGCACCACTCTTGCCTATGGCTGTATCTGCTGTTATAAGATGGGCTTATTCAAGATAAACTGCAATACCAAGTAGAACTGTATATGAAGGTGGTGCTGTTTCTAGAAGATGGGCTTTCACATTCTTGTGGAGAGCAAGATGGTCTATATTAAAGGAAATCTATCATGAGGAATCTACCATGAGAAATAGATCTGATGGTAGATTTCCCCTAACTACATCAGCCCTAATCCTTATTTTGCTAATCTAAATATTAAAAAAAGTTGTAAAAGTAATATGTAAATTACCTAGTGGCGTGGAGTAGCCTAGCTGGGCACCGGGTGCATAGGCTGCTCCACTCCTCCACTTGTATGGAGCTACTTCCACGCGCATGTGCAGTAGCTCCAACTCCTGTCCCATAGAAGCCAGTGATGTTTGAAAGAAGAGGAGGAGTGCACCACGAGCGCAGTAGCTCCATTTAAGCCAGCAATGTTTAAAGAAGAAAGGATTAGGACAGGCTTGCGCAGGCGCATGTCACCAATATAACACGGGACGGGAGTCAGAAGAACAGGAGCGTGAAAGTGGGTGTCCCTGCATAGGCTACTGGTGCGTGAAACAGCACCGGGTGACTGGCTAGGCTATTCCACTCCCCAGTAGCCTCTGCAGGTAATTTAAATATTACTTTTAAAATGTTTTTAAAAAAAAAATTATCTTAGGTTTTTTAGATTAGCAAAATAAAAATTTGGGCTAGTTTGTATATTCTCTATGTGTTTGTGTGAGTTTCCTCCGGGTCCTCCTGTTTCCCCCCACATTCCAAAACATACTGGCAGGTTGATAAGATAGTGAGCCCCATTGCAGATGTTTAACACGGATCATTCTCCTTTTTGAAGTTCCACGAATATTCGATTGAAAAAACAGCACTGACTTCCTTATTTCTCAATAAAATGACACATTTTATTGCAGAGCCTTGGTCCCCTTGAAAAATGCTTGAGTCTTCCATTGACTTCAATGGGGTTCGTTATTCGATACAAGCACTAGAGCATTGGAAAAAGTTTGATTCGAGTAACGAGCACTCGAGCATTTTAGTGCTCGCTCATCTCTATTTATGAAGTAAGGAGGCCAATGTTTTGCATATTGCCTTCTGCTGTTTGTTTTTGCACCTTATTTTTTATTGTTTTATTATTTATTATCATTATTAATCTGTATACATATTTCTGTCACGCTGCCTCATAAAGCACTTGCTGTGTGCCAATGTAACAGATGACAGATGTTAAGCAGATGTGACAAATAGAAAGAAAATGTTTACACAGCAATCTCTTGTAACAATAAATGTCAACTCTTTATTATGGGAAGAGTTGGACTTGAGTTACTTCATTCATGTGATAATAAAGGGCTTGTCTGTGGAAGGGGCTGTGCTAAGAAGCTGCTCTAACAAAGCAAAACAACTTTTACTAACCTGTCTTCTCAACTCTAATTCAGTGCAGAGATATGCTAATTATTACTACAAAGTCATAGGGACAGAGAGATTACAGTTTAAAGGGGTATTCCCATCTGGGCATTTTCATTTCATTTCATTCATTTGCCATAAGTAAACATTTCTTAAATTGAATGTTATTAAAAAAATGTTACTGTATGAAGATAATTTCTCATAAATGCAGTGATGTTGTATCTAAGAAACGAGATGGCTTTCTCGGATACGACCACCTCACATTTTAGGTAGCGGTGACCAGACATGGGCTATTGAGTCCTGTCTGACCTCCTGGCTTCAGCGTTCATTACCACAGGACGGCTGTGGGGCAGGAAGTAACTCCTGGACATTTCATATACAAAATTTTTTGTATCTTTGTGCAATCCCTCCAGCAGATGAGGTTATATCCAAGGACACAGTCTTGTTTCTAAGGGACAGAATGACTACATTATTGAGAAATTATCTTCACATATGAACATTTTTTTAATAACATCTAATTGAAGAAAAGTTTATATACGGGCAGATTAATAAAACAGAATATGAATGCCCAGACGAGAATACCCCTTTAAGTCGAGTTCTCGCTGTGCAGTGTCATCTCCCTTTAACATAATAAGGGGGGCACTCTGAGTTGGGAAGAACTTGAGTGACTGAGCTTTCTGCCTCCATAACTTTTTACAACTAATTTGCATATCAGTGTTTTGGGCCATGAATGTAACATGATCTAGAAGGTTTTAAGTTGAATAATAAGGTACTGTTAGCGGTCTATGAAGTTAGTTTCAGCTGACAGGTTCCCTTTAAATGAAGTAATTCTTTCAACAGCCACTAGAGGTGATGTGAGATGACTGTGCATCTGTTTGCTGAAGAATGGATTCTGAATCCAATTCAAGAAAAATTCTAGAAAATGTAATTATCAGCTCAGTTTTTTGTGTCCCCCCATAATCTGTAAAGCGCTACAGAATATGATGCCATATATGGTGGAATATGGTGCCATATAATAAAGATTACTATTATTATTATCCCATAAACACTTTAGACCACCATGGATGTTGGATATTAACTATGTTGTATACTATATAAACAAAACAAAGAGTATTGATGAAAGAGCTGATGAAGGCCCAGGAGAGCCGAAAAAAACGCGTTTTACTGCGTGACTTGTGTATACTTGATTTGTTACATGCTCCGAAAATAAAAGGAGGAATTTTGCTTTCACCTGGAGGTGCCGGGATTTTTTCATTTTTATACTGTTAAAGTGTATCCACGTGCACGAGGGAAAGGAGCCGAGTGCCGACCATTTACTGCATATACATTACTATATAAACAAGACAAAGAGTATTAAAGTTGCATTTTATTTACTATGCATTGAATATATTTTTTTATGCAAAATTGTTTCATATGCTCCAAATTTGACCTTATACCAGATGTCTCTCATTCACCATTCAGATGGCTAGTTGTTCTGCTTGTGAATACTGTACCATGCTTGAGTTTTGCCACCAGTCTTGTCCACATGCTCTCCTTGTCCTGTTGAAGCAACACAGAGAGACAGAAACAAGTTTATGGACAAGGTTTAGGGTAGAGGAATGCTTAATATTCATTTAACTATGTAGGGTCTTAGACAAGGGTTTTAAGATCCCAGCAGCAGATTGGAAACATGTGGACCACCCAGTATATCCCTGTAGAGGAACCATTTAGATTTTCCAAAATTGAGGTTTATTCTGTTTTCTTGGTGTTCAGTTTATCAATACAACATGGATCTATTAAAGGACATCTACCACCAGCATTAAGTATTGTAAACCAGTGTGTGCCCCCCTTCCCCTGGCAAGATCTGCTCATCTTTAAGCTACTTATGCCCTGGTTTTTAAGAAAAAAAGTCTTTAAAAATTATGCAAATGCTCCAGGACTGCTCCAGACTCCATTAGGTTCATTTGCATAATTTTAAAAGCCTGCTTTTAACCAAGGCATAAGAAGCTAAAAGAAGTGCAGATCCTGTCAAAGGGGGCACACCCACCCACCTGCGTGCACCTCTTCTCCATCAGACTCCTGTCCCGTGTTATAAAGATGACATGCGCCTGCGCGAGCCCGGCATGTGCAGTAGCTCCGAATCCTGTCCCAGAGAAGCCTGTGCAGGCCCGTATCATCAGAACAGGAGTTGGAGCTACCATCTGGCGTGATACCATCTACTATCTCGCCAGGTTTCGTTCAATTTGGATGCCAACACTTATGAATCCCGACACGTTTCCTGCTCTTCTGATTTCTATGACACTTTTTATGGTGCAACTTGTGTCACACACTTACACCCAAAGTGTGCGACACAAAGTTCTATTTTATTTCTACACAGTTCTATTTCTCCTTTATGAATGTGGAGTCATTTCAGACACTTTTGGCTGTGGGACGATTTATTAAGTATGTGCAATATAATTAAAAGTTCACAGTTTATTACAGCATACAGTTCTTGTGTCAAAAAAAGAACATTGCAACACAAATAATAAATGACCCCCGGTGTGTTCTTTCCTTTATAAGTTGTGACATACAACCCTATAATTTATGTGTATTCCTCTGATAGTAGGTCATTGTTTCATCCACTTTCATCCCATGCAACAATTGAAATAGTTTTTTTTATAGTTTCTGTATTAGAAAGATATAATGAATGTAAGTCATATAATCATTTTTGAAGCATTAGGGGGCCCTTTAAACTAGTAATAAACAGAGGCAGGTGTAGAATGGAGCCTATTATATAGATATACAGTGCCTGTAGGTAAGTTATATTACATTAAATCTTTACCTCACATTGTACATTGAGTCTTTTTGTATGGTAACTAATAAGCTCTAGGACATCTAGTTTACTGATAGTAAAGCAATCTCTCACCAGACCTCTAATTCAGACAGATATAAAGCTATCTAAATTAAAATATAGACCATTAAGTTCACCCTTCATGCTAATCATATCATCGCCTGCAACAAAAGCTCTTAGGATTTATTAGCAGTGTATGAGATGTTCCGCTGTGAGAATACACCGCAGGGAGGCTTTATCAATGCACTCATCGACCATTGCTTGACTTGGCCAGGTACCAGACGCCTCTTATCGCTGTTCTGTCATTTCCTCCATGTTCATGACATTGTCACTGGTGTCAAGAGTTTATTTACTGAAGCCACTGCTCACCGAATGCTCAGCACACGTTAAGCTTTAGATCTGATACAGATTTGACTTCATAAGAGCGTCTACTACAAGAGTATACAACCCAAGGGAATGAATAACTAAGTTTTTCCTATAACTCTTAAGAAGAGAGTGCTGTGTCCTACGCTGTTTCCAAACATAGTGAATCATTGCACATCAAATTTTGTATTCAGCCTCAAAAAGCAAATGTCATGAGTGTCAAATATGTGAATAATGGGAAGGAACCTTAAAATTCTGAGGGCGTCTTCCCACGTGGCGTTTTCGTAGTATTTTTTAAACGCATCCAAAACGCAAGTGGGAGAGGGGTTTGCCTGAAACCCAGGTAAATGTGTATGTGTTTTGGCCAAAGCCCCTCCCACTTTAGTTTTGGATGAGTTTAAAAACGCAATGAAAACACCACGTGGGACGACGCCTTGAGGCAGCAAAAGTTCAAATTGCTGGCCTCTTCTGTCAGAGCTAGCAGTGGCCCAGTTCACACCTTAGCTAAATCAGCAGTTTTTTGCATGAGTTATTGTGAGCCAAAACCTGCCCTGACTACACACAGAATAGGTATGATGGAAAGATGTGCAACTTTTCCGGATGTTCAGCAATTTCTGGCTTTGGCTTACAATAACTGAGATGTGAAATGGCCTTAAAGGGGTATTCCCATTTCGGCAAATTAATGGACTTTGAATGATGAAAAGTTATATTATTTACAATATACTTTCTCTGTTGCTGTCCTTCTATAGGAAGCTTCATTGTTTATTTCCAGTGGACAGAAATCTGACCATGGTCACAGAGGTGCACGGCTCATCACATAGAACAGTGGTGGCGAACCTATGGCACGGGTGCCAGAGGTGGCACTCGGAGCCCTTTCTGTGGGCACTCAGGCCATCACCAGAGATGACTCCAGGTATCTTCCTGCAGTCCCAGACAGCCCAGGACTTGCTGTGCACAGAGCTATTTTAAAGTGACAACACTACCTGGGACTACTGGAGGAGTGGGAAGGTGAGGACAGATCTGGATTATCATTGTAGCTCCTGCTCCGAGCCTGACAATTCTTCCTGTTTATGGGACCCTGGAGGGAAGCTACAATGATCATCCAAATTTCTTCTATTTTCTGCTTCATTGGTGTCCTCAGGGTGCTGGTATCAATGAAAGCTGTCACAGAGAAAGGAGTATAAATCACAATTTAAATTTCTGTGTTGGCACTTTGCGATAAATAAGTGGGTCTTGGTTGTAGTTTGGGCACTCGGTCACTAAAAGGTTTGCCATCACTGACATAGAATAATCAGAGCTGTGTGATATATAATGAGCTGTGCACTTGTGTGACCATGGTCAGATTTCTGTCCACTGGAAATAAACAATGAAGCTTTTTGTAGAAGGACAGCAAGCAGAGATCTAGAAGTGAAGTATTGATGCAGAAAGTATATTGGAAAGTTGTACAACTTTTTATTATGCAAACAATAACATTTATCACTTGCGTATATTGGACAACCCTTTTTTTTACGGTGTTCACTATGTTGTTCCTATGTTATTACAGTGTGTTACTACCAGTGGCAGCGGCCAATAATGGTTAAAAAAAAATCTACCACAAAAATCAAACATGATAAACCAGGGACACTTACCAGGAACTGTGGTAATCTTCTTATATTTATACTCATGGCCTCCTTCCTTCTAAAATCAACGTTATGCTAATGAGCCAGAAGGGCTCTTGGGGTGTTACTAATTGTTCTGGCTTCACAGGCTTTTACACTGTGCAGAATGAACACATTTCCCCTTACTCTCTCATCACTTACCCTCTTGCACAGGGGGAGAGGGGAAGTTCTCCTGCACAGTGTTACAGCCTGTGAAGCTGCAGCATGGAGAGTCTTTGGTAACACCCATAGGAGCCCTTTGGTCTTATTTAGAATAATTTTAAAAGATGATTTTAGAAGGATGGAGGCCATGGATAACAGATATAAGAAGATTATCACAGCCATGGTGCCTGGACCTATGAGTAAGTGTTCCTGGTTTATGATCCTTAAAGATTTCCTTTAATTGTCGTTTATGAGTATCAACTGCTCTCACTGTCCAGCTCCTGCAGCATCACCTGGATGTACCTGGATGTCCAAATGCACTTACTTGTCATTTTGGGGTTAACAATCAGTGATTTACTGAATTTGAAAATGTTGCTGTTTTCTCCCAAGCGCCATACCTGTCCAGAGGTTTCATGCCCTATTCTAGTGAGAAGACTTTTGTGAGACTTGCTGAAAACCAAACCCTTTTTTCAAATCTCACAAAATCCTTTGTTAATGAAGTTACCGGTGACATCTACAGTCTAAAAGGATTTACTGCATGTCACATTTTTGCATGTGCTCATAATTATCAGCTAAAGATGTCTCTAATCAACTTGAGGGGTGCAGAGGGTGTAGTCACACTTGGGCCCAAGAGGCTTAGGGGGTCCATAAGACGACACTTTCCCATATGAGGATACTAGTATAAACCATACATTACAGTCAGGGGTCTGGCACTGACTTTTGCACTGAGGCCCATCAGTTTAAAGTTACACCACTCCCTCTAATACAATATTGGATAAGCAGTTACAGCCATTAGAAACTTAAGAAACAAATGGAACACCCCTGCCAACGTGTGGGCAAGGGAGTAGTTGCAAATAAGCAGCTGTAGATTCTGCCTCAACAGGCAATAATTTACTGGGTGTGAGATAGTAACTAATGATGTGGCTGTATTGTAAACTGGGGTGTGATTGGAGAGGTGCTACCACCTGACCAGAGGGAGTATAAAACCCCTGGGCAGGGAGGAGCACAAGGTTCTTTGAGCACATGCTCCTACCACAAGCTCTAGACCGCATGGTCTAGACACTTAACCCAATTCCAGGACCCGGAGTCAGAAGACTCAAATCCAGAGCTGCAGCTTCCACAGTTTGGACACAGCTCCATCCAAATTCTCCCAGCCTTCATCTACTACCAGGCTGGTGCACTATTCCTGAGGACCACTCTCCACGACCACTCCAGTACCAGAATTGCTGCCTCCTCCTGATCCCTGGATACGGCTGTCTACCACCACGAGCTTCCCCATCCATTAACCAGGGACCTATCTTACAGACACTCAGGGTTTGCCCCAGGGATAACTAGTATATCATTCTCTCCCTCCGTATTTCTTGCACACACCACCTGCTGGAGTCCTGCCAGGCTGTAGGTCAGCCCTCCGGTCCCCCATACCAAGCACCGTGACCACAGCATGCCAAGGCCGCAACCACCAGCCAGGGCCGGACTATAGGCGGGGCTCCCGGGGCTCGAGCCCCGGGGCCCCCACCATCTTGCCCCCCCAGGGGGCCCCCACCAGATCGCGTCCCCTGGTCTCTGATTCCTCAGCCGCCACCTCCCTTAGTCGTCCGCCCTGGGCACACGTCACCACCTCCACGCATATCCCCTTGCATGGTCTGCCCGCCCACCTGTCCTCCCCCTGGCACAAGTTACCGCCTCCACTCCCTTCAGCTTCATTGCCGAGCCGTCCGCCCCCTGCCCGCCCATAGCTCCAGCTATCTCCAGGCTCCAAGAAAACCCTAGGCCCTGGGGATGTTGCACAAATAATCACTGCAGACCTTGCTTGGATAATGTTGTGCATGCAGTAGGAATTAGTGGGAATACAGCTACTGACTCCCTCAGTTGATTCTGAATAAAAGCTGTGGCATATCTATTCACAGTCAACATAATTTATTAAAAATCCATTAAAAATATGAAGTTACAAATGTGAGGCATACCGTTTCAAACTAAATGCCTTGACCCAATCCTGCGTCCTACCCATAGTCCAACACTGCCCAAACACCAAAACACAGCAGGCTTCTGCAAGAGGCCTTAAGCTGCGTTCACATGTGGTGTTTATGTTTGAAACATAATATAACAGCTGAGGAGAGAAGCAACAAATTTACACTGAGTTAATTATGTTAACACAATGTTAATGCATACATTAACATCATGTTAACATACAGTTTTGTAAATGCAAAAGTTAACAGCAATGTAATTAGGCAAGTCTCCTCTTCTCAGATACATGGTCCCAAACTTTAGGTTCAGTGTCCTTTGTTCGGGAGCTCTGTTTAACCCAGACATATTGCTTGATGGGTTGCAGAGCACCCATTCGGACAGCTGTATGCCCCTAGCAGCTAGTTATCCCCCGGCCACTCATTGTCATGCCTAAGGCCGGTGGCACACGTGGGGTTTTGAATCCTTTTTTAAGCAGTCCGTTAAAAACCACATGCGTTTTTGAAAACACATCTGTTTTTTTGAAAGGGCATGCGTTTTTTCCATTAAAAATGGCCCAAAAAACGGGTTCAAAACGCCACGTGTGCCACCGGCTTTAAGCTGCCTCATTGTCTCCTCAGCCCATCAAGCTACAAGTGAGGATTGGGTGAAGCTGCTCAAAGGAGGATGCTGAAGCTAAGGGTGGTGTCACACGGGGCATTTTGAACCAATTTTTAGTTATGCGTTTTCAGTCCATTAAAAAACGCATGCGGTTTTTTAACACAAATCCGTTTTTGTCCGCTTTTCCAAATTATCTTCATCAAGATGATTAGGAAAACGGACAAAAACTATAAAAAACTGATGCATTTTCAAAAACCGCATGCGTTTTTTAACGGACTGAAAACGCATAACTAAAAATTGGTTCAAAGGGTGGTGTGACACCACCCTTAAATCCGTGTTTGCTCATCTCTAGTTGTATTGCATTTTAATAGCGCAATTTAAACACTACTTTTGGACGTGCGGCACCGTACCATTATGTACACTGGAAAAAGATAGGGCCGTTCGTGTGAATGTAGCCTAAGAGTAGGCAACAGTGAATGACACAAAACACGGCTGGGGGTGCATTCACATTCAGTCTTTCAGATGTAGTTTTTGTAGATGAAAGCAGGTGCGGATTATTATGGGTGAGAACATATCATGGAGAGAAGCTGCTCCTCCACTTTTTTCACTCCACTCCTGGTTTGGACATCAAACACTGCATCTGAAAACCTGAACGTTTGATAGCAAAAACAATGATCATATACAGACAGGTCGCGGTTTTTGGGATTTGCGCAGCTTTAACAGGTATTTAACAGGGGTTTGCACTGGGATTGTGTCGCAATCCGACTGATTCGGACGGAGCGCGGACTGAGTGCTTTGTCTTGTGTCGCAAGACAATGCACTTACATACAACGGGAAGAAGATGGTGAACTCCGGAGGACCTGAGTGGGGACGCGACACAATATCGGGATATCGGGCGCACAATCTTAGTGAATCGCGGCACAGTGCATTATCGTCTGACAATGCACTTTCAGTGAGCTCCTCAGACCAGGTTAGTAAATGTGCCCCATCGTGACATATAATATTGTAGACCTAGATATAATCATTAAATTCTCAGGAAAACCACATGGGATTCATTATTCACAGCCAGGATATCTGGAACACACATGGCTTTATAAATCCATCCATCCAGATTTTGCGTTCATATGATTTACATGCTTTTCCCTTGTTTGAAGTCTGTTGTTCTTTTTTTTGGCAGTTAGATGGTTGCAATGTGTTTTATCTTTTTTTTCTTTTCTTTTTTTTATAGTGAGGCCATAACGAATAGCTTTGCAGATGGTCTTGATAAACCCTTTAAGGACGCAGCCATTTTACAGCTTAAGGCTCAGTCCCATTTTTTGGATTCTGACTTGCGTCTCTTTATATGGTTGTAACTTTTGAACACTGTTACTCATCAAAGCGATTCTGAGATTTTCCTGTTGTATTTCATTTTAGTGGTTACCGTATATACTCGTGTATAAGCCGAGTTTTTCAGCACAAAAAATGTGCTGAAAAACGTCCCCTCGGCTTATACACGAGTCACAAGTACAATACAACACTTAAAAAATACTTAAAAAATAATAAACTTATATACTCACCCTCCGGTGGCCCCAATCTGCAGCGCTGCTCCCCCGATGTCCGTGCGGGTCCTCTTCTGGCTTCCGCGCCCGTCTTCTGTCTCCTGTACATTGCGCTGGGCGCCGCCATTGCTCTCTCCCGGGCAATGTACAGGAGACAGCGCGGAAGCCAGAAGAGATATTGGAGGAGCAGTGCTACAGATCGGGGCCACCGGAGGGTGAGTATATAAGTTTTATTTTTTTTAAGGCTGGGCAGCGCTGTATACTACTGGGGGCAGGCTGGGCAGCGCTGTATACTACTGGGGGCAGGCTGGGCAGTGCTGTATACTACTGGGGGCAGGCTGGAGAGCGCTGTATACTACTGGGGGCAGGCTGGGCAGTGCTGTATACTACTTATTTGCCATTTTTGAAATTTGAAATCATTGCATTTTCAGGCAGATAGATTATTAACCCCTTGAGATCTTCATAGTACCGTATTTTTCGGATTATAAGGCGTACCTGCTTATAAGGATGAATGACCAGCAGGTGGCAGACCTGTGCACAGTTCAAGGCAGCTGTTGTCTGTAAGTACAGTTCATATATAAGGCGCACCTGATTATAAGGATGAATGACCAGCAGGTGGCAGACCTGTGCACAGTTCAAGGCAGCTGTTGTCTGTAAGTACGGTTCATATGTAAGGCGCACTGGACTATAAGGCGCATCTTTGATTTCTGAGGATCAAAGGATTTTTTGTACGCCTTATAGTCCAAAAAATACGGTAATTGAATCAAAATGGAGGGGAAATATAGAATGGTCAAATTTTGTCGGTTATACGTTCATTTAGCCCTAAAATTTACACATTTCCAAAAGATAAATGGGGAAACCCATCTTAAAATTAATTATACAATTTCTTTTTTGAGGGCAGGAGTAGAAAAGAATCAATTCTGTACTGGATTTTTAACTTTTTTTTGGGGTGTTCACCGTATAGCCTAATGATTATGTTATCTTTATTCTATGGGTCGATACGATTACGGGGATACCGTACATGAATATTTTTTCTTATGTTTTACTAAATTTGCCAAATAAAACCCTAATGTGGGAAATAATCTATCATTTTTGTATCGCCTTCTTCCGAGTGGCATAACATTTTTACTTTTTTTAATATGGAGCTATCATTCTGGACTACATATGTTTTTTTGATAACTTTTTATTGCATTTTTTGTGGGATTAAAAATGTAAAAATCATAATTTTTGGCACAGTTTTTCCACAGTTTTTTCATCATGTGGGTTCATCGTGTGGGTTCATTAATTGTTTACTTTTGTTCTATGGCTTGTTACAGACATAGAACATACTATATATGTGAGGTTAGTGTTATGATTTAGACTTTTTTGAGCGTTATATGTCTCTTTATATTTTATGGGGCTTTTGGGCATTTTTATACATTTATTCATATATTTTTTATTGAATAATATTTTTTTTAACTTTTTAAAAAAAATTTCTTCCACCATGGGACATGAACAAGTAATCATCTGATTGCTTGTTCATGATAATACTCTGCAATAGTGATGTATTGCAGGGTATGAGATATGTCAGCCTATGCACATGCATAGGCTGACACTGTGCCTTTAAGATCATAGACGCCATCTTTCAGGCACTGCCGGCAGGAATAATCGATGCCCCCCCCAAGATGGGAATACTTAAGGGGGGTCACTGTATACTTAAGGTAGCTGGCTATATACTACTGGGGGCTGGCTGTATACTACTGGGGGCTGGCTGGCTGTATACTACTGGAGGCTGTGCTTACACTGGAGTCTGCTGTATACACTGGGGCAGGCTTTATACTAGTGAGGGGCGCGCCTGCTGTATACTATGTGGCGGCCATGCATATCTATGGGTAGCTGTCAGCGCTGTATACTACTGGGGCTGCTGGCTGTATTATACTAAACTGCTACTGGCTGGCTGGTGATTACTGTGCTGGTAGAATCTGTACTCTGGGGGCTGCTGGATGGCTGCTGTATCTACTGGGGGCTGGCTGGACTGTATACTACTAGAGTTGGCTGACTTATACTACTGGGGGCTGGCTGGCTTATACTACTGGGGGCTGCTGCTTTATACTACGGAGTCTGGCTGCTTATGAGGCTGCTCTATTATACTTGGAGGCTGCTGGCTGTACTACTATGTACTTGGGGCGGCTGATACTAGCTACTTGCTCGTATCTCTTCGGGCTGGGCTGGCTGTATACTACTTGGGGCCTGGCCGGCTGTCATACCTACTTGGGGGCGTGTGTCGGCTGTATATTACTGGGGCTGGCTGGTCTTCTATGATACTCGGACGCCTGGCTGGCTGTTACTACTGGGCTGGGTATGGTGGTGGCTGGCTGTAATATGAACTGCGGGGTGGCTGGGCTGTATACTACTGCAGCTGAGCTGTAATACTGTGGGATGGCTGTATACGTGAGCTTTACTTGGGGATTGTGGCTGTACGACTACTGGGGGCTGGCTGTATACTACCTACTACCTGGGGGCTGGATGCTGTATACTACTTGGGGCTTGGTTCTGTATACTACTGGGGGTGGCTGCCTGTATACTACGGAGGCTGCTGGCTGTCTATATCTTGGCTGGCTGGCTGGCTGTATACTACTGGGGGCTGGCTGGCTGTATAGTACTGGTTAGTCTTTGCTTTACAGTCACAATACGGGTAAACAGCTGTAATAAATCCTTAACCATCGGACGTTCAAAGTACAACAAAATGGAAGTGAAAACCACACTGCAAGCGCCGTAGGTGTGGATGTTCCCCCATTTATACAGTTCTGTGATGGAAATAAGAATATAGAATATAACGATGGATCAAAATAGTTTTATTTACATATTGCTTTATTATCACAAATCATCTGACAGAAAGTCTCCAGGAAAGTCCAGGAAACTGCACCCAGTAATCTGCTCATGTCATTAATAATATACAATTTTAGAGAGTTGCACTTTCCATCTGTAGGTTGTGTTTTTTTCTTCTGCTGAAACCTGCAGTGCAGACAGTTCTTGAGCATGTGAAATGCTGATGTCCGAAAAATGATGAAAACCCATGGATCCACTATAGAATTGGATGACACCAGTCTGAGGACTATAACGTCATAGTATTCATTTGCATCATAATGCTTGTAACCTGCTCTCCGCATATAGACACAACTGCCTGTAAGCAAGAACATGGATCATTGACAAGAGTCACGGACATGTTCAATGGGACCTGTCACCGCAGTATAACCCAATTTTTAGCCTCCCAACTTGCCCCATAGAGCATTGGATTGGCTACCTAGGCACTGTTGGGCCAGAGTGGCACTCCAGAGCCCTTTCTGTGGGCTACTCAGGCCATCACCAAGATGAACTTCCAGGTATCTCCTGCTCACAGACAGAGCCCGTGACTTGCTGTGTCACAGCTATTTTAAAGAGTGACAGCCTACCTGGGACTTTTTCCTCTTATTTGTGTCCCTCAGGGGCTGGTATCAATGGAAAGCTGTGATGCCGAAGAGATAAACACAGATAATTATTTCTGTGTTGGCACGTTTCGATAAATATGGGTCTTTGTTGTATTTTAGGCACCTCGGAGCGCTCTAAAGCGTTTGCCACATACAGCTAGCCTAGGCATGGTGCAAACACCCTCACACTGCAATGGGCGAGGAGTGGTTTTGTCGAATACGTCCGCCCTGCATGTATACACCACAACGACTAACATGGTCCTATAGGACATAGGGTATTTGGCAGTGTTGATCCTGGCCTGGGCAAAGCAAGGTTATATTTTGTATGATGCAGAGTGCTGTGTCCACAAGATAATGTGTTTTACATAACCTTGTCCTTTGTAAGCGAATGTGATAGGGGAGAGCAGCCAAACCAAAATGACAAAGGGAAGGTATAAACCGCTGGCCATGGAAAGTCGTTCGAGGGAGAGCATTTTTTCTAGAAGAAGTCGTTATGCTAGGTGGAATCCTGAGACAGTGAGTTTGGAGTGAGCAATGCTCTTCTCTCCCATAACGCAAGAGCATGGGAAGATCCTAGCGGGCCTGCCGCTGAAGGAGTCTAATGACTAGGTTGTATGTGAGGCAAACGGGGTATCATCTTACTTAAAAAAGGTGATATCCTAAGCCCTACCGACGCTGAACGCTTCCACCCAGGACACAGCTAGCCTCCGCAGCCCAGCCTCTCTACATCCAGGCTGTACTGATCTCCTGAGGCTCCCTCCCAACTTACCATCCAGACACGTACATCTACCTGGTCATAAATGGCACGATTTTGCATGCGTGTGTTCTGCCGGTTCAAATACAGAACTGTAAGTTTGTTTCTTTCTTCGACTTCTCCGGGATGTCCCGAAAGGGGTTCTGATTTGCGCCGATTGAGGCCCCGGTTTTGGCGGCACCCAGCGATCGGATGTGTGTGCAGAGGTGCCGCATGGCCGAAGTGCTAATGCGGGGGCGTGGGCCTCGCAAACCGCCGAATGTGGAATCGTGTATACCGGCGAATTAAAAAAAACAAAGTTCACTTGACACGCGCTTACCTGCACCCAAGCAACCGAACTGTGAACTCCAGTGAACTCTGCACAGCACGACACCTGGTGGACCGGCTCACTTAGTGAATCGCCGGAAGAACCCATCCCTCGACTGAGAACGCGCCCTTGGGTCCGACAGGACCGGGTAATAATCGCCCCATGTCTAAACGTATGTGGTCAGTTTTGGCACCATCCGTTTTGAATCAGTTTTTCTGTGTTTTTTCTCTCCAACATATATCAATTATATAGTAAAGTTCATAAAAGGAAAGATCTGCAGCTGCGTGAATATATTAAGGTTGGGTTTGAAATATAAAGTGTATGAAATGTACTTAAAGATTTACTTTACATGGAGTTGTAACTTGTGCGAAACGAGATTTATACTGTACAACTACTACAAACAAACCAGGATCTGTATGTATGTGATCTTTCTTCTCTGCTGTAAGTAAAAGTCCAGATTACTTAGTTAAAGGTAGGGCATGATATATGGGGAATTATCCGCAACGCACACCTTTTGACTGGTAATAAACACAGATGACAATCCACACCAATCAAACACCCTGAATATCACAGGAACCATCTGTCACATACTTTCCCATTCCCACAGGTTTGGTTTTTTACTGTCAACGGCTTGTTTCTGCTGACAGATCATCCACCGTTTGTTAGTATTTAATGTTTACTAATTTTTTCTCACCGCCAGGGCAAGAGGGGGGGGGGGGGCACCAGGGGCGTTTGCCCACATTCCCCATATAGAAGACGCAGAGTATTATCACAACCAGGACTTGAGGGGGCCAAGATCTACCCCTAATAAAAACACCATTCATTAATGTCCTGTGTATGGTGGGTATTACCATATATACTCAAGTGTAGCCAAGGTACCTAATTTTAACAGACCGCTGGGAAAAACCTATTGACTCGTATAAGCCTTTATGGGAAATGCATGGTCACAGCCTCCACCCTGGAATAGCTAATCATCCCTGCCCCCTAGTTCTATATAGTCTAAGCCAGCCCATTCTCCCCGTGAGAAATATGCCGCCCATCCATGCTCCCTAGTATATAGCAAGCCCACAGTATAAGACAGCCTCCCCCTTCTCCCCAGTATATAGCCAGCGCAGACCTATATGTAGCAACCCCCCCCCTTATAGCGAAGCAGCTTAGTCCCCCAGTATCTAGCCAGCCCCCGTCATTAGCCAGCCCATCGATGCACCCCAGTACATGCCACCAGTGATGCCCTCTAGTATATAGCGCGCAGCTCCTGCCCCAGTGATATTAACCAGCCCACCCATTCTATAGCCACCAGCCCCCTAGGACCTACAGGGATGTCAGAATTGGTGATATTGAGTAGTTTATTTTTTTAGGACTCGAGTATAAGCCCATTTTTTAAGCTGGATACTCAAGCCTTATACTTGAGTATATACAACATTCTATGTTAATTTTTTTGCACTGGGACGCAGGAGCACAAAATATCCCCCCAAACATTCTCGTTGTATAGACTTTATTTTTCTCTGCTGTTCAGATTTGCTAAACAGCGATCACAATCTTACAGTAAAAAAGCTACAACCACTCGGCAGCTCACAATCCCATGAGAGCTAGCATAGCAACTGTTCTTCTGCGGACATAACCTGGATTTTTTTAATATGCAATTAAAAGTCTAATGTTCTACTGTCTCTGAGCGCTCCGTACCACCCACAATTTATCCACAAAGAAAAGTGAACATTGATCCACCTGCCACACATCTTCCTTCCTCCATAATCGGGATAAGAATATTTTAGTATGGGAATTAAACAGGAGAAACTCAAGGCTGACAACCTGAATTTCCTTCCAACAGGCTCCAGGTATTAAAGTTTCTGCACAATATTTGCATGGCGGCCCCTCCTTAAGAGACCTTCCACCGAAACTTTGGGGCACTAGAGCTGCTTACGAAAAGGTAAGCACTCCTAGCTAATAAAACAACCCGCAGTGTTAGAAGGATAGCGGTGCAGCGATTCCACTGTATTACAATGAGGGCCGTTTGAGGCGCTGCCCTCTATACCCGCCGGACCCTCTCCCCGTCTCTCTCCATAGGCCAGCGGGACGTGCGGCGTCAACGCCCCTAACCACGCCCCGCCCCCTCATAAATACTCAGAGCGCCTTTTCGAGCGGTCCGATGATTACATTGTACCCACGCGCAGTGTTGGGGGATGTTTGTTCAAGCACTAGGAGCGCTTACTTCAGTAAAGTCAGCACTCTAGTTCCAAACTTTAGGTTACAGGTCCGCTTTAAGAACACCCGACTTACATGCAACCCCTATTTACAACAGACCCTCTGTATGTTGGTAATTTACTGTACTTTATAGCCCTAGGTTACCATGGTTAGCTGTACAGTATCAAAGGTTCTTAAGAAGTTTATTGTTAGAATCCTTGTTCTTATGACAACGCCAAAAGTTTTTAAAACCAATTGTCACAAGACCAAAAACTTTTGTCTGAGTTTACATTGTAAAATATACAGTTTCGGACTTGCATACAAATTCAATGAAGAACAACCTAAAGACCTATTTTGTATGTAACCCGGGGACCCGCATATTAGCCATTTAGTGGGAGCCTTACCGGTGTGTGGCCCACCCGCTATGGTTTCTGTCCTTTGTTCAGTGCTGAAACTATGTAATACAAATGCATTGGTCATCCATCTATTGAAAACAATGGTTTGTGGTGTCAGTAAGTATTTATTAGACATGCGCATTAACAGATGAGTAAGACACTGGCAATCAAACAAACCAAACATATGCACTCAGATGTGTTTTGCATGTTTTTGATCCTAACATTAAGTGCATTATATAACAAATGTAATATAACAGAAAAATATATTTCAACTGAGTGACCATAGTGGGCCACTTATTGCAAACAACACTAAAGGAAAAAGACTAAGAGATACAAGAACGAGTTAAGGACAGTGCAGGAGGTATGGGGGGAGAGTTATGGGATATGACACAACCTTTAGTGCAATTGCCGTCTATTAGACATGGCACCGCCAGCGGTAACCCAGTTTTCATGGCAGGTGAAGTTCAGCAAGTAGCGAAGGTAACCAATGGTAGGATAATTTTTACTAGTCACATAGCCTCATTTCTTCTATATGTAGATTGTTTGAGACATTCCACCCACTGTATTTTGGAGGCAGGATATTTAGGATTTGCAATCATTGCATAAGTAAGTACGTCTAGCGGATTCTTTTTAATTTTAGAGATGTTTAGAGATTAGTGATAGTGAAATGCCAAGTTCGTGTAAGGGAATGAATTCATGGGTGGGCTTATCATATAAATCTCAACCTGTTATGCACAGCTGGCAGGTCCCATAAGGTGCAGGGTATCCTGGATTCAACCTCGAAAAACATCCTGATGTAACTTAGTTGGAGTCCTATACCATTGGGATATATCTTGTAGTTTGCTCCTTAAGTGGCAAGAAACTGTGTCCTTTCTAGTTGGGATTAACTTCTTTCTCGGCCATTCGTTCGGAAATGGATTTGTTTAGATCACCTCCCACGTCCGTTGAAATGAAGTAAGAGTCCCGTGATTCCTCCCCATGCAGCATACCACAGACCAAGGGAGATTGTGTGAGCAGGAGGAGAGGGTGCAACACATTTCCCTCAAACATGTGGGTTCAAGTGTCCCAGAATTACTGTGATCTTAAAATATCAAGCTCTAGAGGGAGCATGCCCGGACACTGACCGACTTCTGACATGGGGTGCATTGGCTGACTCAGAACTACTTACTCTTGGAAGAGGTGTCTGAGTCAAGATGAGCAACATCAAGTCTGGTAAGATCCAAGGTTTGCTGGTTGAGTGGACCCGGAACCTTAATCATAATAACACGCAAACTTTCGCCAAGATTTAAAAGAGCAAATACTCCGAGAGGTTTACTTCCGCGAATAGAAGCACTTTGAGGGCATTTGATGCTTAAGCTTCCAATTTCCATCTCAACAATTTAGACACGTGTAATGAAAAGGTCAAGCACCAATGTGGCGATGGCAAGCCCTATGATATGAGAAAAAGTTGGGCAACCCAGCTCCCCTATTGGACATTTGTTTAGGATCACTAATCCATCACTTGAATCAGGACTGGGGGTGTGCCAAATAAGCACTGACAGCACCAACGGTGCATGCTTCTCTTTAGGCATACGAGTCTTTTTTGTTCTTTGGAGGTCTAAATTAATCTTGCACATCAGATATACTTGTAGGGACCGTGTTTTATCTTTGCACTGGGTGTCATGTCGCAATAGAAGCACAACCACATTCCTGGGCATTGAGACAAATTGGTTTTTGCGTAAAATGTAGGACTTTTGGAAATCTGCACTTCAGAATCTGTCTACCATACTCTAGATCATGGTTAATCTTATGGCTGAAGTGAAAATCGTTGCAAATAGTAGATGTGTGAACTGTGGATGTAAAGTACACTCCAGCCACCGACCCCTCCTGGATGTGGAGAGGGTGAAGTCACCTATTGTCATTATGCCGCCTGGGGCTTTCCAGTATACAACGTTCCAGATTTAGCTTATTCAAATGCAGACAATGGCGTAGGTCCCGACACAGTATTGTGGGAATGATGTGATAACTATCCGCAATAGCTGTTGTCCTTGGTAAAAGTTTTTACTGATAAATTCGCTGTGTAACAATACTTCCACATGCAGGGATTAAGTCTGAACTGAAATTGGAGTATGTTAAAGAGTTGTGTAAGTGCAGCACAAAGTGGAGCTTATGCGATTGTGGTTGGTTAGTACTGCCTATGGACGTATCCTTTGTAATGTTCAGATACATACATGTATATTGAATGACATTGAACTGGCCCTGTCTTGTACCAGGGTTAATACTGTTTGTCTTGCGAGTTTTTATATTTGACAATTTAACGTTACTTTGCCTTTGTTTTATTAAAAGAGAAACCTAGTCAGGATCTTGGCATTGAAGTGGATGTCTGAATTGAGAACCACACAGAACCTGATGGCATATCTGAATAGACATATAGTAGACAAGGAACTGTTGTATTCAGGACATAGACCGTATGGTCTGCATTACCTCTATTCATCCCAACCTTAGAAGACTAAGCAAAAGAAGAATTAAAGTATTTGGCCAATACAGCACTAATAATTTTTTATGTTTAATAATGAAAGTTATCTTAACATTCCAAAAGTTTTTTGTAAAGCATTCTCATGTTGATTCAAATCTCTGCTTGTTTGTAATTCTATAGAAAATCTTCTATTTTACTGCCTATGACATAACTCTGACCTAGATCATGTGTGCACCAGGTGCCAAGTTTGTGTTATAAACACGACACGCCTCTTATTCTCTCTGTTGATACTAATAGAGATCACCTTGTGACATCACATGGACCAGGACGATTACAACACCAACTCTTAAACATAGAGCTTTCTATAACATGTCCAGCAACTAGAGGTCTAGAAACACATGAGGATGGATACGAGCGGGACTTTTATCATACAGATGTCTCGTAAGCGCCACGTAGATGATTGCCCCCCTGGGCAGGGCCTGGGCGTGAAATAAACACAGCCGCGCTCTTAGAAGTCGCTGGCAGCAGCGAGTGCAACCGGCACTGTGGACAGTAATGCCCCCGCCTGGCCCAATCCCGTGCTTGGTGCCGCTCCCCTGGGTGGCAAGAGAGCTAAATAGTTGCAAGTGCGTGGATGCCAGGGATGGAGCTGCATTTGCGATTAGTTCAGCTTCCTGCTCTGATGATGTGTGCAGAGGTCCTTATAAATATGCCCCAGAAGTATAATTGAAATTGTAATAACTTCTTATCATACCAACAGTAATATTTTTCTTGCTGAATTGGAACATACGTTTTTACGTTTTGAGGTGTCCTTGCCAAAATATGTGCGCCCAAAATTAACGTCTTACCTGTTTAAATTTTTTTTTGTTGTCATAACTTGCGTTCTCCATACATTGAGTGTGTAAACACTATGGGGAATACATGAAGACTGGTGCTCAATGTGTTGGCCACTTATCTATGATTTTTATAATTTTGTGGTAAGTGTGGGGGCAGGAAGGGTATTATGATATTTACCATTACTATGTTTAAATCGTTTCTGTACTGTTTTCTATCACTAAAGTTGAAGCCTCTTGTTCTTCTACCTTATCACCAGACATTCCTGACACATAAAATGGCCATATAGCGCCCACCCTATCCACACATTACAACAAACATGAGTAAAGGGCCAACTCCTTAATACTCCTCCCTCACCCAGCGCATTGGAAAGCACACTGTGAAGGGCTATGGTAAAACACGTGGGTACACAGGTATTTCACGACCCCTCCTTACGCTCGCGCATCTTGTCGCCCACTTCAGCAAAAGTGCAAGTGGAAAACTGCTGGGATGGGTAAAAATACACTGCAAAACTGTGCGTACACGGCAGTATAATTTCCATCAATGCTCACTAATTAGTGGCTAATCTACTTACATGTCCGATATCGCAATCCCTAGGTGCGTTCCTGACGATGATGATGCACTGGCCGTGATCCTGCCCCAAATTCTGCTGTGGTTGCTCCCCGCTCATGGTCCCCGGAGTTCACCTTCTTCTTTCTGCTGCAGTGTAAGTGCTTGGCTTGCACGCACCAATTTGAATGTTTTAAAACAGGATTTTAACTCTTCGTTTCAATCCGTCGTTGTCCGACGGCCCCCCCCGATTTGTGTCTGCAGTGAAAGCCGGCACGATTGCAACACAGTCGCGATGGTGCGACACAATCCCCTGCGCAATCCCTCGAAAAGGTCGGGAAACCTGACGAAAATGCGGCTGAGGGCCCTTAGTAAATAGTCCGCCAGTATGTCCATATCCACTCTTTAGAACAATTAAAGAAGGGGGCTACACATTTTGGTGTGGTGGGTGGTCATTATTTTTCTCCACATTGCACAAAATCTTGAATTACTTTTACTTTCCACTATCGATAATCAGATCGAAATCCTATTTTTAGTTAGGTACAATTTGGATGTGGTAAAATGATATTAATAGCATCTCTGGTAAATGTCATATTCATTAAACATAAGGAAGATTGAGTATGGCGGTGGATTATTTATTAGGAAGGAGTACATAACCATACACTAACAACTGATGTCGAGCGTTTACTTCATCGTGAAACTTAGGACTGTTTAATTTAACATTAGACACAACAGAATGGATGACACAGTACTCAATTGCCCCATTCTTTTCACACATGCTGAAAACGTCAGAAAAACATTGCTGCTTCTTCTAGAGACACACCACTCTTGCCTATGCTGTATCTCGCTGTTTAGATGGGCTTATTCAAGATAAAACTGCAATATCCACGTAGAACTGTATTATAATAGGTGTGCTGTTTTTTCTAGAATGGGCTTTCACATTCTGTGGAAGCAGATGGTCTACTTAAAGAATCTATCATGAGGAGTCTAACCATGAGAAATCGATGCTGATAGATTTCCCTACTACATCAGCCCTAATCCTTTTTTGCTAATCTAAACTATTAAAAGTTGTAAAGTAATAATGTAAATGTACCTAGTGGCTGGCATTAGCCATGCTGGGCACCGGTTGCATAGGCTGCTACCACTCCTCCACTTGTATGGCGCTTACTTCTCCACGCAATGGCAGTAGCTCCACTCCTGTCCCCATAAACGTATCCAGTGATGTTTGAAAGAATAGGAGGAGTGCACACGACTACAGTAGCTACCACTTTAAGAGCCACAATGTTTAAGAAGAAAGATTAGGACAGGCTTGGCAGGCGCATGTTCACCAATATAACCACTGGCCGGGCGGTCAGAGAGAACAGGAGCGTGGAAGTGGGTGTCCCTGCATAGGCTGAACTGTGCGGTGAAACAGGAGCACGGTGACTGGCTAGGCTATTTCCGACTCCCCAGTATGCCTCGTCAGGTAATTTAATATTACCTTTTAAAATGTTTTTAAAAAAAAAATTATCTTAAGTTTTTAGATTTAGCAAAATAAAATTTGGGCTAGTTTTGTATATTCTCTATGTGTTTGTGGAGTTTCCTCCGTTTCCTCCGGTTTCCCCCCACATTCCAAAACATACTGAGGTTGATAGATGTGAGCCCCATTGGGGACAGGACTGATTTGGCAAACTCTGTGCCCACGCGATTGTTGTGCACTATATAAATAAAGAATTAGTATTATTATTTAGTAAGGAGGAATGATGGTAGGTTTCCTTTAAAGGGGTTTTCCCAAAAAGGCAGGTTAGGCCCTATCCATCAGGGGGGGGGGGGGGGGTCTCCATGCTGACCCACCGCAAACAGGGGTCGATCCGTCCCCCAATCGCCCTCCTATGAGCAGATGGCCGCGCATGACCGTTCTGCTCCATTAATCTCTATGGAGCTGACTGAAATTGCAGAGCACATTATGCAAATGATCCTGAGGGGCTCCATGCTCAATTAACAGTTATGGGGCCCTGAGCCCTTCAAAATATTTGCATCATTTTTAAATACTTTGTTTGCAAAAACAAGGAGATAAGAAGCTAAAAGAAGAGCACACACCAGTATGTCAGTTGTGCTTGGTTACAATCGGGTGGTAGATTTCCTTAATTACCGTTTCGCGACCGCCCGCCGGTGTATTCACGCGGCGGTCGCGTTCCGATGCATGGAGAGGGTCGCGGGCCGACCCTCTCCATAGCCGGTAAGTCTCTCTGCATATTGCAGCAACAGGCTTACCGTAACACCCGCGATGGTGCCGGCACCGATCGCTGGGTGTTTTCTTGCTGATCGCCGCCGGCAAAGCTGCCGGCAGCTTCAAACATGCGCCCATGCGCCGCCATCTTTCCGAGGATCGCCGCTCCCCGTGACCTCACGAAGACCCGAAGCTACTTCGGGTTAACCCATTCATACAATGTCTATCAGCACTTGTAATGTATGAGGGAGAAAATCCCCATATACTGCCATAACGTGTATGGCAGTATATGGTAGGATCGATCAACACCCTAGGGTTAAGTACCCAGGGAGTCTGAAAAAAAGTAAAAAAAAAAAAGTAAAAAAAAAAAAAAATCATAATAAAAAACCTAAAAATTCAAATCACCCCCCTTTCCCTAGAACTGATATAATATAATAACAGTAAAAATCATAAACACATTAGTATCGCCGCGTCTGAAAGGCCTGATCTATCAAATATAATAAGTTTTTCACTGCGTTAACCCCGACGGAAATTGCGTCCAAGTCAAACTGCACTTTTTGCCATTTAAAAAAAAAATTTAAAATTCTATAAAAAGTTTTTCAAAGGTCAACGTGCTAAAAATAATATCATTGAAACTCATCAGAAAGTTGCAAAAGATGACACACCCTCAACTCCTACAACGAAGTATGGAAAAGTTATAAGCACAAAAGACAAAATAAAAAAAAAATAAACTAAAATAAAAAAAATTTTTGTTCATGAGGTTTTAATTTTTGTAATGTATGAAAACATTATAAACCTAACAAATTTGTATCCCTGTAATTGTACTGACCCAAGAATAATTAGATGCGTCATATTTGGCGTGAAGTGAAAGCCGTAATTCCAAGCCCACAAGAATATGACCAAATGCTTTTTTCACCATTTTCACTACATTTGGAATTTTTTTTCCCCCTTCCCAGTACAGGGCATGGAATATTCATGTGATCACTATGACAGTGCCATTTGTTACGCAAAAAAACGCAGCCATCACATAGCTTTTTACGTGTCTACTCGAACTCAACGCTCGTTCCAACTAGTATTTTGCCTGCTCGAAAACGAGCTTTCACTTAAGGAAACACGTGAAGAACGTGAGAACACATGAAAACAGTGAACACAGGATCATTTAAGTGAAGAACACATGGCAGATGTTTCCATACATCTGCTAACTTTCAGAAGACATTAGTTGCCGAACGGTGTTCTTCAAATAGTATGTGAAGAACAATATGCGTGTATGGAAACAATCTGCCAATGTTTTTCACACATATTGCCTTCACATACTATTGTGAAACAACCGTTCTGCACTCTTTGTCTTCGGATAATTTAATCGAGGCATTAGTGCAGAAGTGTGTTCTTCACATTGATACATTTTATTGGCAGAGCCTTGGTCCCCTTGAAAAATGCTTGAGTCTCCCATGACTTCAATGGTTTCGTTTCGCAATAACACGAGCATTGGAAAAAGTTTGATTCGAGTAACGAGCACTCAGCATTTTAGTGCTCGCTCATCTCTATTTATGAATAAGGGCCAATGTTTTGCATATTGCCTTCTGCTGTTTGTTTTTGCACCTTATTTTTATTGTTTTATTATTTATTTCATATATAATCTGTATACATATTTCTTCACCGCTGCCTCATAAACACTTGCTGTGTGCCAATGTAACAGATGACAGATGTTAAGCAATGTGACAATAGAAGAAAATTTTACACAGCAATCTCTTGTAACAATAATGTCAACTCTTATTATGGGAAATTGGACTTGGATTACTTCCATCTCATGTGATATAAGGGCTTGTCTGTGAGGGGGCTGTGCTAAGAAGCGTGCTCTAACAACGCAAAACAACTTTTACTAACCGTCTTCTCAACTCTATTCAGTGCAGAGATATCTAATTATTACTACAGTCATAGGGACAGAGAGATTACAGTTTAAAGGGGTATTCCCATCTGGGCATTTTCATTTCATTTCATTCCATTTGCCATAAGTAAACATTTCTTAAATTGAATGTTATAAAAAAATGTTACTGTATGAATATATTTCTTCAAATGCAGTGATGTTGTATCTAAGAAACGAATGGCTTCTCGGATACGACCACCTCACATTTTAGGTAGCGGTGACCAGACATGGGCTATTGATCCTGTCTGACCCCTGGCTCAGCGTTCATTACCACAGGACGGCTGTGGGGCAGAAGTAACTCCTGACATTTCATAACAAAATTTTTGTATCTTTGTGCAATCCCTCCCAGATGAGGTTTATATCCAAGGACACATGTCTTGTTTCAAGGGACAGAATGACTACATTATTGAGAAATTATCTTTCACATATGAACATTTTGTAATAACATCTAATTGAGAAAAAGTTTATATACGGGCAATTAATAAAACTATGAATGCCCAGACGAGAATACCCCTTAAGTCGACTTCTCGCTGTGCAGTGTCATCTCCCTTACATAATAAGGGGGCACTCTGAGTTGGGAAGAACTTGAGTGACTGAGCTTTCTGCCTCCTAACTTTTTACAACTAATTTGCATACAGTGTTTTGGGCCATGAATGTAACATGATCTAGAAGGTTTTAAGTTGAATAAGTACTGTTAGCGTCTATGAAGTTAGTTTCAGCTGACAGGTTCCCTTTATGAAGTAATTCTTTCACAGCCACTAGAGGTGATGTGAGATGACGTGCATCTGTTTGCTGAAGAATGGGATTCTGAATCCCAATCAAGAAAAATTCTAGAAAATGTAATTATCAGCTCAGTTTTTTTGTCCCCCCCCATAATCTGTAAAGCGCTACAGATATAATGCCATATATGGGGGAATTGTCCATAGTAATAAAGATTACTATTATTATTTATCCATAAACACTTTAGACCACCATGGATTTGAATTTAACTATGTTGTATACTATTAAACAAAACAAGAGTTTGATAAAGAGCTGAGAAGCCCCAGAGAGCCGAAAAACGCGTTTTATACTGCGTGCTTGTGTATACTTGATTTGTTACATGTCCCGAAAATAAAGGAGGAATGTTTGCTTTCACCTGGAGGTGCCGGGATTTTTTCATTTTTATACTGTTTAAAGTGTATCCACGTGCACGAGGAAAGGAGCCGAGTGCCGACCATTACGTGCATATACATTACTATATAAACAAGACAAAGAGTATAAAGTTGCATTTTATTTACTATGCATTGAATATATGTTTTGAATGCAAAATTGTTTCATATGGTCAAATTTGACCTTATACCAGATGTCTCCATTCACCATTCAATGGCTATGTTGTTCTCTGTGGAATACTGACCCATCCTTGAGTTTTGCCCCAGTCGTCCACATGCTCTCCTTGTCCGTGTTAAGCAACACAGAGAGACAGAAACAAGTTTATGACAAGGTTTAGGGTAGAGGAATGCTTATATTCATTTAACTATGTAGGGTCTTAGACAAGGGTTTAATCCCAGCAGCAGATTGGAACATGTGGACCACCCAGTATATCCCTGAGAGGAACCATTAGATTTTCCAAATTGAGGTTTTATTCGTTTTCCTTGGTTTAGTTTTATCAATACAACAGGGATCTATTAAAGGACTCTACCACCAGCCTTAATATTGAAACCAGTGTGTGCCCCCCTTCCCCTGGCAAGATCTGCTCATCTTTCAAGCTACTATCCCTGGTTTTAAAAAAAAAGTCTTTAAAAATTATGCAAATGCTCCGAGGACTGCTCGACTCCATAGGTTCATTTCAAATTTTAAAAGCCTGCTTTTAACCAAGGCATAAGAAGCTAAAAGAGTGCGATCCTGTCAAAGGGGGCACACCCACCCACCTGCGTGCCCTCTTCTACCATCAACTCTGTCCCTGTTATAAAGATGCATGCGCCTGCGGAGCCCGCGATGTGAGTAGCTCCGAATCCTTCCCGAGAAGGCCTGTTCAGGCCCGTATCATCAGAACAGGAGTTGGAGCTACCATCTGGCGTTGATCCATCTACTATCTCGCCAGGTTTCGTTCAATTTGGATGCCAAACACTTATGAATCCCGACACGTTTCTGCTCTTTCTTATTTCTATGACACTTTTTATGGTGCAACTTGTGTCACACACTTCCCCAAAGTGGTGCGACCAAAGTTCTATTTTATTTCTATACAGTTCTATTTCTCCTCGTGAATGTGGAGTCATTTCAGACACTTTTGGCTTGGGACATTTATTAAGATGTTGCAATATATTAAAAGTTCACAGTTATTACAGCATCAGTTCTGTGTCAAAAAAGAACATTGCAACACAAATAATAATGACCCCGCGGTGTGTTCTTTCCTTTAAAGTTGTGACATACACCCTATATTTATGTGTATTCCTCTGATAGAGGTCATTGTTCATCCACTTTCATCCCATGCAACAATTGAAATAGTTTTTTTATAGTTCGTATTAAAAGATAATGAATGTAAGTCCTTAATCATTTTTGAAGCATTAGGGGGCCCTTTAAACTAGTAATAAACAAGGCAGGTGTAGAATTGGACCTATATATAGATATACGTGCCTGTAGGTAATTTATAGACATTAATCTTTACCTCACATTGTACATTGAGTCTTTTTGTATGGTAACTAATAAGCTCTAGGACATCTAGTTTACTGATAGTAAAGCACTCTTCACCAGACCTCTAATTTCAGACAGATATAAGCATCTAATAATATAGACCATTAAGTTCACCCTTCATGCTAATCATATCATCGCCTGCAACAAAAGCTCTTAGGATTTATATAGCAGTGTATGACATGTTCCGCGTGAAATAACCACCGCAGGAGGCTTTATCAATGCACTCATCGACCATTCTGACTTGGCCAGTACCAGACACCTCTATCGCGTTTCGTCATTTCCTCCATGTTCATGACATTGTCACTGTGTCAAAGTTTATTTACTGAAGTCCACTGCGCACCAATGCTCAGCACAAGTTAAGCTTTAGATCTGATACAATTTGACCTTCATAAGAGCGTCTACTACAGAGTATACAACCAAGGGAATGAATAACTAAGTTTTTCCTATAACTCTTAAGAAAGAGTGCTGCATCCTAACTGTTTCCAAACATAGTGAATCATGCACATCAATTTTTTGTATTCAGCCTCAAAAAGCAAATGTCAGGAGTGGTCAAATATGTGAAATGGGAAGGAACCTTAAAATTCTGAGGGCGTCTTCCCACGTGGCGTTTTCGTATATTTTTTAAACGCATCCAAAACGCAAGTGGGAGAGGGGTTTGCCTGAAACCCAGGTAAATGTGTATGTGTTTTGGCCAAAGCCCCTCCACTTTAGTTTTGGTGAGTTTAAAAACGCAATGAAACACCACGTGGGACGACGCCTTGAGGCAGCAAAAGTTCAAATTGCTGGCCTCTTCTGTCAGAGCTACAGCAGTGGCCCAGTTCACACCTTAGTCTAAATCAGCATTTTTTGCATGAGTTATTGTGAGCCAAAACCTGCCCTGACTACACACAGAATAGGTTATGATGGAAAGATGTGCCAACTTTTCCGGATGTTCAGCAATTTCTGGCTTTGGCTTACAATAACTGAGATGTGAAATGGCCTAAGGGGTATATCCCATTTCGGCAAATTAATGACTTTGAATGAGAAAATTTATATTTTTCAATATACTTTTCTCTGTTGCTGTCCTTCTATAGGAAGCTTCATTGTTTTTCCAGTGGACAGAATCTGACCATGTCACAGAGGTGCACGGCTCATCACATAGAAGTGGTGGCGAACCTATGGCACGGGTGCAGAGGTGGCACTCGGAGCCCTTGCTGTGCACTCAGGCCACACCAGAGATGACTCCAGGTATCTTCCTGCATCCCAGACAGCCCAGGACTTGCTGTGCACAGAGCTATTTTAAAGTGACACACTACCTGGGACTACTGGAGGAGTGGGAAGGTGAGGACAGATCTGGATAATCATTGTGCTCCTCTCCGAGCCTGCACAATTTCTTCCTGTTTATTTGGACCCTGAGGGAGCTCAATGATCCCAATTTCTTCTATTTTCTCTGCTTCATTGGTTCCTCAGGGTGCTGGTATCAATGAAAGCTGTCCAGAGAAAGGAAGTAAATCCACATTTAAATTTCTGTGTTGGCACTTGCGATAAATAGTGGGTCTTGGTTTAGTTTGGGCACTACGGTCACTAAAGGTTTGCCATCACTGACATAGAAATAATCAGAGCTGTGTGAATATATAATGAGCTGTGCACCTTGTGTGACCATGGTCAGATTCTGTCCACTGGAAATAAAATGAGCTTTTTTTGTAAAGGACAGCAAGCAAGATCTAGAAGTGAAGTATGATCAGAAAGTATATTGAAAGTTGTACACTTTTTATTATCAACAATAACATTATCACTGCGATTTGGACAACCCTTTTTTTACGGTGTTCACTATGTTGTTCCTATGTTATTACAGTGTGTTACTACCATGGCAGCGGCCATAATGGTTAAAAAAAAATCTACCACAAAAATCAAACATGATAACCAGGGACCTTACCAGGACTGTGGTAATTCTTATATTTATCCTGGCCTCCTTCCTTCTAAAATCAACGTTATGCTAATGAGCCAGAAGGGCTCTTGGGGTGTTACTAATTGTTCTGGCCACAGCTTTTTACACTGTGCAGAATGAACACATTTCCCCTCCCTTCTTCATCATCCTACCCTCTTGCACAGGGGGAGAGGGAAGTTCTCCTGCACAGTGTTACAACAGCCTGTGAGCTGTGCAGCATGGAGAGTCTTTGGTAACACCCATAGGAGCCCTTGGTCTATTTTAGAATATTTTAAAAATGATTTTAGAAGATGAGGCCATGGATACAGATATAGAAGATTATCACAGCCATGGGCCTGGACCTATGAGTAGTTTCCGGTTTATGACCTTAAGATTTCCTTTAATTGTCGTTTATGAGTATCAACACTGCTCTCACGTCCAGCTCCTGCAGCATCACTATGTACCTGGATGTCCAAATGCACTTACTTGTCATTGGTAACAATCGTGTACTGATTTGAAAATGTGCTGTTTTCTCCCAAGCGCCATACCTGTCCAAGGTTTCATGCCCTATTCTAGTGAGAAGACTTTTGTGAACTGCTGAAAACCAAACCTTTTTTTCAATCTCAAAATCCTTGGTTAATGAAGTTACCGGTGACATCTACAGTCTAAAAGGATTTACTGCATGTCACATTTTTGCATGTGCTCATAATTATCACTAAGAGGTCTCTAATCAACTTATGGGGTGCAGGAGGTGTAGTCACCTCGGGCCCAAAGAGGCTTAGGGGGTCCATAAGACGACACTTTCCCATATGAGGATACTAGTATAAACCATACATTCGTCCAGGGTCTGGCACTGACTTTTGCACGGAGGCCCATCAGTTTTAAAGTTACACCACTCCTCTAATACATATTGGATAAGCAGTTACACAGCCATTAGAAACTTAAGAAACAATGGAACACCCCGTGCAACGTGTGGGCAAGGGAGTAGTTGCAAATAGCAGCTGTAGATTCTCGCCTCAACAGACAATAATTTACGGGTGTGAGATAGTAACTAATGATATGGCTGTATTGTAAACTGGTTGGTGATTGAGAGTGCTACCACTGACCAGTGGGAAGTATAAAACCCCTGGGCAGTGAGAGCACAGGTTCTTTGAGCACATGCTCCTACCACACGCTCTAACCGCATGGTCCTAGACATTAACCAACCCAATTCCAGGACCCGAGTCAGAAGACTCAAATCCAAGCTGGCAGCTTCCACCAGTTTGGCACAGCTCCATCCAAATTCTCCCACCCTTCATCTACTACCAGGCTGGTGCACTATTCCTGAGGACCACTTCTCCACACCACTCCATAACCAGAATTGCTGCCTCCTCCTGATCCCTGGATACGTCTGTCTACCACCACGAGCTTCCCCATCCATTAACCAGGGACCTATCTTACAGACACTCATGGGTTTGCCCCAGGGATAACTAGTATATCATTCTCTCCCTCCGTATTCTGGCACACACCACCTTGCTGGAGTCCTGCCAGCTGTAGGTCACCCTCCGGTCCCCATACCAAGCACCGTGACCACAGCATGCCTAGGCCGCAACCGCCAGCCACCCGGTATTCTGTAGCTCCAGCTATCTCCAGGCTCCAAGAAAAGCCGGTAACCCTGTTTAGGGATGTTGCCACAAATATTACTGCAGATCTTGCTTGGATAATGTTGTGCTGCATTAGGATATTGGGAATACAGCTACTGACTCCCTCACAGTAATCAGTGATTCTGAATAAGTTGTGGCATTATATACACAGTCAACATAATTTATTAAAAATCCATAAAAAATATAAAGTTACAATGGTGAGGCTACCGTTTCAACTAAATGCCTTGCCCCCATCCTGCGTCCTACCCATGATCCACACTGCCCAAACCACCAAAACACACAGGCTTCTGCAAGAGGCCTTAAGCTGCGTTCACATGTGTGTTTTATGTTTGAAACATAATATACAGCTGAGGAAGAAGCAACAATTTAACTGAGTTAATTATGTTAACACAATGTTAATGCATACATTAACATCATGTTCAACATACATTTTTGTAATCAAAAGTTAACAGCAATGTATTAGCAAGTCTCCTCTTTCTCAGATACATGGTCCAAACTTTAGGTTCAGTGTCCTTTGTTCGGGAGCTCTGTTTACCCAACTTTTGCTTGATGGGTTGCAGAGCACCCATTCGGACAGCTGTATGCCGCCTAGCAGCTAGTTTATCCCCCGCCACTCATTGTCATCCTAAGGCGCGTTGGCCACACGTGGGTTTTTGAATCCTTTTTTAAGCAGTCCGTAAAAACCACATGCGTTTTGAAACAATCTGTTTTTTTGAAAGGGCAGCGTTTTTTTCCTAAAAATGGCCCAAAAACGGTTCAAAACGCCACGTGTGCCACCGCTTTAAGCTGCCCATTGTCTCCTCAGCCCATCAGCTACAATGAGGATTGGGTGAAGCTGCTCAAGGAGGATGCTGAAGCTAAGGGTGGGTCACACGGGCATTTTGAACAATTTTTAGTTACGTTTCTCTCCATTAAAAAACGCATGCGGTTTTTAACACAAATCACGTTTTTGTCCGCTTTTCCAATTATCTTCATCAAGATGATTAGGAAAACGACAACAACTATAAAAAACTGATGCTTTTCAAAAACCGCATCGTTTTTTTAACGGACTGAAACGCATAACTAAAAATTGGTTCAAAGGGTGGTGTGACACCACCCTTAAATCCGTGTTGCTCACTCTCTAGTTGTATTGCATTTTAATAGCGCAATTTAAACACTACTTTGGACGTGCGGCACCGTACCATTATGTACACTGGAAAAGATAGGGCCGTTCGTGTGAATGTAGCCTAAGAGTAGGCAACATGAAAGACCAACAAACACGGCTGGGGGTGCTTCACATTCAGTCTTTTCAGATGTAGTTTTTGTAGATGAAAGCAGGTGCGGATTATTATGGGTGAGAAATATCATGGAGAGAAGCTGCTCCTCCCTTTTCACTCCACTCCTGGTTTGGACATCAAACACTGCATCGGAAACCTGACGTTTGATAGCAAAAACTGATCAATACAGACAGGCGCGGTTTTTGGGATTTGCGCAGCTTTAACAGGTATTTACGGGGTTTGCACTGGATTGTGTCGCAATCCGACTGATCGGACGAGCGCGGACTGATGTGCTTTGTCTTGTGTCGCACAATGCACTTACATACACACGGGAAGAAGATGGGTGAACCCGGAGGACCTGAGGGGACGCGACACAATAGGGATATCGGGCGCACATCTTAGTGAATCGCGGCACAGTTCATTATCGCTGACATGCACTTTCAGTGAGCTCCTCAGACCAGGTTAGTAAATGTGCCCCCATCCGTGACATATAATTTGTAGACCCTAGATATAACATACATTCTCAGGAAAACCACATGGGATTCATTATCAAGCCAGGATATCTGGAACACCATGGCTTTATAATACATCCATCCAGATTTTGCGTTCATATGATTTACTGCTTTTCCTTGTTTGAAGTCTGTTGTTTCTTTTTTTGGCGTTAGATGGTTGCAATGTGTTTTTCTTTTTTTTCTTTTCTTTTTTTATAGTGAGGGGGCCATAACGAATAGCTTTTGCAGATGGTCTTGATAAACCCTTTAAGGCGCAGCCATTTTACACTTAAGGCTCAGTCCCCATTTTTTGGATTCTGACTTGCGTCTCTTTATATGGTTGTAACTTTTGAACACGTTTTACTCATCAAAGCGATTCTGAATTTTCCTGTTTATTTCATTTTAGTGGTTACCGATATACTCGTGTATAAGCCGAGTTTTTCAGCACAAAAATTGCTGAAAAACGTCCCCTCGCTATACAGTCCACAATTACAATATAAACAACACTTAAAAAATACTTAACATAATAAACTTACATCCACCCTCCGGTGGCCCCAATCTGCAGCGCTGCTCCCCCGATGTCCGTGCGGGTCCTCTCTGGCTTCCGCGCCCGTCTTCTGTCTCCTGTACATTGCGCTGGCGCCGCCTTGCTCTCCCCCGCAATGTACAGTGAGACAGCGCGGAGCCAGAAGATATTGAGGAGCAGTGCTACAGATCGGGGCCACCCGGAGGGTAGATATAATAGTTTTATTTTTTTAAGGCTGGGCAGCGCTGTATACACTGGGGGGAGGCTGGCCGCTGTATACACTGGGGGCAGGCTGGGCAGTGCTTATACTACTGGGGGCAGGCTGGAATCGCTGTATACCTGGGGGCAGGCTGGGCAGTGCTGTATACTACTGGAGGGCAAGCTGGGCAGCGCTGTATACTACGGGGGGCAGCTGGGCACGCTGTACTACTGGGGCAGCTGGAGCACTGTATACTATGGGGGCAGTCTGGGCAGCACTGTATACTACTGGGGGCAGCTGGCAGTGCTGTATACTACTGGGGGCCGGCTGTGCAGCGCTGTATACTACTGGGGCAGCTGGGCATGCTGTATACTACTGGGGGCAGGCTGAGAGCGCTGTATACTACTGGGGGCAGCTGGGCAGTGCTGTATACTACTGGAGGGCAAGCTGGGCACGCTTTATATACTTACTGGGGGCAGTCTGGGCAGTCGCTGTATCTACTGGGGCAGGCTGGGCAGCGCTGTATACTACTGGGGGCGGCTGCAGTGCTGTATACTACTGGGGCAGGCTGGGGGTGCGATATTACTGGGGGCAAGTGGCAGTGCTTTATACTACTGAGGGGCAAGCTGGGAGTGCGTATACTACTTGGGGCAGGCATGGGCAGTGCGTATACTACTGGGGGCAGCTGACAGTGCGTATACTATGGGACAGGCTGCTGTGTATCCTATTGGGGCAGGCTGTGATATACTGGGGCAGTGTATACTCTGGGGGCAGGCTGGGCATGTTGTATACTACTGGGGGCAGGCTGTTACTACTGGGGGCTGAGCTGGCTATATACTTGGTTTGGGGGGGGTCTGTGACCAATCCATTTCCCACCCCAACTTATAACTCGAGCCATAGGTTTTCCCAGTTTTTGTGTGGGATAAATTTAGGGGTCTCGGCTTATACTCGGGTCGGCTTATACTCGTGTATATACGGTAATTTTGGCTGATAAGTTTTGCATTTATTTACAAAAAAAAAACTTTTATGAATTTGCCATTTTTGAAATTTGAAATCATTGCATTTTCAGGCAGATAGATTATTAACCCTTGAGATCTCATAGTACGCGTATTTTTCCGGATTATAGGCGTACCTGCTATAAAGGATGAATGACCAGCAGGTGGCAGACCTGTGCCGTTCAAGGCAAGCGTTGTCTGTAAATAAGAGCACACTGGACAATAAGGCGCACCTTTTTTTTTTGTACGCCTTATAGTCCAAAAATACGTAATTGAATCAAAATGGAGGGAAATATAAATGGTCAAATTTTGTCGGTTTACGTTCATTTAGAGCCTAAATTTTACACATTTCCATAGTAAAAAGAGAAAACCACTCTTAAAATATTATACAATTTCTTTTTTGAGGCAGGAGTAGAAAAGAATCAATTCTGTACTGGATTTTTAACTTTTTTTTTGGGGTGTTCACCGTATAGCCTAATAATGTTATCTTTATTCTATGGGTCGATACGATTACGGGATACGCCATGAATATTTTTTTTCTAATTTTACCTAAATTGCCAATAAAACTCTAATATGGGAAATAATCTATCATTTTTGTATCGCCTTCTTCCGAGTGGCATAACATTTTTACGTTTTTTGACTACGGAGCTATCATTCTGGACGACATTGTTTTTTTGATAACTTTTTATTGCATTTTTGTGGGATAAAATGTAAAAATCATATTTTTTGGCACAGTCAGTTTTCCACAGTTTTTTCATCATGTGGGTATATTACTGGGGGCTGGCTGGTTGTATACTGCTAGGGGCTGGCTGGCTGTATACTACTGGGGGCTGGCTGTTTACTACTGGGGGCTGGCTGGCTGTATACTAATGGAGGCTGGCTGGCTGTATATTACTGGGGGCTGGCTGGCTGTATACTACTTGGGGCTGGCTGGCTGTATACTACTGGGGGCTGGCTGTAGACTACTGGTTAGTCTTTGCTTTACAGTCACAATACGGGTAAACAGCTGTAATAAATCCTTAACCATCGGACGTACAAAGTGCAACAAAATGGAAGTGAAAACCTCACTGCAAGCGCCGTATGGTGTGGATGTTCCCCCATCTATTACAGTTCTGTGATGGAAATAAGATACAGAATATAGAACGATGGATCAAAATAGTTTTATTATACAATATGCATCTGAACAGAAAGTTCTCCAGGAAAGTGCCAGGAAACTGCACCATTAATCTGCTCATTCATTAAATATATGCATAGTTTAGAGGATTGCACTTTCCATCTGTAGGTTGTGTTTTTTTCTTCTGCTGAAACCTGCAGTGCAGACGGTCTGAGCATGTGAAATGCTGATGTCCGAAAAATGATGAAAACCCATGGATCCACTATAGAATTGGATGACACCAGTCTGAGGACTATAACGTCATAGTATTCATTTGCATCCTGTGAAGAAGACGCATGGTTTTTTTTATAGTATTGAAAACTGGTTTCCTGTAACTCTGGTTGTGGTACATTAGTTTCCTGGTTGGTAACTTCTGTGTGAATGAGTGTGAATGATTTCTTATTCTACTTCTCTCATTAGGCCGGCCACCTAATGCTCTATTCTCTTCTGTCTAGTATCACCACCTGGGAGCTGTGTACCAAAACCAGGGAATGTGCTGTTACAATGTAAAATTATGTAATAAATGTTATGTTCTACTTACCTGCAGCATGGTGGGTCTGCTCTGACCTTATAAGAGGCAGGCCAGCAGCAGCTCTGGTGTTTTATAGGGGAAGCTGCAGAGAATTGTGGGTATGTCAATTGTATAAAAGGTGTCAATGACCAGCAATCTGGGGGATTATGATTGTGGAGATTTGTGTTTTGCCTTCTGCTGGCCTGTGAAACTACAAGAGCCGCGTGTTTATTGAACCTGTTATGTTATATATGGACTTTTCAAAATAAACTCCTTTGGATTATTTTCATCAAGCAAAGCCTGGTTGTGCATTGAAAAGCCTATGCCTCACATATGGTGTCAGAAGTGGGATTCCATTTGAGTATTGCTCCAAGTACTCCTATTTAAAGAAACAGAGGTGTTATGTACAAGACTCGTTCCTGGCGCATTAAACCAAAAGAAACTGTGCCTGTAAAGCGAGTTTCTGCAAGTAAGTCCAGCAAGATGGAAAATCCAGGTGCTAGATCTAAAATCAGGCCGTCTGCAGAGAAAGAGGAGGAATCAGAGGTCCAGGGAGCTGCTGCTGCTTCATTAACTCCAGGTGTGACCAAACCTCCTGAAAAGTCTTTACCTGAGAACATTGCTGACCTGATGAAATGGTTAACTGCGCAGCAGATTGAAGCAGAAAAAAGGCAAATGGAGGAGATCAGGAGAAACCGTGAAGAATTGCAACGTCAGGATGAACGCTGGAGGGAACTGTTGCAGGCATTAACATTGGAACGGCAAGCTGTTTCACCTCCTCATCCTGCACATGTGACCGTGTCTCCTTGGAAAGACCCTCATATGACAAAACTTACTCCACAAGATGATATTGAGGCATATTTGACGACATTCGAAAGGATTGCAAGCACATGTCAGTGGCCTAAGGAACAGTGGGTAGTAAGATTAGCCCCATATCTTACTGGACAAGCCCAGCTGGCATATAGCCACATGGACATACGTGATGATAATAACTATGACCTGGTTAAAGAGACTATTTTGAGGCGATATGACGTCAGTGAGGAAACCTACAGACAGAGGTTCCGAGAGCTCAAGTATTGTCTCACTGATAGTCCAAGAGAAGTCTTCACCCGCCTGCAAGACCTATACTCAAAATGGATGAAGCCAGAAACCAGAACTGTTCAACAGATCAGTGAAGTTATTGTACTTGAACAGTTTCTACACATTCTTCCAGCTGATGTTCATGCCTGGGTTCAAAAACATAGACCCAAAGATGCTAAAAAAGCTATTTCATTGGCAGATGACTTTCTACTTGCAAAAAGAGACATACAGAAATCTGCAATTGGGCAATCCAGGAAGTCACACATGATTTCTGGAGGTGGAGGACAAGAAGCTAGCACACCAATGAAAACTGCTTCCAGTGACAGAATGTGCTATATCTTTCAGGGTAAGGGTCATGTAGCCAAATTTTGCCCAAGGAAGAGCATTAAAAGCCAAGCATCTACATCTTTTTCCGCCTTCAGTGACTTTATCCGGCCAGTTCAAATTAACGGACAGGCTGTGGATGCCTTGCTGGATTCTGGAAGTAAGTTAAGCCTGGTAAAAGAGAATTTGATAACCAGTAAGATGGACTTTCCCAAAGTACCGATTACCTGTGTTCATGGAGATACAAAAAATTACTCAACATCGAATGTTGAACTGCAGGTGGATGGAAAATGTTTCTCTATGCCAGCAGTTGTTGTTCCTAAACTACAAGTTCCGGTGATCCTTGGTAGAATTACACCTGGATTTGATGACTTGCTATTAGGAGAACATCATTTGTCTGCTGTGACTACTAGAGCTCAAGCAAAGGTGCAAGACAGAGCAGAGACTTTGGAGGACATCTTCCCGTTTCATGAGGACATCATGGAGCCACCATCATTAAAACGTCAGCGTGTTCCAGAACAGGTCTTCAGGAAGAGACTTTCCCAGGAGGGCAAGTATAAAAATGTTGAACTCTGGGACACTGATATTGCATTGCGGCAGAAACAGGACACTGGCATTAAGCCATTATATGAGCTAGGTTTAAAAAACTGTAAAGAGGTTGAAAAAAGTGGTAAACAGCCTGCTAAACCCTTTTTTCTAGTTGAAAATAATATTCTGTATAGAGTGTGTAATCACCCAAAGACAGGAGAACAAGTCAAACAGTTGGTTGTGCCAGAAAGATTCAGATCACATATTTTGAACCTGGCACATAACGTTCCTATTGCTGGTCACATGGGTTATAAGAAGACATTGGCCAGGGTATTGTATCGATTTTATTGGCCTGGTGTTTATGATGCAATAACCGATTACTGTCGTAAGTGCCCTGTATGCCAATACACTGCTTCTGTACCTCCCAAAGCACAGCTTATACCCTTGCCAGTAGTTGATGAACCATTTCATACAGTTGGCATGGATATTATTGGTCCATTAGAGAAGAGTTCCAAAGGTAACCGCTTTATTCTTACCATTGTAGATTACAGTACCAAGTACCCTGAAGCCATTCCTATGCGTACAGTAACTGCTAAGAGGGTTGCTGAAGAAATTCTGAATGTCTTTAGCAGGGTTGGTTTACCTAAGTGTATTTTGACTGATCAGGGTAGTAATTTTACCTCTTCTTTGCTGTCTGAAGTATATCAACTTCTTGGTATTCAGCCTCTCAGAACTACTCCTTACCACCCACAGACAGATGGGCTGACTGAGCGGTATAACCAAACCTTGAAGAAAATGCTTAGGAAATTTGTACACAATGACCCAAAACAATGGGATAGATGGTTACCTTTTCTGTTATTTGCCTATCGTGAAGGTTGAACTCTGGGACACTGATATTGCATTGCGGCAGAAACAGGACACCGGCGTTAAGCCGTTATATGAGCTAGGTTTAAAAAACTGTAAAGAGGTTGAAAAAAGTGGTAAACAGCCTGCTACACCCTTTTTTCTAGTTGAAAATAATATTCTGTATAGAGTGTGTAATCACCCAAAGACAGGAGAACAAGTCAAACAGTTGGTTGTGCCAGAAAGATTCAGATCACATATTTTGAACCTGGCACATAACGTTCCTATTGCTGGTCACATGGGTTATAAGAAGACATTGGCCAGGGTACTGTATCGATTTTATTGGCCTGGTGTTTATGATGCAATAACCGATTACTGTCGTAAGTGCCCTGTATGCCAATACACTGCTTCTGTACCTCCCAAAGCACAACTTATACCCTTGCCAGTAGTTGATGAACCATTTCATACAGTTGGCATGGATATTATTGGTCCATTAGAGAAGAGTTCCAAAGGTAACCGCTTTATTCTTACCATTGTAGATTACAGTACCAAGTACCCTGAAGCCATTCCCATGCGTACAGTAACTGCTAAGAGGGTTGCTGAAGAAATTCTGAATGTCTTTAGCAGGGTTGGTTTACCTAAGTGTATATTGACTGATCAGGGTAGTAATTTTACCTCTTCTTTGCTGTCTGAAGTATATCAACTTCTTGGTATTCAGCCTCTCAGAACTACTCCTTACCACCCACAGACAGATGGGCTGACTGAGTGGTATAACCAAACCTTGAAGAAAATGCTTAGGAAATTTGTACACAATGACCCAAAACAATGGGATAGATGGTTACCTTTTCTGTTATTTGCCTATCGTGAAGTACCACAAGAGTCCACTGGGTTTAGCCCATTTGAATTGTTATATGGGAGACGACCAAGGGGACTCTTGGATGTTATCAAAGAGGTTTGGGAAGGTAACCATGGTTATCAGAAAAATGTTATTGAATATGTTTTACAAATGAGAGAGAGACTGCAACAATTGATGAAGGTAGCCCATGATAATGTACACAAAGCCAAAAGTTATCAAAAGAAATGGTATGATCAACATTCCAGAAATAAGTCAATTAGGGTTGGTGATAAGGTTCTTCTTTTGCTTCCTAGCAGTGAAAATAAGTTGTTGGCACGATGGCAAGGGCCTTACAGAGTCATCAGACAGACAGGTCCAGTTGACTTTGAAATTGAAACCCCAGATAAAAAACATAGCAGCAAGGTTTACCATGTCAACTTACTGAAACAGTGGCTAGAACCAGAGAATGGCCCAGAAGCTAACGCTGCTTGTAACATTGTCACCGAGTCCTCACAGAATATGTCTGAAGAGGTATATGATTGGTTTAAAAATTGTGCAGATTGGTCAGAGGTAACTTTGAATCCAGAGTTATCTAAGGAGCAACAATGTGGCTTGAGAAACCTTATTAGGTCAAGTTCACATGCGTTTGGAAGTAAGCCAGGCTGTGTGTCCTTTGTTCATCATGAAATAAACACTGGGGACCATGCTCCAGTCAGACAGAAGCCTTACCGGCTACCAGAAAAATTTAAGTGCAAAGCAGAAAATGAAGTGCAGGAAATGCTAAAACTAGGAGTTATTGAACCATCCAAAAGTCCTTGGTCTTCACCTGTAGTGATGGTTGGGAAAAAAGATGGGACAATAAGGTTTTGCATAGATTTTCGCAAAATTAATACTATATCTACTTTTGACAGCTACCCAATGCCTCGCGTTGATGATCTGCTTGAAAAACTGGGAAATGCTAAATTTATTTCCACCTTAGATTTATGCAAGGGTTATTGGCAAATTCCACTTGATGACAAATCAAAAGAAAAAACAGCTTTTGCGATGCCTAGTGGTTTGTACCAATTCAAAACCATGCCATTTGGTCTCCATGGTGCTCCTGCCACATTTCAGAGAGCTATGGACATTCTTTTGAGGGATCATGTGGAATACAGTGCGGCATATCTGGACGATGTTGTCATATTCAGTAGATCATGGAAAGACCATTTGTATCACTTAGGAAAGGTCATAGCTGAAATTAAGAATGCAGGCTTCACAATTAATCCACGTAAATGTTCTTTGGGATTTCAGGAAACAAATTATCTTGGATTTATTGTGGGTAATGGGAAGGTACAGGCCGAAATCTCAAAAGTCCAAGCCATTCAATCAGCTAGTGTACCAACCACTAAAAAAGAAGTCAGATCCTTTATAGGTCTTGCCGGTTATTATAGACGGTTTATTCCCGAATTTGCTTCCATAGTTGCTCCCTTAACAGATTTGACCAAAAAGAACAAGAGAGAGGCAGTGGTGTGGACAGAAGAGTGTGACCGGGCTTTTACGCAAATAAAGGACATTTTGTGTAAAGAGCCAGTCTTGCAGAGCCCAGACTTTGCCAAACCATTCACTGTACAGACAGATGCATCAGAGGTTGGACTTGGTGCAGTCCTAAGCCAAGAGATTAATGGCGAGGAGCACCCAATTCTCTATTTAAGTAGAAAACTCTTTCCACGAGAACAAAGGTACTCAACTATTGAGAAAGAAGGGCTAGCAATTAAATGGGCTTTGGAAGCATTACGCTATTATTTACTAGGGAGAGAATTTACTTTAGTAACTGATCATCATCCGCTAACCTGGATCCACACAATGAAAGACAAAAATGCTAGAATAACAAGGTGGTATTTAGCATTGCAGCCATTTAAGTTTAAGATAGAACATCGATCAGGGAAGAGGCACCAAAATGCAGATCATTTATCAAGGTTTGGTGCTGAAGTGAAGATGTTGAACTCTGGGACACTGATATTGCATTGCGGCAGAAACAGGACACTGGCATTAAGCCGTTATATGAGCTAGGTTTAAAAAACTGTAAAGAGGTTGAAAAAAGTGGTAAACAGCCTGCTACACCCTTTTTTTTTGTTGAAAATAATATTCTGTATAGAGTGTGTAATCACCCAAAGACAGGAGAACAAGTCAAACAGTTGGTTGTGCCAGAAAGATTCAGATCACATATTTTGAACCTGGCACATAACGTTCCTATTGCTGGTCACATGGGTTATAAGAAGACATTGGCCAGGGTACTGTATCGATTTTATTGGCCTGGTGTTTATGATGCAATAACCGATTACTGTCGTAAGTGCCCTGTATGCCAATACACTGCTTCTGTACCTCCCAAAGCACAGCTTATACCCTTGCCAGTAGTTGATGAACCATTTCATACAATTGGCATGGATATTATTGGTCCATTAGAGAAGAGTTCCAAAGGTAACCGCTTTATTCTTACCATTGTAGATTACAGTACCAAGTACCCTGAAGCCATTCCTATGCGTACAGTAACTGCTAAGAGGGTTGCTGAAGAAATTCTGAATGTCTTTAGCAGGGTTGGTTTACCTAAGTGTATATTGACTGATCAGGGTAGTAATTTTACCTCTTCTTTGCTGTCTGAAGTATATCAACTTCTTGGTATTCAGCCTCTCAGAACTACTCCTTACCACCCACAGACAGATGGGCTGACTGAGCGGTATAACCAAACCTTGAAGAAAATGCTTAGGAAATTTGTACACAATGACCCAAAACAATGGGATAGATGGTTACCTTTTCTGTTATTTGCCTATCGTGAAGTACCACAAGAGTCCACTGGGTTTAGCCCATTTGAATTGTTATATGGGAGACGACCAAGGGGACTCTTGGATGTTATAAAAGAGGTTTGGGAAGGTAACCATGGTTATCAGAAAAATGTTATTGAATATGTTTTACAAATGAGAGAGAGACTGCAACAATTGATGAAGGTAGCCCATGATAATGTACACAAAGCCAAAAGCTATCAAAAGAAATGGTATGATCAACATTCCAGAAATAAGTCAATTAGGGTTGGTGATAAGGTTCTTCTTTTGCTTCCTAGCAGTGAAAATAAGTTGTTGGCACGATGGCAAGGGCCTTACAGAGTCATCAGACAGACAGGTCCAGTTGACTTTGAAATTGAAACCCCAGATAAAAAACATAGCAGCAAGGTTTACCATGTCAACTTACTGAAACAGTGGCTAGAACCAGAGAATGGCCCAGAAGCTAACGCTGCTTGTAACATTGTCACCGAGTCCTCACAGAATATGTCTGAAGAGGTATATGATTGGTTTAAAAATTGTGCAGATTGGTCGGAGGTAACTTTGAATCCAGAGTTATCTAAGGAGCAACAATGTGGCTTGAGAAACCTTATTAGGTCAAGTTCACATGCGTTTGGAAGTAAGCCAGGCTGTGTGTCCTTTGTTCATCATGAAATAAACACTGGGGACCATGCTCCAGTCAGACAGAAGCCTTACCGGCTACCAGAAAAATTAAAGTGCAAAGCAGAAAATGAAGTGCAGGAAGTATACTACTGGGGGCAGGCTGTATACTACTGGGGGCAAGCTGTATACTACTGGGGGCAGGCTGTATACTACTGGGGTCAGACTGTATACTACTGGGGGCAAGCTGGGCTGACTGTATACTGCAGGGGGCAGGCTGTATACTACAGGGGGCAGGCTGTATATTACAGGGGGCTGGCTGGCTATATACTGGTATACTGGGGGGGGTGGGTCTGTGACCAATGCATTTACCACCCTCGGCTTATACTCGAGCCAATAGGTTTTCCCAGTTTTTGGTGGTAAAATTAGGGGTCTCGGCTTATACTCGGGTCGGCTTATACGGTACCATATGTGAATTACTTTTATAACATTTGGATGTGGAGCACTAATACTGCAATAGCGTTACAGTAAATGGGTCTTCCTAAATGTTTAAAAACAAACTTTTATTCAGCTTTACTATACTAATCAATGCCTAAACTATTCTTATGGAAGTAAATGACTAGGAATGCTTTGTCAGCCAAACAATGGCCTCCTGTGATAAACCCTGATGCAATTACTACTACATTGTACTGATGAGGAAGAATGAATACAAAACAGCACTGTCTGCACTTGGGTGTTTGAGACTTACTGGTCTGGCTACATGTCACAGGTCTTCTTCAAAGTCAGACATTGCCCCATATATATGACATGTCACAGGTCTTCTTCAAAGTCAGACATTGCCCCATATATATGAAAACTGGTGCAAACTTCCTTAGTGCAGTTTTCCTCACTTAAGTGCAGTTTGTGCCATCCCCAGTTTTCATATATATGGGGCAATGTCTGACTTTGGAAGAAGCCTGTGACATGCTTAGCCAGACAAGTAAGTCCTCAACCCGAAGTGCAACGTGCTGTTTTGTATTCATTCTTCCTCATCAGTACAATGTAGTATAATTGCATCAGGGTTTATCACAGGAGGCCATTGTTGCTGACAAAGCATTCCTAGTCCATTTACTTCCATAAGATATGTTGGCATTGATTGGTATGTAAAGCTGAATAAAGTTTGTTTTTACACATTTTAGAAACCCATTTACTGTAACGCTATGCAGTATTAGTGCTCGCACATCCAAATGTTAAAAGATAATCCATATGTACCGTATAATCCGACCCGAGTATAAGCCAGACCCCTAATTTTACCACCAAACACTGGGAAAACCTATTTTGCTCAGTATAAGCCAGGGTGGAAATGCATGGGTCACAGACCCACCCCCCCCCCCAGTATAAGTATACCAGCCAGCCCCCTTAATATTTCAGCCTGCCCCCTGTAGTATACAGCTCTGCCCTGCCCCCTGCAGTATACAGTCAGCCCTAGCTTCCCCCGTTATACAGTGCCCAGTCAGACAGCCTCAGAAGTATAACAGCTTGGCCCCCCTAGTATAACAGCTGCTCGATAAGCCGCCCAGTAGTACAAACTTCCTTAGTGCAGTTTTCCTCACTTAAGTGCAGTTTGTGCCATTTAATCCAATAGTGGCACATGCTCATAGTTAATCTAGTCTGTTTTCAGGATGTGCACAAGGTTGCACCTTTTTTTTGGCTGCACTTTGCTTCATGTTCTTTGTGTGCAGAAAAGTGTCTGTGCAGTCCAAGAGATCTACTAATATGGGCTGCTAGAATTACCTAGCCAAAGCCTTATCTAAGTGAAATATATAGATAGGTCTGTCGATGAATGTTCTATAGTATTTTGTTCCCATCCAGAAGACAATCCCTCTGTGTCTGGGCACTGTAGCAATGGGCACTGTAGGAGAAAACACTGCCTCTGTGTCTGGGCACTGTAGAAATGGGCACTGTAGGAGAAAACACTGCCTCTGTGCCTGGGTACTGTAGATACAAACGGGGTCCTCGGCAGCGCAAGGGCGGGAAGTAGGTCAGAGACTGCCTGTATTGTGATATGGGGTAAACAGTTTACGAACAAAAGAATTTTGTTGCACATGGATAATAAGGGAGTTGTTTTTGCAATCAATACTCTGTCTTCTAAATGTGATATGGAAATTGTTGACACATCTAGTTTTGTGCTTCCTTCTTTTTAATATATGGTTAAACGCAAAATATGCGCCTGGTGTTACTAATGTTTTAGCCAATTGAGTGTCTCTATTGCATTTCGACAGCTTGTTCCAGAAGTGGAAACAGACGGAGTGGTTTGTCCTCCTCATCTTTGGAATCTGAGCTGGATTTAATCTTGGATAAAATGAAATGTTCTTTAGCTCCCAGTACAAGGGCCGGCTATTCAGCAGCATGGGGAGAATGTGTTTCTTTTTGTAAATTGTTTAATGTAGATTATTTTCAAGATTATTTATTGTTAAGTTTGTTTGTGAGTTAATGCAGTGACAATTAATGTAAACTTCTATCACTAAGTTGTTATCAGGCATTTCGTTTTTCTTTAAATTAGCTAAGAAGTGCCCTCCTCCTGATCGCTTCCAGTTTAAGCAAATGTTAACAGGTCATTGCAAGTTGGCAGGGATTGGCATGTGAGGCATCCAATCTCTGTTGAGGTGTTGGCAAAATTAATTGTGGTGTTGCCTCGGGTTGTTTTGACAATTTTGGCTTATTAGAGTAGCTTTTGTTTTAGCATTCTTTGCAGTGTTACGTGTTAGCGAATTGGTTTGTAAAAGCAAGATGTTATACTCAGGAATTTTTGTAGATTTTATTTTTTTTTAACCATTATTCTGTGTATTTTTTGTTAAGTACATCTAAGACGGATCAATTGGGAAGAGGCAAATGGATCAATTTGCCTTGAGAGATACATTTTTATGTCCTGTATTTAACAATGGTTTTGCAATGGTTGTTGTTTAGACCTTTTATTTCAGGCCTATTATCATTACACAAGGACTTATCTCATGTGACGAGTTTTATCTCTGTTTTATGAAAATGTTTATTATTTTTAGGTCTAGGTAATCAGAGGATATCATCTCATTCATTTTGTTTTGGTGCTACGACTGAAGCAGCCCGTTTGGGCCTAAGTGACGCAGCGATTGGGAAAATTGGTAGATGGGAGTCACGTCGTTGTAAATTATATGTAAGGCCTTTTTCCAACTGATGTTTTGTTTTTAGGTCCTCATGTAGTGGCGGGGATCTTGGGCCACTCATTTATATTCTGGTCCCAGAAAAAAGCCAGCAGACTGTTTCTCATGTTTTTTGGTTTGGTTATAGAGGGTTAAGATGGAAAAATGTAATTGGGGAAGTGAAAAAATTGATGAGGTTGTGGCCGGTCCCTGATGCAACGATCTGGGTTGTGTCAAAACCTTAGAGCTCTTATGGGAATTAAAGACAGATTTTGCACTATTAAAATGCATTCTTCCTGATGCTGTATTAGTGTTTTCAGAAATTGTCCTGCACTTGATTTGGCACAGGGTTAGTGCATACAATGAAACAAACAGGAAGAGAGTGAATAGAGCAATGCATAAGTAATTGCCTTGTTTAGGAGGGTTTGCATACAGGAATACTATTGGAGGGTTTTATTCCTGGCTTGTATAGGGCAGATTCGTTTCACCTTTCCGATGTGGGCATTTACATTTTCAATTTGGGATTTCAGAATGCTATTCATATTGGCTGCATTGTTTTTTTGTTGGGGGGGAGGGGCCTCGCCTTTTCAGGCCTTGTGGGGGGTTTTGTCTCCCAGCTCTTGTTCGGGAGACTAAGTTATAAAATTATACACATTAGTTGACAGTTTAAAATATTCTGTTTTATTAAAATTTAATTGTTTATAAAATGAATTGTTTTATTATTGTAAATCTTTTGGTTACCCAATAATAAACATTGTGGCGATTTTTATCCACATTAGTTGTCTTGTGTCATTTATTCTGTATTACGTTACTTATTGTTGTTTGAATAATACAGGATTTGTGTAACCATGAAGTTTTATTGATAACATAAAAAAAATTGTTTTGAGTTACAATTATAAAATATACCTCTTCCCACTAAGTTCACATTACCTTTCTTAGTGTAAAGAACGGATTAAACATATCAATTAAAAATCCCATTGACATCACTGTAAATTTTGTGCCGTCTGTTATGTTTTGTTCAGGCAAATATGCATTATTTGTACGGGAAAAAAACAACGAAGTCTGAAGCACATTTTCTCTTTTTGAAAAAATCGCATAGACAACGCATACCTGCCAAACTGACCATAACGGATTACATAAAATTTACATTTATGTCAATGTTAAATTCAATGTGAAGATTTTCCTCATAAAGTAAAAACATTGGTAGACATAAATAAAAAGTGTGATGTGTCCTCATGTTATGGAAGATACATGTTTCCTTCTGTCTACAAATACTCCAAAGATGTCTCCACTTTTTCTATACACTATACCTATGTATAGTATATGACCAAAGTATGGAGACAGCCAACCATGTCAAGCTATTATTACAAAAGCATTTGCATGGAGTGTCTAATCCTTTGCGCTACTAAATCAGCCCTTTCTGGGACAGCTTCCAGCTCTATTTTATGACATGGTTCTGTTTCTCACAGAAGGTTATCAGTGGGTTTGATGACAGGGCAGGGAGTCGTTACTACATTGTACCATTGAACTAAATGCAAGGATTGCTTGTAGCCATCTGATCTGCCACAATTTATTGATGTCATTAATAGCTGAGTTCACATTAATTTAAATGGGCTTGCAGTCTATAAAAGACATCCCTTTAAACATGGAAGCTGCCTTAATGGTGACTTTCATGTCAGACATAGCATTGCATGACACCACTTCAGGTGAATGAATACATGGAATGGGTACTGCTTCTTGTTACCTGCCCTCCATTGATTGTAATTATCCTTATGGCCACTAAAAAGATATATGAAGAACGTATGGATACTGTCTTCATTAAACTAATTCACTAAGTTTCTGCAACTCTATTCTAAGTCTTCGCTAATGGTTTCACTTTACAAAAAAATCAATGTATGCTGCATAAAACTATTTATCATACAACTACCTTTCTGATGCTTTCTGAACTTTTGCAGAAATATTCTTGTGTCAAAACAAAAGTGAACATGCAGGTTTCTCATTATGTAGTAAAATCCTGATCCCCTGCCAGGGTAATGGCTACTTCATGTTTGCTGGTTTCTTGTGGAATCTTCTAAAAATATTCTTTTGCATGAAGAAATGTATTGGAAGTAAAATCATGTGCGCTAGTTCCCAAGCTGTGATATATCGGCCAGAACTTTCTTTAAGAAATTATGGAAACCTGGGAAGTTTCATGTAACTGCTGTTTGTATCTCTATGATTTTTTTTAACTTACTGGGGGGAATTTATCAATGTGTTGCATGCTGCAGAGTTAGCCTTCACTAGCCTTTTGCTGCTCCATCACTGTGATGATAAATGAGTTCTACTATAGACCTACTTTTATTTGGTCTAAACTGTGTGCCACAAAAACCATGGTGAAAACTGTGGTGAAAAAACATGGGGATGGCCAATGCATGGCACTGCACCTCTGAGAACCCAAAAAGAGAATCCATTTTCATACTTTGCCCTCTTCATGGTTTTACACAAATTCTATATCAACCTAAGTTTTGCTTGTTTGTGCAGAAACTGACCATGCTTTGTGAAAACCCCAAAAATCTTAAGACTGCATTATGACATTATTGTTGCTTATCTCAACAAATAATTTGTGCACAAAGCTGATATACAAGGTCTTAATGTGGTGCACATTCTGGAACAAGGCCAGATAAGACCGGTGGAGGAAGCTGTTGACTGACGAGTTGCATGTCTTCAAGTCAGCTGGAATGATGAATCACTTTGCTTGAGGAACTAAGTCATTCTTGGTGAAAATTGTCATCTCTGTGTCAGTAATTTCTGCTGTATAGTGTGATCAGGGCAGTTGTAGTTTAGCAATACTGGGAAGGTCACAGGCTGTAGACAACCTCTAATCTATAGTAAGGGAATCCTCAATCCAGGGGCATAACTAGGAGAGGCAGGCTTGAGACACATACATGCACATCTACTAGCACACCCAAACACACATATTATGCACCTACATACACATATACTACCACATACAACACATATGATACGCATCATATTCTGACACACACCATGAACTTATAGTTTATACACTGGAGGGGGAACACAGTTCAGTATTTAATATTCCAGCCTCCTGATGTATCTGGTGGCCAGGGTGCGCGGCATACAGTTCTACACCAGGCAGGGCCTAGCATAAATTTGTACTATTAACCAGTGATGTTCAGAGTGAACGGTCACAGGCCATGGCGAGCGTGCAGACCCACTCTGCAATTATCTCATGCAATTATCTCTGCGCTAGAAAACTAATAAATGTTGTCCCAAAAGACAATGCAACCTTAGGTGAGTCTTAATGAAGCAGCTAAAAGCACAGGGCAAAAAATTCTACATTAATCTTAAGACCACAGCTGGACATCCGCGTGAGACGTCTGTGAATAAACAAACGCATTTGCTTGTTTAAATAAATTTTATCAGAAAAGAGACATTCAACACGTAGACACTTTAATTTAAATAACATTGTATATGTATACTTAATAAAACATTTTATATCTATGGGAAGATACTAGTTAAGTGCCTTTGGAAAAATAACTTTTTTTAAATTTACAAACAATCCCTTTTCCTGTGTTTTCCTTAAATGATGCTCATGTTGTCACATGAATATTGTCCTTGTTCCTCCAACAACCAATCAGTTTACATTTCTTAAATATCAACTAATAACAGTGCAACTGCAGTCTAGGAAACAGAAGAACTTGAAGTAACAAGGCCAGTATCCATGTTTCCAGGGGCGTAACTAGGAATGGTTGGGCCCCATATATATAATATATACATATTATGATGTTCAATTTGCAGAATAATATGAATGTAATGGTGCACATTTGCCATTCTTTAATTTGTCAGGTTGGGTGCTGGGGCCCCTGACACTGCTACCACGGTAGTTAAGCCTCTGCATGATACATGAATTCTTATGTATGTGCTTATTCCATTGTTTTAGTGGTTTCATCATCAAACAGATCCAAACACTACACACATTGCGGCTCATTTACTAATGACGCCGCACTTTCGTCAGGTTTCCCGAATATTTCCAATTTGCTCTGAATTGCCCAGGGTTTTTGGCGCACGCGATCGGATTGTGGCGCATCGGCATGCACGCAACAGAAATCGGGGGCCTGACGCATTTGGATAAACAGCGGAATTTAAAAAACGGATTGTGTCGCAAGATCAGGCACTTACATGCACCAGGAAGAAGAAGGTGAACTCCAGCGGACCTCAGCACAGCAGCGTCACCTGCAAGGACTCGGGCGCATGATCTTAGTGAATCGCGGCAGACCTGAAGCCTTGTCGAACAACGCGCCACGGGATTGTGACAGGACCGGGTAAGTAGATCTGCCCCATTACCTCAAAAACTGGTCTTTCGTTTAAAAATTTCAAAATGTTAGAACACTTTCCTATCTTGAAAGGAAAGATATAGCTGCTTCTGGTCAGTGTCAAGAATCAAAGATTATTCATTTATAAGGATCGATAGATTTGAAAATCTAAATCCTAGTTTTCCCATCCGTGCTGGAATGTCTGCATCATACCATATCATGCTATATAATCCTAGATTAATAATAAGTCCTGCAGTCCTGGAATCAGTGACCAGTCCTTAGCAATATAAAGTGCACATATAAGGACACAACAAGTATCTGAGCCACGGTCATAGGAGCTTACATTCTAAGTTGAATATGAGGTAAAGGAGAGAAATTGAGTTGTATACATTGAAGGGGTGGCACCATGCAATATTGAGAGCTGATAAAGATCCTTTATGTTTCTTAGAAGATATACCATTTGAAAAGTTACTTAAATGAGTTGTCTCAGCAAGGCAATTTTTACCCTTAGGTCTGATTTGGACAATTTATCACCATGGAACTTTGGTAAATGCAGGATATCTAGCATTAATCTGAATGGTTGCTATTTCTACAGAAATATATGTCTAGTTTCAGATTCTCCCAGCAAAACAATTTGCCTGGGGTGTTGATCAGATTAGAGGTCCTCTATTAAGACAACTCTATCAGAGTAATGCCCAATGTAATTTCAACTTTTTGTGGTTTATTTTGGGTCAAGTTGATCCATAGTGTCCCCTTCCCTTTCCAAATAGTATTTGTTACATATGAAAAGATATATGGTGATGTACTAATGATTAAAAAGTCTTTTTCTCAAAAGATAGCTTCATATGGAGTTGTCCTTTGCCTGAGAATGGACACTGTCCTTTGTCAGAAATTCGTCTTCCTACAGTTGTGCAAAAACAGGAGGTTTCAATTTATTGACTCAATTGACACCAATAACGTCAACTGACAAATCTCCCGGATAATGCCATGTCAAAACACAGATAAAAGTGGAAACATCTATCTAAAATCTGTCACAGAAATCCTAAAAATGCTTGTATCCCCCTGCAGTGTCTTCAGTTGTCCAAGTATACCAGAATGTTGAAGACAAGGATCAGAGAAAGAAGTTTAATTCTACATGTAGGTCTTTTCACCGTGAAGCTAGAATGAAGACCAAAGAAGGAGCATTACTAGCATGACACCTCATGTTGTATGCTCTGGAGTATCTGATTATCATTGGCTATGATAATGTGACTCCACAACTGAGCGTTGGTGCCTCTTAGAACTACTAAGGCCATGACTGAATCACCTCTGTAACTCCATATACCCAAGCTACATGGAACCTTTATACTGTTTACATTACTAGGTCTCTGTTTTATCTCCCCATGCAATTTTATCACCATCAGCTAATTGTTTCTTCTGGGAAATCCCATATGTAGTGTCGACAAAGTTCAGCTTTGTGCTGGTTGACAGTCGAGTACTGAGGGAAGGAGAGTTTCTGATGCTTCTCATGGTAGGAGAGTTTCGACAACAAAGAGCTGAGCGCATAAGCCGCAAAACAGAGGGTCGTAATATAGTAAAAATCCATGGGTCGATAATTGAATTGATTGACAGATATCTCAAGGCTGAAAGGTCCATTTTGTCATTTCCTTTTTCGCTGTCAATTCTGTTAATGTAGGCCCGTACCTGAAAAATATAGAATAGTTAAAATGGTATTAAGTTGGCTTATTAGCATCAAAACAGAATACTGCATTCTTATATTAGACGCACACAAAGTCACACACTTTGATATCTTTTAAGTTGGCCTCAGACTATGTAACCTAGGGGAATGGTCAGGGAGCTGCACCAATAACCATCCCAAGTACTGTTATGTATCATAGATGCACAGATTCAGCATTGCGTGTCTGTAGTCCATATACATAAAAGGTCTTATATTTTATGTTACAATTAGCAGACATGTTGTTGCATATTTCCATTAAGACACATTTTAAGAGTTTTTAGATGGGTTTCATGAATAAATAAAGGAGAGAATTCATTTTTAGTGCATTTATCAATTAACACAGGAACAGTTTTATGGCCCTCAGTCCTAAATCAGACTGGAAAATAACCATAAAACTGTTCTAGCTTAATGTCTATTATGTCTGAATAGTCACAGGATGATGTTGTCTTGCTCTATTAGATGACGTTTTTCTTTGCTCAGACGTGCATTAACATAAGTTGTCTGCAAACGATCGACAAATAAAGTACTTATAACTCCATCTGGGAAAAATATACGAGAATTTGCCAAAGGGACTTGTGATCTGAGTACCCACGATATTAACACAAAGACTTTTAAATGTTGCTGTAGACCTGAATAGAGATGAAATATTATATAGCTCAAAACTAATATGAAATTGATACAATAGATGATGGCCTCCCTATATACTTGAATTCTGTCCCCCGGCGCTGCAAGGCTGTAATGCTAACCACTAAGCCACCACCCCGACCATTTACGCATGCTGGATATATTAAGTCCCAGCCTCTTAGTATATGCAGCGGACGGCCTTGTGGACAGAGAATTCTACACCAGGACCTGGAATGGCCCATTCTTCATCCTGAAATGGTCTATACATGCCCCATCGTGCACAATTGTCTTGGAGAAGGTGTAAGGGAAGAAATAGTTCTGCTGCACAGCAGTACAAACCTTGATAAATCTCCCCCATCGTCATTCAAAGTATGTGATTTTTTAAAATATTGTATCTTCACAACATTACAAACCCATTGAAGTCGCCCAAGAAGGCTAGTGACCCTCAAAAAACAAATTCAAGAGAGGGCAGGATAATGCAGAGAATCTCCATGGGTAATCATTTTAACAATGAAACTGGAACAGTTCAACACTAAACAGGGTAAGGATCTGTCTCATCATACAGTGTCTCAACGTTTAACACCTCAAGGATGCAGGGTTTTATTTTTCTCATTTTCCGCTCTCTACCTTTCATAATCCATAATTTTTTTCATTTTTCCTTGTACTAAGCTGTGTGCGGGCTTATTTTCTGCATAACAAATTCTACTTATCAGGGATGTTATCTATTATTCTATGTCGTGTACTGGGAAGCTGAAAAAAAATACCAAATGTGGTGAAATTTGCGTCTCTTTCTTGTGGGCTCAGTTTTTACGACTTTCACTGTGCGCCAGAAGTGGATCTAGTAAAAAGATAAGAAGAAGAAATCCTTCTGTTACATTTCCTATTCCTCTTTACTCCTCTTCTGACTATGGCTGTAAATGCTTCACTAAAAGTACACTGTAGTTTTTTACATTTTTTTTTATCATAGTATTATAATATACAACGCCTTTAAGAATTAAACAAATGTATTTTCCCCATAACCCGTGATATTTTTTCTCTCTTGAACATGTACATAGAGTCCGCCATAACAACCTCCTGCGGCAGAGAGTTCCATAGTCTCACTGCTCGTACAGTAAAGAACCTTTGTCTATGTTGATGGTAAAATCGCCTCTCCTCTAGGCGTAGAGGATGCCCCCTTGTCCTGGTCACAGGCCTAGGTATAAAAAGATCTTTGGAGAGATCCTTGTACTGTCCGTTCAGGTATTTGTACATTGTAATCTTTTTTTGTCTTTTTTCTAAACTGAATACGGTAATCCCAAATTTTGTAATCTTTGTATATGAAACCACTCTTGATGCTAGAAGTCTGACACTGCGTGTCACTGCAATGGCACCGTTCATGCTCTGCCGCTAAGGTTCGAAGGACCTTTTACTATCCCTTTGACACAGTCCTGTAAAGTCCTGTCAATATCCATGGTAGGCAACTTTTAACTCTATGCACTTGATAACTTGATGACAACACAGACAGCTGGGTAGTTGCAGATAATTCACAAATTAAAGCTAGTTGTGGAAGTAAAATGTCGAGCATAAGTGCAACATGTATAAAGCATGTGCAACATTTTGCAAAAATCTTAGTTAAGATGCATTGCACATTGTGGAAGTTATTTTGTGCAATGCACAAATATGTTTCACAGCCGTACCCACGATCCTCGGTATGGATCGCAGGTACACCCATGCCCTCCTATGTGTCCTTTAGCCCGGACTCACCTCTCCTGGCTCCTGATGCTGCCTCGGTCCCGTCCAGGCCGCACACCGGCTTCCCTGATTAGGCCACACGCTCCCGCTGCTAGGGCGCGCGTGCTCTGGCCTGTCCTGCCTTAAAGGGCCGTGGAACGACTGGTGGCACCTCACTGTAGCAAGACCATCCCGCTTTGCGGGCGCTCTGGCGAAGACAAGGTGCCACTTAGGCTCCGGTCCCGGGTTGCGGCTAGTACCGTCATCATCTCCCGCGGTGGTCCAGAGGGTCCACAGACTCTTCCCAAAGAGACTTTTCCCTTACACACTTGTCCCTACAAGTGTGCTCTGTGACAATATGTTTCTGATGTCAGAATTCACTTCACTTCAAGTCCCCTAGGGAGACTAAAATAAATGTGGCAAAAAATATTTTAAATGTAGAAAACCTTCAGCCTTTTCCAATTTTTAAATGAAAATAAACATTTAAAAATTAAACATCAGTTATTGGTGTATCCAAAATGCACTACGTACTAAATTAAAAATATTCAATCAAAAAGTATGACCTTTCTCCTAAACAATAAGCCCTTTGTTGATTAATAACTCAAACGGTTATGAGAAAAAAACATAAAAATAAAAAATGAAAACAAAAATATGTAAAAACTAAGAGAGTAATTTATTAAACAAAATCTACCATCAAAATCAAGCATGATAAACTATGGACACTTACTCATAGATGAGTAGTGACTGTGGAAATCTATTTATATTTGTTATCCATGGCCTTCATGCTTCAAAAATTTACTTTTAAAATTATGCTAATATGCCGGAAGGGAGTATCTGTTCAGAGTATCTTTTTAAAATTTGAATTTAGAAGGAAGCAGGCCATGGATAAGAAATATAAGAAGATTACCACAGTCACAGTGCCTGGATCTTTGTTTATCTTGATGGATTTTGATGGTAGATTTTCTTTAAGCTCTTTACGCTTGTATCCTGGTTTTAAACAAACATACATTTTTGCCCAAGGTAAATTATATATTCTCTAAATTTTTTACAATTTCCAACCATTCTCAAATCTATTTTTAAAGTTCGTTTACCACTTTTGTGTAAAACGTTACAGTCAGTAGTGCATCTTCTGTCATACTATATGGGCAAAAGATGGTGCTGAAGCCCAAACAAGCACAAATCTTACAACCAGTGCTAATTAATTCCTGAAGATCTTTGAAACCATCCAAAAGTAAACCTGTAACAACTAACCACAGAGCAACTTTCAAAAATAAACGTACTGTGACTGGTTGCTATGGGCGACAAAAACTGTGTTTCTTTTGGACATTTACATAAAACATGTCATATATGGATGTAAGATTATGAGACTTGTTTGCAGATTCAAGGGAACTTTACTGACCAAGCAGAAAATGAAAATGAATTTTTCAGTCTCCCGGAATCCCTTTAACCAACTTTCGTATTAAGCCCTCACTTGTAAAGGAATGTTACATGTTAGTCAGACTTGTACTTTGTCCTGTGTAAATATTGCCTTTCAAGACATGAAATAAAACAGTTTACAGAAGTGTTTTATCCTGCTTTTGCATTTTCTTGTTCTCTTTTACTGATGAACTATTGAATTGAAGTTTTCGGTGAACCACTTCCTCCTTCTAATGAAATACATTGGATGAGGTTGTGCAATTGTCAGTGCAGGGGGGCAGAGTTGGTTTGTATTGTTTGTGTTTAACTGTACAGTAAATTGTTATTGAGTTTGTGTTATTGTGAGCTTGAACCCCAGTGGGCTGCGTGTGCTACTTAGCTCCTCAATGCACAAGGCAGCGCCATTGTAGAAGCAACGCAAGGTTGTGCATATCATTGTATTGTAGTTGCAGAAGGGTCTTAAAAAAGTGCATAAACTATAAACAGTGGGGGCTGAGAACAAGATGGTCAACTCCAACCCTGTGCTTTTGTGTCCCACATGTAGTACCTTTGGTTTACACAATTAGTAGAGTAATATGTGTTACTGTGCTGCTTTCCATGGAATGGTTTAAGCTGTTGGGTTGCATGACCCAAAAATTGGCATAAACAGAATTATTAGAAGTGTAGGCCATCCAGTTTTTAAAACCATTTATCATGCTCAGACATGTTAACCTGTGGGTCAACGTGTAGCTGTACCAGTCCCTATGAAAGTGTGGGTATCCCAGTCTGGCTGTACCAGTCCCTATGAAAGTGTGGGTATCCCAGTCTGTCTTCAGGGTGCAGATAGTGTAGTTGTAATAGCTTTCTGTCTGTGTATGTACTATGTGGATTGTTGTCTGTATACTCCTATCCTGCATATTTGGGAACTAAACATTTACTGTACAGTAGATATGGGTACTATATATTGGAACTGAACTCCCCTTATCCAGCATGTATGGGCAAAGGAAAGTTCTGCTACACCTATCCTGCATATACTGTATTATTCCACCTTGTATATGTCGGCACTGCACAGTATCACACATGCTGCATATATACAGTTCTTCTTCTGCAGAATTTTGGCTTTCTTGATCTTTTTTCAGAGAATATGAATGATAACAGCAAAACTTTATTTCTACTCATGGTTAGTGGTTAGGTGATGCCTTTGCTTTATTGTCAATTACTCTTTTTAAAATCATATTTCGAACCAAGCATCCAAAGACCCTTAATCAAAAGTTCACATACCCTGGTGAATTGGGCCTGATAACATGCACGAAGTTGAACCAAATACTTATTGGCTACTAACAGTTAAGTACCTCATCTAATAGCCCTGTTTGCTTGTATTAATGTCGCAGTACCCGAACTTCCCATTGGATTTTGGCTACCCACAATCAGAAATTGACTAACTGTGTAATTAATCTATGTGTCCGCCATTAAAGCTGAGTGAGTTTCTGAGAATCAGACAGAGACTCTGGGCAATCAACTCAATCATCCATCCACTGCTTGTAGATTGTTTACGGTCATTGAGAAAACCCCATAGAATTGTCAATGGATCTAACGGGCAAAAGTTAGTTGAGCTTATAAAAAAGTAGGAACGTGGTACCAAAGATATCCAAAGAATTCAGTCATGGCCGTCAGTAGCTTTTAAAGCTTCGATTAGTGAATGTACATCAAGGCTGTGTAAAAAGCAAACCACAGTTATGTGACCAACCAAATTGTCTGTGCACAACGTCAGGCGGATAACTTGTTAGGGTGCAAAGAAAAACCCACAATTACATCAGCTAGAAATACAGGGCTCGAAACTGAAAGACGCGTTTTTCAAATCTTTGACAAACATATGGGCAGTTTTCAAGATTGGCACACTAATAGGAGGGGCACCACTTGGCAGAAAAATGGGGCTTGCATGGTTTATTCTGCCAGAAGAAAGTCATTTACTACTAAAATGACCTACAAAGTATCGGTTGCCTACAAAATTACGGCCAAAACAGCACGGAGAATGACCCCCAATAACTTCTTGGAGCTGGTTCATTATGGGTGATGGACCAGGAGTTTTATGGGAAAGCATGGAGTGTATCCCGGTGAGTGGGAGTGTGACCTACAAGGCACAGATCACTGTAGTCAAAAGTTTTGAAGGAAAGATGAATAGCCACGTTATCGGCAATAACTGGAGGCAGAATTTGGCACTCATTTCCAGTGTTCGCATTGGGATGTACACTTGACATTGTCAACATCTTGAAGATCCACCGACCAGTGCAAGACTGCTTGTCCTTGGCTACAGAAAAAGTAATTTCAGTTCTGAGTCTCTTGCAGTGCAGTGAGTTGTGGTGATGTAACCTCTAATGCAGTTATAGCAGTTCAACACACTCATTACTCATGTGTCAAGCAGGACAGTCGTGTTATGGATCCTCGCTGGGGCAAGTGAAGAGGTAGGAGCTACTCTGAGAACTGAATGGATCTTGGAGTTGTAGTTAAGATTGCGCCATCTTGGAGAAAACTTTTGCCTACTTTAGTACAAGCCCTAAATTTTGTGAATGATTAAAGCAAGCACTGTACAGACAGATGCATCAGAGGTTGGACTTGGTGCAGTCCTAAGCCAAGAGATTAATGGCGAGGAGCACCCAATTCTCTATTTAAGTAGAAAACTCTTTCCACGAGAACAAAGGTACTCAACTATTGAGAAAGAAGGGCTAGCGATTAAATGGGCTTTGGAAGCATTACGCTATTATTTACTAGGGAGAGAATATACTTTAGTAACTGATCATCATCCGCTAACCTGGATCCACACAATGAAAGACAAAAATGCTAGAATAACAAGGTGGTATTTAGCATTGCAGCCATTTAAGTTTAAGATAGAACATCGATCAGGGAAGAGACACCAAAATGCAGATCATTTATCAAGGTTTGGTGCTGAAGTGAAGATGTCTCAGGAAGGACAAGCTTCCTCTTGAGGTGGGAGGTATGTGAAGAAGACGCATGGTTTTTTTTATAGTATTGAAAACTGGTTTTCTGTAACTCTGGTTGTGGTACATTAGTTTCCTGGTTGGTAACTTCTGTGTGAATGATTTCTTATTCTACTTCTCTCATTAGGCCGGCCACCTAATGCTCTATTCTCTTCTGTCTAGTATCACCACCTGGGAGCTGTGTACCAAAACCAGGGAATGTGCTGTTACAATGTAAAATTATGTAATAAATGTTATGTTCTACTTACCTGCAGCATGGTGGGTCTGCTCTGACCTTATAAGAGGCAGGCCAGCAGCAGCTCTGGTGTTTTATAGGGGAAGCTGCAGAGAATTGTGGGTATGTCAATTGTATAAAAGGTGTCACTGACCAGCAATCTGGGGGATTATGATTGTGGAGATTTGTGTTTTGCCTTCTGCTGGCCTGTGGAACTACAAGAGCCTGGTGTTTATTGAACCTGTTATGCTATATATGGACTTTTCAAAATAAACTCCTTTGGATTATTTTCATCAAGCAAAGCCTGGTTGTGCATTGAAAAGCCTATGCCTCACATTCAAAGTATTTACTATGCGGACACAGCGGGACCTGGGGGGAGAATCCGTGACAATCTCATAGCTGCCCGTGACGCGGGGCAGAGGCACGAAAAACGGGAAAGTCCCGTCAAAATCGGGACAGTTGGGAGCTATGAAACTGCACAGGTTTTTCAAAGGTAAAATATAAGTTATCTTTTTCTCTGTAAAGCCGATTTTTGCAACAAAAGATGTTTAGTAGTGTACATGCAATGATCTATAGGGAAGTGTGGAGGGCTAAAATTGGGGTATACTGGTGACAGGTTCCCTTTAATAACAATAATAATGCTGTGATAAAGGGGAGCAGAGTCATTAAAGGGGTTTCCCACAAAGCACAGGATAGGGCCTAACTCATTGCTCGGTGGAGATTTCAGTGATGGGACACCCACAGATCACTAGAACGTGGGGTGCAATTGGATCTGATGTACCCCGGCGCACCCCTCATGATTAATGGGGGAGCCATAACCGAGACTCCCACCGATCAACAAGTTAGGCCCTATCCTGTGAACTAAGGTTCAATAAATTACCAGCACCCAGAGAGCTTCACCAGGGGTTAAATTAGCATAAAGATAAATGCACTATCCTCTTTCTACTCAGAATAGAAAAAAAACACAGCGCTTAAAACAATAGCAAATACAGAATATTAATGGTTGTAGTTAGATACACGAGAGACACTAGTGTAGAAGGTAGGGTGCCCCAATGTTCTTTAGAGTAAGCGAGCTGCAGCATCAACTGGGGTCCAGATCCGACTGAAGTTGCTTCCCTGTAGGGAGATTAACGGGCGGGTCAGAGAGGTAGCGGGCGGGTCATTGAGATGAGCGGGCGGGTTATTAAGATGAGCGGGCGTGCCAGGGAGATGAGATGCAGGAGATCCAGGAAAGAGTTGGGCAGACCAGGAAAGATGTGGGCGGTGGCCGGGATACAGTGGGAGGGCCCCGGGGGCACGATACGGCAGGCACCCCCCCCCCTGCCGTGGCAAAGCACTAGTCTACAGGGAGTGGGACCGTGCATCCCCGGGCCCCTGAACCTCACGGGCCCCGTAGCAACCGCTACGGCTGCTACGGAGGTAGTTACGCCACTGGATAACACGTTTCAGGGGTCTACTGCTCCCTTCATCAGGTCCAAAAGAAAGCTTATGCTGTAAGAACATAAAATATATAATAACTGGTACATGGAACAGTAAAAAAAATAAATACACTGAAGACATATAGAAAATACATATCACAGTAGATACTTATTAAAAGGAAACCTGCCATGAGGATTCTACTATCAGAAGTAGATCTGATGGTAGATTCCTCCTGACTTCCTCTGCCCTAATCTGTAATTTAATAATCCTGGAACCTAACCTGATAAAAACCTTATTTTAGTAATATGTAAATTAACTGCAGAGGCTACTTGGGCGTGGAGTAGCCTTAGCTCCCAGTACCCGGCCAGGCTAGTACACGCCTAGTAGCCTCTGCTGTTAATTTACATATTACTAAAATAAAGTTTATAACAAGTTAGGTTGCAGGATTATCAAACTACAGATTAGGGCAGAGGCGGACAGGAGGAATCTACCATCAGATGATAAGGCAGTGTGTGGGGAGGAAGTATGGAGGACGACTGGGGGTGTAAGGGGAAGATTGAAGAGCTTTCCTATCTGGATGTAAAAGTTTTTGTTTTTTTACAAAAAACCACAGTAAGGATGTTTTATACTCTTTCTAGGGACTCGTTCGGACCATAGTGTTTAATTTAAATATCCAACAGTTTTCCCTGCAGATGAGCTGAGTTGGTTAGGATGGTCCTTAAGGGTCTGCTCTATCAGGATAAGGGATACATTACTGAAATAGTGATAATGTCTTGTTCAAATTGTATTTTACACATTGACAGCAAAGAAGATAAGAAGAACAGTATTTAGTGGTTTGCAATCTACTACAACTGTTATACATTCCCTAAGACTACACTGACCTCTAGTGGTTATACAGTAATCTAACAAAAAAGCCAACCAGGCAGCAGCTGCCTTAGTACTTTCCCATCTATAGGTTATCATTAGAGATGAGCGAGCACTAAAATGCTTGAGTGCTCGTTACTCGAGTCAAACTTTTCCCGATGCTCGAGTGCTCGTTTCGAATAACGAACCCCTTTGAAGTCAATGGGAGACTCGAGCATTTTTCAAGGGGACCAAGGCTCTGCACAGGGAAGCTTGGCCAAACACCTGGGAACCTCAGAAAAGGATGGAAACACCACGGAAATGGACAGGAAACAGCAGGGGCAGCATGCATGGATGCCTCTGAGGCTGCTTAATCGTACCATTATGCCAAAATTATGGGCAACAGCATGGCCATGACAGAGTGACCGAATGAGGAATGATAGCATCTAAAACATCCAATAATAATAGAACAAAACATGCAGAAGAAATCAGACAGCAACCAAAAATTATGGGCAACAGCATGGCCATGACAGAGTGACCGAATGAGGAATGATAGCATCTAAAACATCCAATAATAATAGAACAAAACATGCAGAAGAAATCAGACAGCAACCACAGAAGATGATTGCTATGGCTTGTTTCTATCCTAGGATTTTGTGCTGTGACTGAATGTGTCACTTTAACTTTTGAAAAACGCTAACGTAGCCCTAACAAGGGCTGTTGGGTTCTTGTAGAATCACTCCTGCCTAACAGTAATCTACTAGAACACCCTAACTATCCCTGACCAGCAGCAGCTCTCTCCCTAGCGGCATCCAGACAGAGAATGATGTGAGCAGCGCGGGCAGTGGCTAGAATATTCCAGGGTCACCTGATCAGGCCAGCCAACCACTGCTATCGACGTGTAAGGGTACCACGTCATGCTGGGTGTAGTGCTGAGTCTCCTGGCTTGTGATTGGCTCTGGTTCTGGCCGCCAAAAATCTAAACACCGCGAGATGACATTATCTCGAGTTGGCGAAATACTCGTCCGAGCACTGAGCAGTTGCGAGTACGCTAATGCTTGAACGAGCAGCAAGCTCGGACGAGTATTTTTGTTCATCTTAGGTTATAATGTACTTCATTTTACCAAGATCTTCATGGCCTTAGAAATGGGAGCCATCTTAGATACGGCTTAAATCCAATAATTAAAAAAAACCAGTTTATTATAATGAAACTCCCAATAAGACCTTAACAAATAAAACATTATTACAACCATATTTTAATACTAACCATTTTATTTTAAAAAAAAATTCCTGGAGTCTGCTGCAATCACTAAATGCATGAATCTGAACACCCGACAATGGAACACGTAAGAAGGGGGGCCACATGGATGCAGGATCCCAGGAGACTCATAGCTGGTAAGGCTCCTGGGCTGAGGTAAAGGGGGGGCCTGTAATGGGTGTAAAGCAGCAGCCAAGGAACAGGGCCGGTGCTATGGGTAGGCAAAGTGGGCAATTGCCCAGGCCCATGGAAACGGATAGAATTCTTCTTTCAAATGTATTCTTGAATTTTGTTTCTAGGTGCCATGGATTACCGAGATATTCAGGTGTTTAAATGATACTATCAGGTGCCATTTTTATATCTAAACAATCACTCAAATCGGCAGTTAAAGTTTAATAGTTAAATCTCCGTTTCCTAACACTTAGAAATACAGATTTAGATCATTAAAAGAGGAGGAAGGACTCTCTTCTTTTCAAAGGAAAAAGAAGTGAGGGTGCTATGTTTACAGAGCCAGAGATACAGCCCCCTATTGTAGTGTCTCCCCCTCCTTAGCCTCAAGCTACAGGGAGAATTTGCGGCCACACAGGGAGCTGCTGCACTCACAGTAATGGAAATATTAACTTGATATGTTACTTTAGATGTATATCTTAAGAAGGGATAATATGAAACTAATGCTTTAACCCTCTTCTAGGCAGAAATATCGTAGAACACACTTACTCTTCTTGCCTTTATGCGTTGTTATAGGTTTTTTTTTTGCAAAAATTTGAATGATCGATGAAACATTGGATCCTCTTCGCCTAATGTGCTACATATCACCCTAACCCAGGAACATGTCCTAAAAGTTATATGTTACACCAAAAAAGTTTTTAGTTCACACCATCTTCCATTATTAAACCTATGTTTGTTCTCACTCTCATTATTATGAAGCGAGGAGGGTTCTTATAATGTTCATGCTAATAGAACGTGGCGCACCATCTAAAAGTGACTTTATTTGGGTGACCATTGTGTAAGGATCGTACAATGATACATCTGTGTGGTACGCTCAGTGCAATTTTCTGCAAAATTAGTTGGTGCCTCCTGTGGGATTTAAACGTTCCCTTTGATGCATATTTGGTAATATACAGTGTTGTGGGTCTAGGATGATTTCTCCTCACAGTTAGTTTACTGTTTTAGGAAAGTAGTCCGTGTCTTTATCAAGAGCTCTGGACTTTGTACATTATTTTAGACAGAATTTGCTTTTATTTTTGTCCAATATGCAGCGCCTGGTTTTATGGCGCCTTTACTTTTATTGCTGTTTAATGGCTATATTTTGAAGGTGGTGGTGTGACTGTCAGTTATTTCAGTTTAGTGATATTATGATGATTTATTTAGGCGCACATATCCATCCGAGCATTTGTGAATGTACAATTTCCCCATCTATTACATTAGGAGAGCCGTGAAGGGAAATTTTTCTGTTGGAGCACCATTTTTTGCCATCAAAGTCAATTTTAAACTATTTTTTATAAAATGTTTCAGGTGGAATCAAAATTTCAGTGAGGGCCGGGCGCCTCTGTCAATAAACTCTTTAATGCAATTGTGAAAAGGGGGTAAGTGTCTGCTTACAGAAATATGGGTTTGTGGAGGTAATTTTATGGTTGGTGGGAGGCAGGAGGAATGGGAGGAGGAGGAAACTACACAAAGCCGACGAGGAGACATACAAATCTTGCGATGTAGTGTAACAACTGAACCACTGGGGGCATATCATCTCCCATCATCTATTTATCGCCTATATAATTCTCCCATATTTATAGTTTGTTACCATACTAAAGGGAGCCTTCCGCGACTGTGACTGTTATAATATAATAATTATAATAGTTTTATTTTGGGGCCCCACTTTTAGTTTTGCCCAGGGCCCCACTTTGTCTAGAACCGGCCCTGCCCAGGAACATACATGGAGAAAGTTCATTGAATCTTTCAGTTCTTTATTCTAGAAACCAACATCCAACAGCATCAGAAACAACATTGACAATCTGTCAGGTAGCTGGCCTGGATTAATCTCTCTGATTTGGGGTTGTACCTCACAAGTTATCCCTTGACTCTTGGGCTGGATTAGGCTTCTGCAGCTCTGCAGTGAAGGTCTGCAGGCTATCTCTCTCAGCCAACAACACTTAACACTCTCCACTCCTCTAACTCTCCAACAAATTCTCACCAACTCTACACACAAGATCTAGGTAGTAACCCCTTTTTTAATTTTAGGTTCTCGCTTTTAGAATGTTCTCAGTGGCCAGCCATTCAGGATGCCTGCCTGCTATACCATGTGACAGGATACACAATAAATAGGAAACATAAATATTTTGTTATAAGATAAAGTGCATATAAAGGCCAGAAGGTGGCAGTGGTTCTCCAACTCGCTCACTAAGCAAACTCCAAACTAGTAGATCTTTCTACATGTGCCCCTGGGAGTAGCGGGTCTGCTGGTCAGAATTACAGTTATTTTGGCCCATGCATTATAAAAGTGGAAATAAATGTACACTAATGACATTTATACACTTTTCCATTGTAACAGTAGCTATTATATCTGCAGGATGTATGAACATGATAAGGCAGATTTGTCAGACTTATGCTGTGCCAGATTTATCAGTGTCTGCTGCTGGATGATATTGATAAAGAAAACTTGTCATTCAAATTAACCGATCCAAAATAAATACTTAATCAAAAACTATGATTACAAAGCATTGCCCTTATCTCCAAATTGTTTTTCACTATGGCTTTAATGTTAAAAAAAATCCATATGTATACTTGCATTTATATGCAACTCCCCTGAGGAGTGAGTCCAGTCACTGTAAAAGAATCCTGCATATTCCTTATTCCCTGCACTGCTTTGCTTCCATGATCCTGATGGACAGGTCTCACTGCTACCACCATGTTGCTACTATCCTTACTATACCCTGCTCACCTCTGTGAGGCTGAAGAGAATTCCTTAGGATGTGGTTATGGGAGCAGGTGAGAGACAGTGGTTGTGTGTGACTGGCTATGCTACATCATTAACCACTCCCTCAAGAAGGTGGGGGTTGAGAGAGATGCTGACTATGTGGAGAGAAAGCAGCCTTGCTCCTCACCTCTCCCTCAGGAATTCTCTTCAGGGCTAGCTGAAGTGACTGCAGTGATGCGGTAGCTCTCTGACTCCATGACGGCAACATCAAGAATAATGGTTGCTCTATCCCATGGATAGAGACATCAGGGGAACATGTATAAAGACACCTAGAATGTATTGTGTGTGGTTTTGCTAGTGAGCGCTTCCATTTAAGACTGTGTAGTCGTACTTTACGACCCATATTAGCAGACGACGTTTACGCCAGAAGGCTGATACAAAATTCTGTCACATTAGTATAATTTTAATGCACAGACTTTTTTGAGGTTATGCCCCTTTCGTCATACTAGTCATAAAAGTGTCTGAAAGCATTTGATGAATCTGGCACAGACTGTTTTATGTCATAAACAGATTGATAAATCTGCCTCAATGAGGCTTAGTAATAAGCACATGTTTATTCAGCCAGGTGGACCATGTATGGGCACCTTTAATAAACATCATTTAGCTCATAATCTAATTCAGGATGATACTAATTGGAAAAAACTGCTTTTCTTTCCTACAGTCAGCTTCTCTACAGATTGTAAATTACATTTTTGCTTCCCTTGAGATGAAATTATGCTTTATGTCTCCAAATGTTTCTCAGAACATAAAATTATTTTCTATATTTGCTAATGACTGCATAGCCATAAAGTTCAATAGTAATAAACCTCACGTCATCAGTTCCTTCATTTGATTAAAGATTAATCTCAGGGTTGTATTGAGGAGAAAAAACCATATCAAACTGCCCGGACTCTTCCCCTGCCCCATCCAATCCACTGTAACAATTCTATAAGGCTCCTTGCCCCACAGGAAAGTAATAAAGTGTCCTATTCTTTATCATGCAAGGGCATTCCTGTGACTGTTCCAGTGATCCCCAGTTTGACTTTTCATTGGTCGTCATTGTCCTGCTAATCTCCTATGACTTTCCTCTGACTTTCAATACTGTTCTCCATGACCTACAGCCTGACTCAAGACCTACAGCCTGACTCAAGACCTACAGCCTGACTCATGACCTACAGCCTGACTCATGACCTACAGCCTGACTCATGACCTACAGCAGTGATGGCAAACTTTTTAGACACCGAGTGCCCAAACTACAAAACAAAACCCACGTATTTTTCGCAAAGTGCCAATGCGACAGTTTAAGCAGTAACTTATTACTCCCTGCTCTTTCACAGGTTTAAATTGTATAGGCATCTGAGGACACCAATACAGTAGAAAAAAGGAGAAGAAGTTTGGATTATCATTGTAGCTTCCTTCTAGGGTCCTGGGCTGCCTGGGACTGCAAGAGGCCTTGAGTCCTGTCTGGCAAACTGAACCCTGGGGTGATGGCAAAGGTGCCCATAGAGAGGGCTCTGAGTGCCACCTCTGGCACCCGTGCTATAGGTTCGCCACCACTGACCTACAGCCTGACTCATGACCTACAGCCTGACTCTACTGGCCCTGACCTTGGCTTGTTCGTTATGTGTATAATATATATACTATCTCACAAAAATCCATAAAGCTTTAGAGAAACCTCTGGGGTGCCCAATGTTATAGTATAGGATTTCAATCTCTGACAAGCTAAATTTCTGTATATTTAGACTTCTATCTGCAGAGATATGTAGTAAAAATTAGATCATATCTCCCAGATTCACAACAAGACATGTTAAAAAAACATATTGGTGCAGGTAGGATCCACAGTATTGTGCAGTTACAATGTTTCCTCCCTCTAAGGCTATATTCACACGAACGTATGGGGGACGTATATACGGCCGACGTATATACGGCCGATATACGTCCCCCATACACTCCTATGGGCGCACGGCACCCTACGGGAGCGGTACACACACTGGAGCAAAGAAGAGGAAAAGTAAGCAAAAAAAGGTATGTGAATGTTTGTTTTTTGAGGGAAGCACAGTGGCTAATGGGGGCATTGGGGGAGAACTGTTGCTGCTGGGGGGTACTTGGGGAGAACTATGGCTATGAATTTCACTAGGAGCACAGTGGCTGCTGAGGGGCATTGGCGGACCACAGTAGCTACTTTGTTCATTGGGGGAGCACTGTGGCCATGGATGGCACTAGGAGCACATGGGCTGCTGAGGGGCATTTGGGGACCACAATAGCTAGTGGGGGCATTGGGGGATCACTGTGGCTACTGGGGGCAAAATGTGGCTACTGGGGGAGCCCTGTGGATACTGAGAGTATGGAGGGAGCACAGTGGGTACTGGGTGCACTGGTGGAGCACTGTCGCTACTGGTAACATTGTGGCTTCTGGGGGGATGCTAGGAGCACTGTGGCTACTAAGGGCATTGTGGTTTCTGAGTGGCACTAGGAGCACTGTGACTACTGGGGGCAATGTGGCTGCTGGGGAGCTCTGTGGCTGCTGGAAGGATACAGTGGGGGCACTGTGGCTGTTGGTGTGGGGGCACGCTGATTATTTGTTGCTGTGGGGTACATACAAGCAGGGGCGGACTGGGAATTTAAAGTGGCCTTGGAAAAAACTGTAAAAGTGGCCCCATTCTGTGGGCGGGGTCAAAACAAGTAGGTGTGGCCTTGTGATGTGGGTGGAGTTACTAAACTCCATACAAACTGTTAATAGATGGTCTAAATCAACATGTACACCGCAGAAAAAGAGACTCATACTGCCTCCTTGTAAAGGAATAACACTTCTATTTTAAGAGCACACAACTTAATACTGCCATATATGTACACTAAAAACATACTACAATACCTTCTCCAATAAACAAGACTCATGACCTACTATAATACTACTGCCCCTAAGTAAAATATATTGTAATACTGCCCCCTATGTACAAGAATATACCTACTATAATACTGCCCCCTATGTACAAGAATATAACTACAATAATACCGCCCGCTATGTACAGGAATATAACTACTATAATACCGCCCCCTATGTACAAGAATATAACTACTATAATACCGCCCCCTATGTACAAGAATATAACTACTATAATACATGGGGAATACTGGGAGCCACTGGTCTTTATAGAAACCTGGAAAGTGGGCAGCGCCAATCAGCGGTGCATTGGCCCTTTAAATCCACGAGTGCTGACACGAACGTGCTGGCCAGCCAGGATGGAAGCCAGTGGTGAGTTGAGAGAGCCCGGAAAGGGGCGCCGCCACGGAGAAGGGCATGGGTGTGCCTGCAATCTGAGACCTAGATTGCAGGGGAACCCGAGACACTGGGACTACTTATCTACTGGAGAGCATGTGCATATGGTACGGCTCTTACGCAATAACATTTTAAAATATGTGGCGTTCATAGCTCTCTCAGCCAAAAAGGTTCCGGACCCCTGCGCTAAACATATACATCGGGTGCCTACCGACGTGTACGCTTAGTGTATACAAATAATGTCATGTGAAACCAGCCTTATTTACAACCACCCCTTTTTTCTAAATCACATTACATAGCAGCCAGACGTCTTCTAGATCATTGTTGGGATACAATTAAATTTACAAAACCATTAATGCAGTTGCTAAGTAAATTCATAGCATCTAAAGTGGCCTATAAACAAGTATTATAGTCCTGTGGTTCCTTACTAATAGCCTTTCTTTCCTTATGATTCAGAAGCAGAGCCCTCCCTATAAATCAACAATCCTAATTTACAAGAGTAAACATCACTTATAACAAGAAGCATTGGCATTATGGCAGTTGTTAGCTATTAAGTCTGAATTTTCTTGGTGTGATATTTAGTAAATCAATAGTACTGAAAGCTGTAAATGGATTTCTTTTCTTAATGTTCAAGGTAATTTACAGAAGCATTAAGATTCTTAACAAGCATTACTTGAAGGCGTATATGACTTTCCATTTTACTGGCAGCTGTGCCAATAGTCACTAAACACTTTTAGCTACTTAGCATTGTATCCAGTGCACTGCTTTACTAACCCTAATTCAATTGTACAAAACCTTTGTGTTTTTAAAAATAGTTTCTAACCTGCCGTGTTCATTATGGTCATAATATAATTCTATTATACTGTGTAAATAGATACTAAACCTTCCAACATGACCTGACCACTGGACATGACCATAATACAATCATATTATACTATGTACATAGATACTACACCTCCCAACATAACCTGACCACTGGACATTACCATAATACAATCCTATTATACTATATACATAGATACTACACCTCCACCATCCCAACATGAACCTGACCACGGTACATGACCATATACAATCCTATTATCCTATATACAGCCTAGATACTGACCGCCCCTTCCCAACTGACCTGACCACTGACATGAACTTAATACATATCTATTGTAACTGGTATACTAAATACTACATCTCCCAACATTACCTGCCCTCTGACATGATCATAATACAATCATTTATCTCTATACTCGATACACACCTCCAACAACCTCCCAACAGACCTGACCACTATACCTACCATAATACAATCCTATTATACTATATACCTAGATATTACACCTCCTAACATGACTGACCGACTGGACATGACCATAATACAATTCTATTATACTGATAAGATAATCTATATCTACACCTTTGCCACATGACCTGACCACTGTAACATGTACCATAATACATCCGATTATACTATATACATAGATACTAAATCTCCCACATGACCTGACCACTGTACATTGACCATAATACAACCTTTATACTATTACACCTAGATACTACAGACAACCTCCCAACATGAAATGACCACTGGACATGAACCATAATACAATCCAAACCCTATATAACTATATACATAGTAACTACAAACCTCCCAACATGACCTGACCACTGGAACATTAACCATAATACAATCCTATTATACTGTTACATAGATACCTACATCTCCAAACATGACCTGACCACTGACATGACTATAATACAATACTATGTACGTATAACATAAATACTACACTCTCCCACAGGACCTGACCACTGGAACATTAACCATAATACAATCTATTATACTCTATATACATAGATCTCCACATCCCATACCGACCTGACCGACTGGACATGACCAAATACAATCCTATTAACTATATACCTAGATCACAGACACTCCCACATGACCTGACACGATAAACATGACCATAATACACTCCTATTATACTATATACATAGCTATACACCTCTCCAACATGACCGACCACTGGACCTTACCATATATACAATCCTATTATACGATAATACATCTATAGCTACCCTCCCAACTGACCTACCACGTGTACATGACCATAATACATCTATTATAAGCTATATACATAGATTACTACATCTCCCAACATTACCTGACACAATAGACATGACCATGATACAATCCTATTATACTATATACATAGATCTACACATCCCAAACATGACCTGACACTGACATACTATAATTACAATACTATTGTAACTGTAACATAAATACTACCTCCCCAACATGAAACCTGACCTCTGACATGATCATAATAAATCCTATTATACTCTTACATAGATACTATTACCCCTCCCAACATGCCCTTACCACTATACATTACCATAATACATCCTATTATACTATATACATAGATACTAACCTCCCAACATGACCTGACCACTGGCATGACCATAATCCAATTCCTATTATACTTATACATAGATAACTAACAAACCTCCCAACATGACTGCCCACTGGACATGACCAAATAATCAATCCTTTATACTATGATACATAGTATACTACAAACCCCCAACATGAACCTGGACCACTATACATTACCATAATACAAGCCTATTATACGTATAGTACATAGATACTGGACAACCTCCCACAGGACCTGACCACTGGACATGACCCAAATACAATCCTATTATAATACTATATACAATATATACTACATCTCCCAACAGACCTGACACTGGACATGACTATAAATACAATCCTATTATACTATATAACATAGATACTACAACTCCGCAACAGGACCTGACCACTGGACATGACCATAATGCAATCCTATTATAACTCTATACATCAGATACTACACCTCCCTCTACATGACCTGACCACTGGACATGACCATAATACATCCTATTATACTATTACATAGATACTACCTCTGTCACATGACCTGCTACTGATGGTACAATGGACCATACTCAATTATATTATACTGTATACATAATACGACACCTCCCAACATAACCTGACCACGGACATTACCATAATACATCCTATTATACTTATACATAGATACTACACCCTCCCTACATGACCGATCACTGGACACATGAACACATAATACAATTCGCTATTATACTTTAATACTGATCTACACCTCCCAACATGACCGACCACTGGACATGATCATAATACAACCTATTAATACTATATACATAGATACTCAACCTCCCCAACACCCATGACCTGACCACTGGACATACCAATACTACACTCCTATTATACTATATACATCGATACACAAACTCTCCTCCCAACATGACCTGACCACTGTACTGACCATAATACAAATCCTATTATAATACTGTATACATAGATCCTACACCTCCCAACATGACCTGACCGACTGACATTACCATAATACACTTCCTATTATACTATATACAGTAGAGACTACAAATACTACCCCACCTCCCACATGACCTAACCACTGGACATGAACCATACTACAACCTATTATACTCTATAACATACATACACATTCTCCTCCACCTGACCGACCACTGACATGACCATATACATCCTATTCTACTGTTTACATATATACTAGCACCTCCAACATGACCTGACCACTGTACATTCACCATAATACAATCCTAGTATACTATATACATAGATACTATCACCTCCCAACTACCTTACCACTGTACATACCATAATACAATCCTATTATAACTGTATACATAGATACTAGCATCTCCCAACCATGACCTGACCACTGGACAGACCATAAACATCCTATTATAACTGTATACATAGAACTGACGCACCTCCCAACATGACCTGACTCTGGACATGACCATAATACCATCCCTATTATACTATATCTCATAGATACTACACCATCCCAACATGACCGACCACTGGACATGACTATCTACAATCCTAGTATCTGATACCACTAGAGCTTACTCCATCTCCGCAACATGACCTGACCACTGACATTACCATAATACAAATCCTATAGACTATATACATAGATCTACAATCTCCCCACATGACCTGACACTGGACATACCATAATACAATCCTATTATACTATATCCATAGATACTACAACCTCTCAACTGCCTGACCACCTGGACATGACCATAATACAATCCTATTACACGATATACATAGATCACTACACAACAACACCTCCAACATGACGCGACCACTAACATTACCATAATACAATCCTATTATTACTGTATACATATATACTACACCTCCCAACATGTCCTACCACTGGACTGACCATGTACAATCCTATTATACTATATACATAGATAACTCCAACCTCCCAACTGACCTGACCACTATGCCTGACCCTATACAATCATATCATACTATATCCATAGCACAAGCAACCTCCCAACATGCCTACACTATACATTACCATAATACAATCCTATTATCTGTATACCTGCTATACTAACACCCCCAACAATGACCTGACCACTGGACATGCCATAAAACAAGTCCTATTATACTGTATACATATATACTACAAACCTCCCAACATGACCTGACCACTAGGACATGACCATAATAACAATCCTATCTACTATATACAGTAGAACTACAAACAACACTCCCAACATGACCTGACCACTGTACATGACCATAATTACAATCCTATATATACTAATACTCTAATAACTTACATCTCCCAACACATGGACCTGACCACTAGACATTACCATGTACAGTCCTATTAACTATATCCATAGATACTCACCTCCCAACATGACCTACCACGCTGGACTGACTATAATACAATACTATGTGTACTGTATACTTAACTACACATCTCCCAACTGACCTGAACCTCTGACATTATCCTAATGCAATTCCTATTATACTCTATACATAGATACTACAACCTCCCAACATGACCGTGAACCACTGCATACATTACCATATACAATCCTATTATACTATATACATCGATACTAAACTCCAACATGACCTGACCCGACATGACCATAATCATTCTATTATACTAATTACATAGATACTACACCTCCCACAACATGACCTGAACTCACTGACATGACCATAATAACAATCTATTATACTATATACATAGAAACTACACTCCCACCAGACCTGACCACTATACAATTACCATAATACAATCCTATTATACTATATAACCTAGATACTACACACTCCCCCCCCAAAGGACCTGACACTGGACCTGACCATAATACAATCCTAATTAATAACTATATCCATTATAACTAATCTCCCAACATGACCTGACCACTGGACTAACTATAATACACTCCATTATACTATAGACCATAGATCTACAACCTCCCAACATGACCTGACCCACTGGACATGACATCATGCAATCCTATTATACTCTATACATAGATACTACATACACCTCCCAACATGACCTGACCACTGGACATGACCATAATACAATCCTATTCTACTATATCATGATAAGACCTCTCTCAACATGACCTGACCCTGGACATGACCATAATACAATTATATTATCCTGTATACAAGATTACTGACAAACTCCCACATGCACCTGAAACCACTGGCATACCATATACAATCCTATAACTGTATACATAGATTACTACACCTCCCAACATGACTGAGCACTCACTGGACATGAAACCATAAATACACTCCTATTATACTGTATACATAGATACTAACACCTCCCAACATGACCTGACCACTGGACATGATCATAGACAACCTATTATACTATAACATAGATACTACACTTCCCAACATGACCTGACCCTGACATTTACCATAATACACTCCTATATCTATATACATAGATACTACACCCTCGCCAACATGACCTGACCACTGTCATGACATAATTACCATCTATTATACTGTATACTAGAGACTACAACCCTCCCAACTGACCTGACCACTGGACATTACCATAATACACTCCTATTATACTATATACATAGATACTACACCTCCCAACATGACCTGACCACTGGCATACCATAATACAATCCTATATCTATATACTACATACTAACTACATCTCCCAACATGACACTTACCACCTGGACTTACCTAATACAGATCCTATTAACTGTGTCCATATATCTACAACCTCCCAACTGACCTGACCACTGGACATTACCATAATACAATCCTAGTATACGTATATACATAGATACTACAACACCTTCCCAACATGACCTGACCACTGGACATGACGCATCTACAATCCCTATTATACTGTATACATAAGATACTACAACAAAACTACAACCACCCTCCCAACATGACCTGACCACTGGACATGAACCATAATACCATCCTATTATACTGTTATACATACGATACCTACATCTCCCAACATGACCTGACTACTGGACAGGACCAGAATACATCCTCTTAGACTGTATACATAGGATACTACACCTCCCAACATGACCTGACACTGGACATGATTAATACAATCCTATTATAACTGTATTCATAGATACTACAATACACATCTCCCAACATGACCTGACCACTGGACATGACTATAATCAATCCTATTATACTATATACATATATACTCCATCTCCCAACATGACCTTACCACTGGACATTACCATAATAGCAATCCTATTATAACTAGATACATAGATACTACACCTCCAACAGTTACCCTGACCACCTGGACATGACATAATACAATCCTATTACACGAGATAACATAGATACTACACCCTCCCACATGACTGACCACTAACCTACCAATACGTAAGCAATCCTATTATACTGTTACATATAACGTACAACCTCCCCCAACATGACCTGACCCACTGGAACATTACCATGATACAAGCCTTTATACTATATCCATACTGATACTACCCCTCCCAACATTACCTACTCACTAGACATGACCAAATACAATCATATCCTAACTATCTACATAGATGACTACTCCTCCCAACAGGACCTGACCACTATCCATTACCATAATACAATTCCCTATTATACTTTATACATATATACTACAACCCCCACCATGACCTACCACTGGCATGACCATAATACAATCCTATTATACTATCTACTATATACTACATCTCCAACAATGACCTGACACCACTGGACTGACATATACAATCCTATTATACTGTATACATAGATTACTACACACCTCCCAACATGACCTGATCACTTACCTGACATAATACATTCCTATTATACCTGTAACAAGGATACACACCCTCCCAACATGATATAATAATACAATTCTATTATATTCTACAACTCTCAAATAGACCAATGAACATTGCAATTATATAATTCATTTAGACTCTTTGCATAAGTCACTAAAAGCCCTAGAGTTCTACCAAAATTAGATGGGTGCAATTCCACACTACAACTCTAAAAGTAATCAATAATATGCAAGACACACTTACTTACAATTGACTAAAAGTTCAGTGCTCCATGGTACAGTCGCTGCAATGACCTTGATCCTGGGGCAGTGTGTATTAATTACAACGGACCGCATTTCCTGATGTACATGTAGGTCATATTGGGCTAAGGCAGTGATGGCGAACCTTTTAGAGACAGAGTGCCCATACTACAACAAAGACCTACTTATTTTTCGCAAAGTGCCAACACAAAAATTTAATTTGTGATTTATACTCCCTTCTCTGTCACAGTTTTCATTGATACCAGCACCTGAGGACACCAATATGGCAGAAAATAGTCCCAGGTAGAGCTGTCACATTAAAATACCTCTGTGCACAGCAAGTCCTGGGCTGTCTGGGACTGCAGGAAGATACCTTGGGTCATCTCTGGTGTTGGCCTGAGTGCCCACAGAAAGGGCTCTGAGTGCCACCTCTGGCACCAGTGCCATAGGTTAGCCATCACTGGGCTAAGGGGTTCAGGTGTTATATTTACGTTTTCTGAATATTTTTGTGGCTAACATCCAAAATATTTTTTTTAAGCATAAATAATTCAGACCTGACTCACTGGCCCTCTGTGAATGACACTACTACACATGTTAAGAGCTAGTAGTCAGTCAGTAACAAAGCCATTAGTGGCATGTAGTACCTCACCGGTGACAAGAAGAGGACTTTATTCTGACTTCTGCCGGCCAGGACTTTTGAATTTGCTGCCAGATGTCTTCAGCTCCTGTCAACACATCTCCACACCGCCCCCAGGGCCGCCATCATGGGAGGAAGTTACAGGACCCGCCCACTAGAGGGGGCCTGAAAGTCACTCTCTACCTCCTTTCTTCCAGAACGGAGTCATCTCTGTATTAGTGATGGGAGGTTAGTCTCTTTTCAGTGAACTGGATCATTAGGCTTCGCTCATATAATATAGGGAGTCTCTGTTCTTTGGGAGAGTCAGCTGTAAAGGGCCGTGGTTTACTTGGCTATCCCTCCCTGCCGAGAGCCAACTAGTGCAGGGTGAATTTATTAGAATTAGAGAGGGAGACGGGGCAGGGGAGGAGGACCAGAGACCTGAGACACGTGCAGTCCTCTTGCCTGGCTTGACCCTCTTTAATGGGATTTGCAGAAAACGGCTCAGCTCTCGGGTGGGAGCCGGCTCCCATTGTTCACTTTGTGCCACCTCGGTCTCGACTGACCCATCACTACTGGTGCTACTGGTTAAAGTAGGTATGGGGTGGGGGGATGGGCATCGGCCGGGTGCTGGAGGAGAGATACTGAGCTGTCACTGCTCCCGGCAGTTTTCTTGCATTATGAAACTTCCTATAGACTTTTCCTGTGGTGACCTGATTGGTTCTTTCCGGAATCTATCAGGTATTGACTACAGGATAGAACCAATCGTAGTGATTACAGGGAAAGTCAGGTGCAGTAACCGCTGCCCTGTATATAGTGAGAGCTGAAATAAGCAGTTATATACAATGCAGTTGTTACCATGTGTAGTATACAAATAGTATGTATAGCACAATTTGATCCTCCACCTGTGGATGAAGAAAATAAAAACATCTATATTAACCATCAGGTCATTAAAGGGGTTTGGCCATGAAAGTTCTAAAATCTTAATCTTATTCCAAGAGCCATAACCTTTCCATTTTCCCTTCACAGAGCTGTGTGAGGCCTTGCTATGTGTGGGATGCATTGCACTTCCAAGTGTCAGTATTTAATATTCCATGTTGTACACTGGGAAGCTGGAAAAAAATCCAAATGCAGTGCAACTGAAATAAATATGCATTGGGGCAGATTTACTTACCTGGTCGAGTCGCGATCCAGCAGTGCGTTCTCCGACAAGGATTCGGGTCTTCCGGTGATTCACTAAGTTCGTGCGCCCGATGTCCACCAGGTGCGCTGCTGTGCCTAGGTCCGCCGGAGTTCACCTGGTTCTTCTCGGTGCATGTGAGTGATTGATTTTGCGACACATTTCGTTTTTTAAATTCTGTGGTTTTTACGAATTCGTCAGGTTTTCCGACGGTGGCGTGGCGCTCCCTGATTTCTTTCGCGTGAAAGGCGGCGCGATTGCAGCCGTGGAGCCCTTAGTAAATTAGCCCCATTTTCTTAAGGATTTCATATTCCGGCTTTTACTGTAAACCACAGATGAAACCTCTCCTTTATTTTTTTTAGGTTGCTATGATAAAACAGATACCAAATTTGTAAAGGTTTGTTATGTTTTAATACATTTAAAAAATGTAAATCTTCCCTAACATTTTTGGAACTGTACAATGTACAACCTTTTATTGCAACTTTTAAGTGTGGTAAAATTAAGAAAAAGTGTCAATTTGAACATTTTTTTGTGCCATTTTTGGTACACAGTTACATGGCATGTTTGTTTATTTATTTTTTAAACTTTTTTTTAAAAATTTTTACTAATGTTTTTAGATCCCTCAGGCCCCTTCCACACTTGCGTTGCAGATCACGTCAGAGTCTGATCAGGGTGTGATCAGGGTGTGGTCAGGGTTTGGTCAGTGAAAAACTGACATTTTTCATCAGAGTTCAATCAGTTTTCAGTCAGTTTGTTCAGTGTCTCAGTTTTTCATGCGCGTTTTCAATGCAATTTCAATGCGTTTTTCAAGCGCAGATAAATCGCGTGAAAAAGACTCAGGACTGAGCTCTATCTTTTCTATGGCACTTGCATTGCACTTGCATGTGTCTCAGAGTGCAATGCGTTTTTTGATGCGTCTCCATAGACTTGTATGGTGCGTTTTTCATGCGCGTGACTTGCAAAAGTAGAGCATGCTGAGATTTAAACACGCGTTAAAAAAAAACGTGCGTGTGCACATGAAAAAAAATGCAAGTCTGAAAAAGCCCATTGATAACAATGGGGCAGATTTATCAAGTGTCTGAAAGTCTGAATATTTCTAGTTGCCCATGGCAACCAATCACAGCTCAGCTTTCATTTTACCAGTGCTCATGAATATTTTAAAGGGGAGCTGTGATTGGTTGCCATGGGCAACCACAAATATTCTGACTTTCAGACACTTGATAAATCTGCCCCATTGGGTCAGAGTGCAATGCAAGTTCTGCGCGTCAAAAGCATGCACAGAAAACGCGCGTTTTTAGTGTGTTAGAACTATATTGCACTGCCTCTGCTAGGGTCTAATACAGGGGCAGAGATTTGTCAAGGCACACTAGTTTTCTTACATAAAAGCCCTGAAATCATCTCAATTACATTTCACACCATGAGCAATTGCGATTATGTCCCCTTTTACACCATTTCCACACAAGTGGGTGTGGAGGGAAATGAAGGATGGTACGGCAGGGCGTTCCTGCCCTGCACCCGCACACTACAAATAGTGACCTCTCATGGTTGCTAGTATAAAGTGGAATTCTACGACAGGCAGGATCATTATGCTGCACCGCCTAGCTTAAATATATACAGGCTGTCCCCGGGTTATGTACAAGATAGGTTCCGTAGGTTTGTTCTTAAGTTGAATTTGTATAGTTTATCATTGTAACTCCAGACAAATTTTTTTTGGTCTCTGTGACAATGGGTTTTTAAAAATGTTGGGTTGTCATAAGAGCCAGGATTAACAATAAAACTTCATTACAGACACCTGTGATAACTGTTATAGCTGATCATTGTAGACTAAGGCAAAAGTACAGTAAATTACCAACATCCAGAGGTCCATTTGTAACTAGGGGTCAGGTGTTCTTAAGTAAGTCAGGTGTTCTTAAGTAGGGGACCGTCTGTACATAATATCGGTGCTGAATGGGTGGCGATTTTATCATGGCTAATACTCTTGTGAGTCCTACGCAACCCAAACTAAATGATATATAATTCAAAGTCGATATGTTTGCAATGTAATGTATGTGGTGGTAGGGGACACACAATTTTCCCAGTCAGGGGACACAAAATTCCTAGAGGTGGCCATGACTGTACCCATAAAATACCACAGATATATATACATATAAATAATTATATATATACTGCATCCTCCTGATTTGTAAATACATAAAAAGCTCCTCTCCCCTAATTGAATTATAAATAGCTTCAATAGTTTAATTAAAATCTGGCCCCTATATACCAAATCTCTCCAATAGTTTAATTATATACAGCCACCTATATACAGATTTACCCCCCCCCCCTAAGTTTTATTTAAATCATGCCCCATCTACAGCGTCATCCATTTACATACAGTACCACATATAAACCCCTCTCCCATTTAAATAGGTATCTGTATTGGTAAAGATATGAGAGACAATATAAAAGAAGCCAATTCAGTAAACTATTAATGAGTTCCACAGAAATTTGTTGGAAAACCCAGTTACAAGTAAAGACAATATGAAGAAACATGTATGACTTGGCAGGGACTTCTCCAAACCAAAGTCTATCAATTCACAATCAGCATTGGCAGCACTGTTTGTCTGTCTGTATACTTATTATGTGTATCTATCTGTTCACTTACTATTGAATAACTTGATCCTATTGCCTTAAGAAATTCCTGTTTAGCAAAACATGTTACCATAGCCTGTTCCAACAGGCTCAAATAACATAACTGATGAAGTTATTCTTGTATTCATTACTGTTTTTCTTGGAAGAACATAGCAGTGTCACTTGTTGGCAGCTGTACATCTATTCATATTCCTTCAATAAGCAAACCATGAATTATGGAACCGGTCCTGGATAACGTCAGATGTCCATTAGGCCTGAATGTACAGTAGAGAATTTACAGTGTCACATAGTTATTATTGATTACAAGACTGTTATACATAATGTCTGTCAGCCAAGTCTTCTGTTTAAGGGGAGTCACAGGGGTCTTTCCACAAGATGAGCTTTGATTTCTGATAGGGCTAATAGATAAGGGTTCCTCTATGGGCTAATAGATGTAATCCTAATCTGTAATTAAGGAAATAATGGCACTATAATTAAAACTGTGTTTCCTAAAAAAAATATTTCCAATGATTGCTCAATAAACTCCATTAATACGTTTCTATCTTTTTCTCCCCAGTTCCGAGTCTACATTGGAGCATTTACAGAAGGGAAAAATGAATATGCCGATCTTGTAGTCTTGAGGTTTCTCTCAATGAATTCCATAGTAGATCCATGGATTTTTATCATCTGTAGGACATCAAGATTTCACACCCATGTACATAGACTTTGCAGCAGGATTCACTCTACAAGCAACAGCCCGAGCCAACTTCTAGAGGAGAGCATTAAAAGTGCATTGTAATTGGAAGAGTTGCCTACTGTTTCTTGCTGTAGCTAAGACTTTGGAAGTTGACTAAGAAAGAGGCTAATACTCGTGGAGAGAATGCACTGTCTTTTAGCACAGTGTATAGAGGAAATCTACCGAATGCTAGATATTACTTGCATGGTACATGTATTCTTGTCTGAGAAACCAAGGTACCATCCGTCCACGAAGCTGCACCTGGTGAAGTTATGTTGGCAGGTCAATAAGAATTTAGGAATCAGATGTGTCCATCTTAACAGTTCTTCTTGACCATATATTTACACAAGCATCTTAGCATGACCATCTTTGAAAAGATTTTGTGATATTTGGTCAGTAGAAGTATTTGCTATCATTTACCATGTGTGGCCAACCAGTTGTTGTGATGTGAGAGGTAGGTAGCACATTACAATAGTCCTCTGGGACTGCAGAAGTACAGAGCTCAGCTATCTTCATTAGTCACACTGAAGGGAATGGAGCAATTCTCCACCTATGAGAAAAGGTATTACTTGAAAAGTTAAAAAAGCTAAGGGTCAACATATCTACACAGGGATTATAGGAAAGAGGTCAGTTGTAAAAGACAGTGAAACTTGTGAATGCTACTAATTTTACTTAATCAACATCATTTATTTATGAACATATACACACACATAATTAGATGGTGGGGTATTCAACTGTGTGGTTGTTTGTCACTGCATGTCATCTAGTTTTTTAGGCTAATCATACAATGTTCACTCAAGGTGATTGAATTTGTACTTTTAATCATAGACACCACAATCCTTCTTATATATGTCCTAAATGAGAGTCTTATTATCTAAGTGGATAAGTAAGGCAAGTCCAATAAAGCATGATGGCCAAGTGGTTAAAGAAATATGGTCTGGATACCAGTGGCTACAGAAAAGTTGGGGGGGGGGGGGTTAAAATAAAATACAAGGACACCTGTACAGGAACAAAATGGCAAGTGTCAACATACACATTAGCAGACCTCAACAATCTGATGTGAAATTGGGGGCACTTCTTGGCCACCATTGAGAATGTTCTCTAAAAGAAGATGAGTCACTGCTTAATTTCTGTGACTAGTTCTTATGCAAACACCATGGAGAGTGTGAAACACCAACTGCTATGATTAGGATTAGATAGTAGATATTATCTCTACAGGACAGAGTGTGTTGCTAAGATCTTATCGGAGTAGAAAAAACAAACTTCTGATGAAACCATAAATGAGCCTAGTCGTGGCCAACAAAGAGTATGGTCAACAACCAGTGGCCAACAACTGGTATGATTAGGATTAGATAGTAGATGTTATCTTTATAGGATAGAGTGAGGTGCCAGGTATGGCAATACAGAGAAAGTAAATGTATTTGATTAAAATACTATATGGAGATTAATAGCATCACATACTAAATATGGCGAATGACGTGGCACTCAAATTCATGCAAATATATAACCACAGAATCTACTTTGTTTTTATATGTTTAGTATAGTTTTAATGTTAAACAAAAGTTATTATTGTGAAATACGGCTTGTTAAATCAGCATCCCAAAGCCTGCTGGATAAGGTTAACAAGTGCTAATCATGTCTTTTACCCATTGGGTATAAGCAAAATTATAGAACTCTTTGTAGTACATTTACAAATGTAATTATCATAACTGAGAAACTTTTAAAAGTTTTAATTTATAAAAATTATGTTCTTTCTAAAAGCAAATGGTAATAAATATGGAAATGAAATTATCTGACTTATGTACTTTTTATTTATTCATCTACGTGCATACTATTTTGCAAGACTGTGCCCTTCATGCTTTTTTAGAAAGAGGGGTTTTTTTTTAACACTTACAGCCACCAGGACGTTAGGGGAGTCATGGTGAGCTTCTGTTTCGGCCACCATGTCGTTCCCAACGTCTGCTCTGCTTCTGAGCCTGATAGTCACGATCCCGGCTGTTTAACCCTTTAGGCACCATGGTCAACATGAGAAAAATATATTTCAACAAAAATATATATAATGTGAATAAAACATGTCATAAAATACAGTCTGAAAATTGGTAGATAAAAGTTTCAAAGTGTAACTGCATATCATGACAGAGGCAGATTTGAAAAATCAGGCTGTGAGGGGCGTAGCTTGGCCACTGAGGAAGATGGCCGCGTGAGGAGAGAGCTCCGGCCCGATCCACCATAACCCAGCGACTCACCGTGCACCACAGAGTAGAATGCCCAGCAAACCGCCAGCTCGGTTCCGGAGCACCGGGAGAGCGGGGAGAAGCGCAGTGGCGAAGGAGACCGCATGCAAGGCATCAGGCATTACTCCCCTCCCGCGGGGATTTCCATTCGGCAAAGATGGCGCCGGAGAAGGAAACTCCCACAGACGCGCTCACAAGCGCTGCTGCAGCAGCATCAAGGCACAAGCTGACCCCAATGGGGAGGTAATTTCTCCCATAACTTTTGAGGTGCCTGGAAGATGGAGCACAGGCACAGCAATTTCTGACTCACAGACCCCAGCACATCCCCGGGACACAGAATCAGAGAGCAGCACATGCTGCCGGTTAATGCTACATTCAATAGCAATTCATCACCTCAGCTTCTTTATCTCAATTATATATGGGAACCGATAGAAACTCCCGTTCCCAACAAGTAGTCCTCTAAGCAAAAAAACCAAGCACCAAGAGGACTCACTAACAGAAGCATTTATGTCTACTAATGCCAGAGAAGCTGAGAACTCATCCTCACAGGACAGCTTTGCAGCTTTCCAGACCACTGACAAACTGGTCTCTGAGCATACGCTAAAAATCATGCTGGAAGCTCTCAGAACCTCTTTGCAGAGGGACATAACTACACTGGTAAAACCCCTACAGGCAACGGTTAAAGAACAAGGTGACAGAGTGGCTCACTCAGAGGATAAAATAGTCTCCTTTGTTTCAGCCCATAATGAGCTTGTGGACTCTCACAACAATCTAGAGGACACTGTATCATCTATCCAAGCAAAATTAACCGACTCTGAAGACAGGGATTGGCGTAACAACATAAAATTCTGAGGAATTCTAGAAATTGTGCCTAACGCCCATCTCAAGTCTTATGTTCAACAACTGACAAAGTCTTTATTACCGGACCTAGCAGATTACGAACTCTGCATTGACAAGGCGCATAGAGTACCTAAACCGCCAAACCTACCTGAAACTGTCCCAAGAGACGTTTTAGCAAGATTCATGTTTTACCACGTGAAGGAACAGTTACTTTCCGTATCAAGGAAACATCAATCCCTCCCAGCACCTTATGAAGCAGTTAAAATGTTTGCAGATTTATCAGCGGCAACTCTTCAAACTAGACGTGCATTCCAGCCAATAACATCTCTCCTCAGAGAAAAAGAAATACCCTATAGGTAGGGATTTCCTACAAAAATTTTAGTTAAATGGCAAAACTCGATTGTAGCCATCAGATCGATCGAAGAAGGAAAGAAAATCCTGGAGTTCTGGGGAATAATTAATGACAGAGGGGAATCCCTGTCAGATCCGGGTCGTCAGAGCCATATGGATCCAGAATGGCGTGTCAAATGAATCCCTATGGTCTCATTGTTTGGAGAGGGATTATACCTTCTTCTCGGGTAAACATAAATCTTACTCCTGTATAGACATGATTGTAGGGGACAGGTCTCTACTGGATAGAGTTAATTCTTCATCTATAGGACTGATCAAATGGTCAGAGAGTAGTGGTTTTATCTGGAAAGCAGATATGTCCATAGTTTCACTCCCAATTCACTTGGCTAAAATAGAATTGGCTCTCAGGGAATTCTTTACATTTAATGATAATGGAGAAGCAGACATATTTTCCATATGGATTACCCATAAGGGTTATATGAAAGATGACCTAACCAAATTAAAGGGCAAAATCAGGAAAGCTAGAGAAAAAGAGATCAATGCCACATTATCTAAAATCCGCCTATTAGAACAAACTAATAAAAAAGCGGTAACCCAGTCGGTAACAGACTCACTAAATAGAGAAATGGACCATCTGCACGCTCCCTACAAAAAATGGAAATAAAATTCTATTTTCAAGATCAAAAAGCGGGGGCATTACTAGCTAACAAACTTAAAAAGAGGCTACTCAAAGCTAGGATACCCCATGTATTCCACCCCCGTACAGGAGAGAAAGTAATGTCACCAAGGGACATAGCCAACGCGTTTATGGCCTATTATTCAGAGCTATATAACCTCAATAAAGATCCATCCACTCATATCCCAACCTCGGAACAAATCCATCAATTTTTAGATAAATTCCAACTTCCCAAAATCTCACCAGAAGAACTCACTAAACTCAATAACCCCATTGAAGGAAAGGAAATTCTCAACACTATCAGGAATATGCAGGCGAATAAAGCCCCCGGCCCAGATGGCTTGCCAGGATGGTATTATAAAAAATATGCTCATATTCTTATGCCATATTTATGCAAAGTATTTGAGAAAGCAGCACAAACAGGGAGCTTTCCATAACAAATGCTCTCAGCACTTATTGTAGCTCTTCCAAAACAAGGGAAACCGGCGGACAGACCTAGCAACTTTCGTCCCATTTCCTTATTGAATGAGGACTAAAGTTATATGCAAAAATACTGGCTACCTAACTTCTCTACCTATTTAGAACTCTCCCCATCCCAGTCCCTGAAGTGTACTTCAGAAAAGCACGATCCCAAATTAGGAAATTCATTTGGAAAGATACTAACCCCAGGGTCTCTCTCCACACCTTAATTAGGCCCAAAACTTGTGGGGGATTAGGAGTGCCAGAAATTAAAGACTATTATACGGCAGCTATACTTGACCAATCAAAAGACTGGTGGAAGACATCAAACAATAATAAATGGTCATCTATAGAACAGAACTATAATAAGGAGTTCCCACTACAACTGAGAATAATTAACACACTATGGCAAATACAGCCACACCAATCTCCTTTGCTCACAATGCAGGCAACGGATAAAGCATGGCAAACTCTTGCTTCAACCAGCCCAGGCCCTAAGCAAGTGTCTCTCAAGCTAACTCCCACTAGCTTTCTAGATTATAACATTCAAAATCTAAACCTAAACAGCTGGAGGGATCAGGGGATAGGCAACTTGGAACCCTTAATCAAAAAGGGTAAGCTAGAATCTTTCACCACACTATCCAAAAACTTTTCACTCACACAAAAAGAGGTATTTAAATACCTTAAGATACGAAACTATCTACACAATAAACTAAACAAATTGTCAATGGTAACTGAGCAGGTGCACTCCTGGTTAAGAAACAGAGTCTTAGGAAAAAAGGGAATAACCTTCTTTTATAATTGTCTGGGAAACAAAAACTCAATGAAGAAGCTCCCACATATGTTAGCTTGGGAAAAGGACCTTAACTCCACATACTCCACCACCCAATGGCAACAAACCTTAACACTGGTTCATAACACCTTTCACAGAATTCCCAACATAGAGGCAATAATCAAAACCCACATGAGGTGGTATTTCACACGTGCTAGATTAAGTAAAATATTTCCTTCTACCCCCCGGGTTGTGTGGACAAAAAGGCACTTTATTAGATACCCTTTTGTCGTGCCCTAAGATTCAAAGTTTATGGACCCAAACCTTTGACTTAAGCAGGATTCTTGGCATAAACATATCTCCCTCCCCCGCAACCGCACTGCTCTTAATGGACTTAAAGGAAACCCAAGCTAGAGATAGGACAATAGCGGCCCACATCCTACTCGCCACCAAAATGGTACTCACAAGACATTGGAAGGAACCAGTATGCCCAGAACTAGGAGAGGTGATCACCCAAGTGAATAGGATTTGTGGATATGAAAAGGCTATAGCTACCCAAACAAACAAAATAAAAATATTCCAACTCCAATGGGACAAGTGGACACAAAGTCCATATTATCAAGAATAAGGTACAGCATGTAATTGTTTTCTTTTCTCTGTAGGCCTTGTTGCTTGTTTACGTGTTTGAAACTGTTAACTGTCTAATTAAGTTATGGTTTAGGTCAATAACAACGTAATTCATTGGCCCTTTGGGCTAAAGAAGGACATGTGACTCTAGCTCTTACAGTCTCACTGGCCCCCTTGCCCATGAGTTGAAGGGGGAGTTGAAATGAGCAACACCAACTAGCAAGAAAAATGTAACCTGTACACCCCGGCTGAACGCCGTTTGCTGCTCATTTGTAGATAACGAAATGTGGCCCTTTGGGTCGTGTACCTTGTATGTTAATACCTTTGTTATGGTATGAAAATTCAATAAAAAAAAAAAACAAAAGAAAAATCAGGCTGTGTTCTAAGGGTAAAAATAAACTAAGTCATTGGTGCTCTATTGGAGCATTATAGCAAATATGTTTTCCAGGATTGGACAAGGAAAACATTGCCTCTTTTTTTGTAAAATCTGAATGAGGTTTAAGGACAATATCAAATCTACATGCTCTTATTGGGGCCTTGATCTCCCACTTTTATGTTTTGTTGCTGATAGATCCAAGCACTACTTGTGAGTTTTTAATGCCAGAAAGTGATATTTTATTTACACAGAAGTGATCAATTGGTGTGACGTTTCGGCATGTCACAGGCTTTTGTCAAACACGATCAGGATAGAGGTACAGGAATTACTGGCTGAACTGGCGAGCATCTGGTGTGGACACTATGGGGGTCATTTACTAAGGGCCAGATTTGCGTTTTCCCGACGTGTTTATCCGAATATTTCCAATTTGCGCCAATTTCCCCTGAATTGCCCCGGGTTTTTGGCGCACGCGATCGGATTGTTGCACATCGGCACTGGCATGCATGTGACAAAAATCTCGGGGGGGGGGGGTCGGGGGGCGTGGCCGAACGATTCGGAAAAACCGCCGCATTTAAAAAAAGTGTTGTGAGACTTGCGCTTACCTTCACCAGGAATAGGCCGGTGAACTTGAGTGCATTTCAGCGGGCCTCGGGTAACTTCAGCGCAGCAGCGCCACCTGGTGGACATCGGAGGAACTACCTTAGTGAATCCTCGCCGGACCCGAATCCACCACAGAGAACGCGCCGCTGGATCGCAAATGGACCGGGTAAGTAAATCTGCCCCTATGTGTCTGTTGGGCAATATGCCCAACAGACACATAGGGGCAGATTTATCAAGCAGTCTGAAAGTCAGAATATTTCCAATTGCCCATGGCAATCAATCACAGCTCCCCTTTAAAATATTCATGAGCACTGGTGAAATGAAAGCTGAGCTGTGATTGGTTGCCATGGGCAACTGGAAATATTCTGACTTTCAGACTGCTTGATAAATCTGCCCCATAGTGTCCACACCAGACGCTCGCCAGTTCAGCCAGTCATTCCTGTACCTCTATCCTGATCTTGTTTGACAAAGGCCTGTGACAGGCCAAAACGTTACACCAATTGATCACTTCTGTGTAAATAAAATATCACTTTCTGGCATTAAAAACCCACAAGGAGTGCTTGGATTTACTTATTATTGATATAATTGGGGTGGGAACCCTAATCCCCATCAGCACCCACTGTCGTTGTGCGACCACACAAACTAGATGATTGTTGCTGATAGAACTAGCTCAGGGGATTTCCAAATAAATTTGACCTAGTTTTTAAACTCAATAGCTTTCGCAAGGTTAACAAAAGGATTTTAAAGGAAATCTACCACTCAAGTAAAAGTAAACTACATATACTCAACTTACTCTTCTTCCCCTCGATCTCTGCTCTGGTCTTCTCTATTCTTGACATTCCGAAATCACGTGAAAAAGGAGCTATAAAACGCAGCCGATGATGACATCACACGAGAGGCGTGAAAAATAAGCAGGCCAGAGCACCGGAGATCTGGTCCCTCGCTTTGGTCTGCTTTATATAACTATTTTTTCAGCAACACAGGCATGTCAAAGAAGACTAGCACTTAGATCTAGGTAAAGATGAGTATAGGTGAGTGTGATAAAATATAAGAATATACATTGGTGTCACAAGCCAGGGTTTGTCTTGTTCATTGGTGCATCAATTTCCCTAAAAGTAAATATAAAATTTTTTTATGCATTGTGAACCAAACATACCTTGACATTTCTGAAGCTACACTGACGCAGAAACATATCTTGTTTAATCCCTGATCCAATTATAAAATTCAGGACCTTGGACCTTTAGAAACTGGATGCATATTGGCTGCAGTACATAAACACATTACATGGAGCTTCCTGAACTATCCAGACAGGACTAATCAACCTGAGCTGTACAAAACTCATAAACAGCAGCTCGGGGATGGTGCAGCAATTGATGACTTCTGCCTGTCAGAGAAAACACAGTGAATACAGTGTTCTCTGAAGCAGTGAATAATTAGGGTAAGAGGAGAAGCCCCAGGAGCAACAGAGCCTCATTATCAAGATTTTATAATTGTTTTTTTTTTTCAGCAAAACCACTCAGTTCATGGAGTAAACAATATATGTTTCTGCATCAGTGTAGCTACAGAATTCTCAAGGTATGTTTGGTTCATAATGCATAAAAACAAATGGTAGATTTCATTTAGCCTTATCTTGAATAACTAATGAAATCCCTTGAAGGTTCAACTTCAAAGACTAAAGAGGATCTCTGTAGCCTTTGCAACTCCAGGCTGTTCTCAGAGTTCCCTCTTCTTTTAGACAAAGTATAGTAAAAAACCCATATGCTTGTGTGACCAATATGTCAGTTATGGACAGTCATGGAGTTATGATGCATTCCAGCAAAAGGAAAAAATGGATATTTGGAATCTGGGTAGCCAGGGTAATGCTTACCTGTGTCTAAATCTGGACAAAGAGATATAAACTAATGGGAGCATAGTAAGTAGGTCATGTCTGGTCTCAATGTAATCCAGGGAGTCATCTGGATCCCATGAGAACAGAACCCTGAGCCTATGACCTTTCATTGAGAAGCTAGAACTCATCCAAAGTTCTGAATCTGATCCAAGGTAGGAGAGTTTCTAGAGTCCTCCAATGGTCGTGAAGGGGTGTGTCTGCATATAACATAATCAGGGAACCCCTAGTGTCCATTGTTCTTTCCTGGGAAATATTTTACCAACTAAAGCAGGAGGAATCATTAAAGGGGTTGGCCACTTTCAGTAAATATTTGATATTATTTGTGTAGTGAAAAGTTATACAATTTTTCAATATACTTTCTGTATCAATTTCTCATAGCTTTATAGATGTCCACTTGCTTATATGCTTACTTCCAGTGGATAGAATCTGTCCCTGGTCATGTGTTGGACATGCAGGCGCACGAGCTGGCATTATCATTGAGAGTAATAGGAGCTGTGTGATAATAACAGCTCATGCACCTGCCTGGCCATCACATCACCATGGACAGATTCTATCCATTGGAAGTAACTCATAGAAGCTTTCTATAGAAGCAAAGAAAGCTGAGATCTAGAAAATGGTGAGGAATTGATACAGAAAATATATTGGAAAATTATAACTTTCATTACACAAACAATATCAATTACCGTATATACTCGAGTATAAGCCAACCCGAGTATAAGCCGAAACCCCTAATTTTACCAACAAAAACTGGGAAAAACTACTGACTCGAGTATAAGCCGAGGGTGGGAAATGCATTGGTCAACCCCCCCAATAGTATACAGCCTGCCAGCCCCCAGTAGTATACAGCCAGCCAGCCCCCAGTAGTATACAGGCTGCCAGCCGCCATGTAGTATTTAGCAGCCCCTAGTAGTATACAGCAACAGTGGCACTCAAATTCATGCTAAATATATAAACCACAGAAAGAACTACTTTTGTTTTTTATATGTTATAGATATTTTAATGTTTAACAAAAGTTATTATTGTGAAATACCTGCTTGTTAAATCAGCATCCCAGAGCCTGCTGGGATAAGGTTAACAAGTGCTAATCATGTCATTTTACCCATTGGGTATAAGCAAAATTATAGAACTCTTTGTAGTACAATTTACAAATGTAATTATCATAACTGAGAAACTTTTAAAAAGTTTTTAATTTATAAAATTAGTGTTCTTTCTAAAAGCAAATGGTAATAAATATGGAAATGAAAATTATCTGACTTATGTACTTTTTATTTATTCATCTACGTGCATACATATTTTGCAAGACTGTGCCCTTCATGCTTTTTTAAGAAAGAGGGGTTTTTTTTTAACACTTTAAGCCACCAGGACGTTAGGGGACGTCATGGTGAGCTTCTGTTTCGGCCACCATGTCGTTCCCCAACGTCTGCTCTGCTTCTGAGCCTGATAGTCACGATCCCGGCTGTTTAACCTTTAGGCACCATGGTCAAACATGAAGGGAATATATTTCAACAAAAATATATATAATGTGAAGTAAAACATGTCATGAAAATACAGTCTGAAAATTGGTAAGATAAAGTGTTCCAAAGTTATAACTGCATATCGTGACACAGGCAGATTTGAAAAATCATTGGTGCTCTATTGGAGCATTGTAGGAACTTTATCCAACACACAAACTACCTCGAAAAATATGATCTTGACGGCTCCCCCCCCCCCCACCCTCTGATACCAACAGCTCCAATTTTTTTAGGGACGCAGGCTCAAGGACAGCGAGAACGCTGAAATCCGAAGAGCCAAACGTAGATTCATCTGAGTTACAAATATACAATCTGTCTTCTTATAACCTTACGGAAGACCCAATTAAGCCTCCTAAAAAGAGGCTTATCCTTCACCCCTATACCACATTTTGATCACTTCACGGGTAAAGGATGTGAATCTCTTTGCCCGCAAACTTGCACTGCAAGAGGCAGAGAGGAAGAGGCACTAGAGGCCCTAGAAGATTTACTTTTAGAAAATGAAAGGGGACCCATAGATGGAAGTACTACTACGGACGATCTGCCCTTACTTACAGGACCATTTACCAATCTTAAACCTCGGTCCAAAACAACACCTACATTTTCACAATACCAACACATTGATATGTGAAACTGGTCACGGCAGATAACAAAAATTTGAAACCGTCCAAAAGCAAGATTGCATCAAATCTAACCCCTAATGAACAGTCGGCATTAATGGAGCTGAAGGAGAATTCCAACATAGTTATAAAAGCCTTCCGACAAAGGCGGTAATATTGTCATACAGGACAAAAAAGACTATATTGACATGACTAGAAGACTTTTAAATGACACAGAGACTTACACCAGACTGGAGAGGAACCCCACGGACACCTTTTTGGGCGAACTAAAGATCATCCTTGATGACGCTCTGCAGCAGGGACTAATATCGAAACATGAATATTCGTTTATGTTTAATCCATCACCTACCATTGCGACTTTCTATGCACTTCCGAAAGTGCATAAGAAACGCTTCCCCGTGCCAGGGAGACCCATTGTCTCGGGGAATGATAACCTCACACAGAATCCCAGTACTTTCATTGATAAAATCTTGGCACCCTTTGTCGAAAGTCTTCCTTCATACCTTAGGGACACTAAGGACACTTCTCGCTTGCAGGACATTCAAATATCTTCGAACACTCTATTGGCTTCACTTGATGTAGGGCCCTTTATAGCAATATTTATCATGACTTAGGTTTAAAGGCAGTCTAATTTTTCTTATCCACATGGGGAACATAATACCAAGCACACAACCGGTTTACGTTATCACTTCTCGAATTTGTGTTGAAACACAATTATTTTTTGTTTGAAGACACTTTCTTTTGGCAGATCAGGGGAACTGTCATGGGCACAGCATGTGCCCCCAACTACGCAAATTTATTTCTTGGGTGGTGGGAAGCAACCATAGTCTTTTTTGAAATTCTGGAACCTAACACCAATCACATACAATTTTGGGGTCGTTTCATAGACGACGTGCTAATCTTATGGGAAGGGGATAAACACAGCTTTGAAGCATTTGTAAAGATACTCAACTGTAATGAGATAGGAATGCACTTCACTCATGAGATACATGCCACTCAAATAAATTTTCTTGATTTAACTATTACTGTATCCCCTGAAGGCCACCTTGATACTAAAATCTACAGAAAACCTACATCCACTAATAACTCTCTGGACTTCAGAAGCTGGCATCCACCGGCCCTCAAAAAGGGTATACCGGTGGGCCAATATCTGCGTGCCAGACGAAACTGCTCAAACGAATCGGCCTTTCAGAGGGAATGCAATGATCTTTACAAAAGGTTAAGATACTAAAATTATCCAAAACGAGCCCTAAACACAGCATTCCATCGTGTCAAAAATCTACGCCAAGAGGACCTCTTGAAGCCAAAAGCACAGATGTCAAGCTCCCCTCAAATCAGATGTATAGGACAATTTGATGGCTATACACGGGAGGTGACATGGGATACTACAGAGGTATTGGCCTTTGTTGAAAGCAGATCCAGACTTAAAGGAAGTGTTGAGTTCGCACCCAAGACTCACATTTCGGAGGGGCCCCAATTTAAGAGACCATCTGGAGCTTAGTTATTTAGAGCCCAAACCTAAACCATCTAAAGTCTGGCTTACACAAGCTACTGTGGGCTCATACCCCTGCGGTAACTGCTCTTTCTGTCCCCTTCTGCCTAGAGTTAAAGAATTTACAAACCCCATTAATAACAAATGCTATCAAATTCGACAGTTTTTTAACTGTCGAAGCAAGGGGATAGTATATGTCGCAACTTGCCCCTGTCCCAAGCTGTATGTCGGGAAAACAACCCAGGAGGAGGATCTCCAAACATATAAGCACTATACGGAATGAAGAAGATACTCCAATTTCTCGCCACGTAAGACTTCTACACGGAGGGGACCTGGGGTGCTTAAAATTTTGGAGCCTGCAACAGGTGAGATTGGGTCCACGCAAAGGAAACTTGGACAATAAACTACTGAAAGAAGAGGCCAAATGGATTTATAGACTGGAGAGCCTCAGTCCAAAGGGACTGAATGAAGGATTCTCCTTCTTACCGTTCCTGTGATTCAATGAATGAAGGTTTCTCCTTCACTCACAAAAACCGCCATTGCCGACTCAGACTACTTTTTACTGGCATTGACCTATTATTCCCCATGTTAATTTAATCCTTTTGGATACTGTACTAATGTACTCTGAGCATGCAAGCTCCGTGACGCTGTGTATAGGCGGCTTTCCCCAGAATGCTTCATTCGGGTCCCACATTAGTAAACATCCGGCCCCAGGTAAGGCACCGTGGGGCTTATTAGCCTATCCGAGATAGTAATTCATGCCCACAACTTCCTTTATCTTCTAAAAGCCATCCTCATAGGTTCTTTCTCCCTATGACGAGTAGCGCTTTTTAATGAGTCCTCCTTGATAGTTTATATAAACTCTCAACACATGCTCACCATTTTACAGTCAGCCCTAAACCCCTGATGACGCCAGTTTCAGCGAAACATGTCGGGAGGGTCTGGTTGAGCGATACATTTTAATTTGCAAAGGGCAGTGCAAAGGGAAAATGCTAAGTTCGGAGGTTACATATAGGCCAATCAACAAGCCTTTGAGATAGTGAATTGGTAAAGTGTTGAATATAGCAGGAAGTTTAGGGATGACTTTGAGAATAATTCTCATCCGCCTATAGATGCCCATTGTAGCGTCGGCTGCTATAAGAGAGGGAACTGATCAATCCCTAAAGCATTAGTTCTTTATGAACATTAACTGAGCATCCCAATCCTGCTGCATCCGACTTCCCAGTCACTGCCCATTGTGCATTTTAACATTTTTTCAGTTCAGTTGTTCTTAAATGAAATCCTAATATAAGTTACATTTTATTACTATATGCCCTGGTGGCCTAAGGGCTATTTTTGGTCGCATGCCGAGCGACTATGAGTCTTTTCTAATACTTTAACCAATACCCCAGCCACACTAGGCTTCAACTACATATTTGGGTCCAAATTGTCATTCCCTCCCCCTTGGCTTGAATGGGAGGGGGCAGACTTTGTGTTTTTTAAAATAATAACGGCTCGTGCACCTGCCTGTCCATCACATCACCATGGACAGATTCTATCCACTGGATGTAAACATAGAAGCTTTCTATAGAAGCAAAGCAAGCAGAGATCTAGAAAATGGTGAGGAATTGATACAGAAAGTATATCGGAAAATTATAACTTTCATTACACAAACAATATCAATTATTTGCTGAAAGTGGATAACCCCTTTAATTGCGGACCATCTGTCTCCATTGACCAGCACAAGGTAACTATCCCATTGATTGTTGATACTTGTAGTCTTATACTTGTATTTTGTACTCCACTAAACTGTATATATCAGTTGTGTGTGTTATTTGTCTAGTGTGCCCTTAAGGCAATTAAATATAAAATTTAATCTGTGCTGTTCTTTTATCTCGATTCACGAATCTCCACATCCGTGTTATGGTTATATACATGCTACCAGGTTGGCTCCTCACCCTATAAAGTCCCATTATGGACTGGGCTCATATCAAACAAGAAGTTGGTGGCAGCCTACTATGTTGATAAGATTCGGTTTCACTAGGCTAGTGAAATGGGTCTTTTTTAGCCATTCAGGGTTGTGATTGAGTGTTGTATTATAACAGAGGTTGTGTGGACAACTGTAGCTCACTTCCAGCTCCTCTCAGAACCTGTGCATTCAGGGAGTGTCTATACAAATGATGTGTAGTTCATTTCTACTTAACTTCAGTGGTAGATCGCTTTTACGATAGAGAAATCCAAAATTCATCACTGACTAAAGGTCTATCAAGAAAATCTACATTTTCCCCTGTAAAACATTAACTCCTGATTCCTGGAGTATTCTAAGAATTTTAACATACAATAAAAATTGTGCAGATAAGTTGCAGCAAACTATGTTGTATACACCGTATGTAACTACACTCACCGGCCATTTTATTAGGTACACCTGTCCAACTGCTCACCTCTATAGATGTGGAGAGCCTGTATACCCGCATCCCCCAGAACCTTGGGGTGGACGCTGTCCGCCGGGTCATGGAAGGTGCGGGTAATGATGCAGGCTATATCTCCTTTGTCTGCGAATCCTTAGAGTTTATCTTATCCCATAACGCTTTTATGTTTGGCGACAGGTGGTTCGCACAAAGAGTGGGTACGGCGATGGGTACCCCCATCGCCTGCACATTGGCCAACATTTTTTTGGCCGTCTTTGAGTCTCGTTTTATATATTCCCTTCGCAACCCCTTCGCCAAACATATTCGTTTATTTTTGCGTTATGTGGACGACGTCTTCATGATATGGGATGGCTCGGAGGAGGAATTTTCCGAGTTTATCCAATACTTAAACACCTCCAACGACATGAATATGAAGTTCACAGCTAACTTCGGGGGTAAGTCGTTAGACTTCTTAGATGTCCGGGTGACAGCGAAAGATGGCTATTTAGTCACAGAAGGGTATAGAAAACCCACAGCGACAAATTCGCTTTTACATTATAAAAGTTTTCACCCAGCACACACAAAATCGAGTGTCCCGTACAGCCAGTTTCTCCGCCTAAGGAGGCTAAACAGTGAGATCTCAAATTTTCACCGCTAGGCGGACGAATTGGCTACACGGTTCATCGAACGGGGATACCCAAGAGAGATTGTACAAAGGGCTTTAGAGAAGGCCGAAAGGGTTCCCCAACGCAACCTCTTTCTAAGTGTCAAATCTAAAAAACAAAATAATGACAGAAGATTTGCCTTCTGTTTTGATTTTAGCTCCAATGAAAATGCCATCCGCGGAGCCTTTAATAGACACTGGAACTTGTTGCGTCAGGAAACAAAACTAGCGGAGCTTGCGTCCTCCAGACCTTTGGTCACATTTAGACGCTGTCCCACTTTAAAAACTGACCTTGTCCGGAGTAGATACTCTGTCCCAAGACACAATTGGCTCACTAAAGGAATTCCGAAAGGAAATTTTAAGTGTGGGCACTGTAATTTCTGCAGACTTAACACTCAAGCCAAGACCCTACAAGTAAGGGGTATTCAAATAGACGTCAAAGACTTCATCACGTGTAGAACCTCCTTTGTGGTATATGCTCTCTTTTGCTCGTGTAACAGGTTTTACATTGGCAAAACAATTAGAAGTCTCTTTATTAGAGTCAGAGAACATCTGAACTCTATACCATCAGGGAATGGTTGTCCCAGACTTATAGAACACATTAGGAAACACCATGCGAATGACCCCTCCCCCTTACACTTCTCTGGTATTGAAAGGGTACAGGTAAACCCCAGAGGGGGGGATCGCCAGAAAGATCTACTACGGCGCGAAGCCAGATGGATCCTTAAATGTAACGCATTAGGTGTATTAGGGTTAAATGAGCGCAACGATCTTAGTGTGTTCTTGTAATGTCTTAAACTTATGATTCCCGTGACAACTAACGAACTAGTTCCGTTACTGCTTTTCATGTTTCTTTTCTTATGATTGCATTGCTTTATAAGCTTCCCCTCTTTTGTACTAGTATCTTTTTTAATTGTCACTTACAGTCTGGGTATTTTTATTGCTCCGATGTGTATCCAGACACATTGGTTTACACATTGTAACCTTGTTGTCAATTGCCATGGCAACCTCCCCCGGGCCGTGCATAAATTCAGCACGCCCCGAGGAAGTGACGTCAGAGGCTTGAGAAAGCGCTTTGTAGCGCGAAACGGCCCGTTGCCTTGCCGCATGTCGGCGTCCTGTACCTGTACCTGCACCGAATAAAGAAAATTTTGATGTACCACACTGGAGAGTGCCGCACCTTCTTCTCTGCAACTGCCTGTATAGACACCTGTCCAACTGCTCGTTAACACTTAATTTCTAATCAGCCAATCACATGGCGGCAACTCAGTGCATTTAGGCATGTAGACATGGTCAAGACAATCTCCTGCAGTTCAAACCGAGCATCAGTATGGGGAAGAAAGGTGATTTGAGTGCCTTTGAACGTGGCATGGTTGTTGGTGCCAGAAGGGCTGGTCTGAGTATTTCAGAAACTGCTGATCTACTGGGATTTTCACGCACAACCATCTCTAGGGTTTACAGAGAATGGTCCGAAAAAGAAAAAACATCCAGTGAGCGGCAGTTCTGTGGGCGGAAATGCCTTGTTGATGCCAGAGGTCAGAGGAGAATGGGCAGACTGGTTCGAGCTGATAGAAAGGCAACAGTGACTCAAATTGCCACCCGTTACAACCAAGGTAGTCAGAAGAGCATCTCTGAATGCTCAGTACGTCGAACTTTGAGGCAGATGGGCTACAGCAGCAGAAGACCACACCGGGTGCCACTCCTTTCAGCTAAGAACAGGAAACTGAGGCTACAATTTGCACAAGCTCATCGAAATTGGACAGTAGAAGATTGGAAAAACGTTGCCTGGTCTGATGAGTCTCGATTTCTGCTGCGACATTCGGATGGTAGGGTCAGAATTTGGCGTCAACAACATGAAAGCATGGATCCATCCTGCCTTGTATCAACGGTTCAGGCTGGTGGTGGTGGTGTCATGGTGTGGGGAATATTTTCTTGGCACTCTTTGGGCCCCTTGGTACCAATTGAGCATCGTTGCAACGCCACAGCCTACCTGAGTATTGTTGCTGACCATGTCCATCCCTTTATGACCACAATGTACCCATCTGATGGCTACTTTCAGCAGGATAATGCGCCATGTCATAAAGCTGGAATCATCTCAGACTGGTTTCTTGAACATGACAATGAGTTCACTGCACTCAAATGGCCTCCACAGTCACCAGATCTCAATCCAATAGAGCATCTTTGGGATGTGGTGGAACGGGAGATTCGCATCATGGATGTGCAGCGGTAACTGTGTGATGCCATCATGTCAATATGGACCAAAATCTCTGAGGAATGATTCCAGCACCTTGTTGAATCTATGCCACAAAGAATTGAGGCAGTTATGAAGGCAAAAGGGGGTCCAACCCGTTACTAGCATGGTGTACCTAATAAAGTGGCCGGTGAGTGTATATGAACAAATAAAAACATCAATTTGGCACAATATACATGTAATATATTACAAATAATAAATACATGAAGAACAATGTTGTTTAATATGAACCCAAAAAAATCGGTTGTAGACCGACTGGATGAGCTGCCACAGAAAGACATGTAGTCACTGGTGCATGAAGGAGTATTACCAGATGACATCCAACAAAAGAATAAGAGCCCAAAACGTATCACCTAACACGTAGGCTTCCTCCTATTCTTGTAACTCCATACTCATGGTGCTTTGGTATACTTAGTTCCACCCATTGTGATAACAAAACTGTAACTGTCCACATTACAATGGAAAATGGTGGTTACAAGACATTTCACTATATTAACATCATGGCAGATGTCCCGTCAAAATTCACAAGAAACAGTCTGGCAGGATTACAGTTAGGTGTGCCTTGACTCAAGAAGACATCCTGATAAAGCAATAAATCTTCATCATACTACGGAAATGTTTATTGGTGCCTGAATAACAACATAACAGAGACTGTCATCCAGTAATGAAATATCACCACTTCTGGTATCCACAATGTCATAATTTCTTTCTTTCAACTATCAGTAGTTATTTTTCACAAAGGTGACTGCTCATTTCTTGGAGTATATGGTGCCTACTGAATACATGGCAATATATGTGGTAGCATTGTGGATGTTGTTTTTCACTCTGACTTGAAGAAAGGGAACTAAAGATCCTCTTCTATTTGGTTCATTCTAGTGAGTTACTCATTGGGGTACAGCCACTAACTCACATCGGTCTCCTCAAAAAGCATGGCACACACCAGTGAAGAGCAAATGTCACTCCTAAACACCACTTCTGCATCTGATAGACTAACTATTCTTGCCATCTTTAGATGCAAGTACATAAGGTGCCGCTGTCTTTTGAATCGTTAAGTAGATCATTATTTTATTGATTATTAGCACAGACTATGGGATATTTTATAGGATGCCAATGAGCGTATGAAAATATTTACGAAGTAAATTGTATAACACAAAATATAGAATATTGTTCATGTCACCTTTCTTAGCCTTGACTTTGCTATTTCTTGTGATTTCACAATCATAGCCAGATTCCCTGTGACCAGAAAAGTAAGAAAGCTCCTGATTCCATCCGGGAAAAAGTATTTGCATAATTCCCATAGAGTCCCAGTGATGTAGAGAAGCTGGGAGAATTGGATGAGGAAGATCAATCATCCAGCTCCTCCTTAAACTCTGCTCACATGAAGGACTCCAACTAGGGACATTGGGGTTGTTATCTGTCATCAATTTCTCCCCACTATCATCACTATCTGTGTCCTTAAAGAGAACCCGTCATGCAAAATAACCCCCCTAAACTAAATATATTTTCATAAACTGCCATTAGAGAGCATTGCCTCTATCCCTTCATTGTCCCTCTACATGCCTGTAAACCTAAGCAATGAGGTCCTAAAGCTGTATGCAAATGACCTGTGAAATGTCCAATGAAGCATTAGCATATTCAAGCTGTCCACTCTATTCATGAGTGGGAGGCACAGCCACACCCCAGTGCATGACTGACAGCCTGTATACTGATGTGAGGCTGTATAATGATGTGCTTCCTGGTGCTGGTGGCCACGCCCCCTGCAGCCTGTGTGTGCATGTGTGTGTATGTATAGGAGAGATACAGCAGCTCCAGGCAGCCATGTCAGATTCATGTGTAGCTGATGTCTGTGTCTCTCACCTGTATATTAGGAGGATGCAGCATGTCAGCAGATGCAGCACACACCAGCAATGCTTTACTATACATTACACACAGACATGAGCAGGGGGAGGAGAGGGGAGGGGTAACAGGGGTGACATCACTGCCTCTGACCATGTGACCAGCCTCATTTACATAATAAAGAATAGATGATTTTATAATGAATAATGTATGAAATAACTAGATAAAGGCTAGGATGGGATCCTTGTGAGCTGCTCCAACAGGTAGAGGTGACAGGACAAGTGACACAGACCTGATGACAGGTGTCCTTTAAGACATTTTTGTACATCTATGCCGCACTTTTTAATGAGAGAATTAAATAGTACTCTTTCAGAACCTTTGTTCGCAATTACTACATAACTACGACTCCTTGGTGTTCAATGGTATAATTTGTAGTGTAGAGCATGGACTTTCTAGGACATCAAATACTAACGACTGAACAGGAAACAAACCATAAAGGAAGGGCTAAGAACCTGGTGGCCGTGGAAGGGGCCAAAGAGGCAGGGCTACTTTTGTGGGCAACAGTTATTTCTGACCCAAACACCCCCAGTCACCGGGTTAAGGAGCTAGCACAATCTACTTCGCAGGGGTGAAGGCAAGAACAGGATTACCTCACTCCCACCATTTCTGGTCCTGAAACCCAAAGAAGCGAAGATGAAACACAAAAGAGATTCCCAATGAAGTTCCCTGCCCCTCTAATCTTGCACTAAGCATGTCACATCAAGTTTTCCCCTGAACACATAAAAAAGTAACAAGGGCCAGTTATGAACTGGGGGACCCATGATATCAGCGCCTCCCCCAGGTTAGATGGAGTTATGTTGTTATTCGTGTCAAGCCTTGAAAGAAGAAACATTGGCTTCCTGCCCCCCTGTTGTAATGTTGTATCATGTTGTTGTTGTTGGTGTTTTTTTATTACGCAACTCATAATAAATGCTGTGGCCTATATTATTCCATAAAGTCGTTGTTGTGTATTTATTTATTTGTTTAGCAAGGGTCTGGGCTTGTAATTATGGAGCAGCTGCTTATGCATGGAAAGTCATTCTATTAAAGGAACACTCCAGTCAAAGCTAATTCATTGGATAATGCATGGTGCTGGGCCATTAGGGAGGAGCATTTTCATTGTATTCCTAGGACTTGCTAGAGCCTAGAGTCACGCTCTTCCCATCAGGCCTGCACAAGGTATAATCCAATGAATTAGCTTTGATTGGAGTGTTCCTGTAACCTCTGTAAGATTTCTTTTGCACAGTATTTCAAGCAGTTCCATAGGAAATAAACTGAGAAACTCTGCCAATGGAACCATATTCTCCATTTTTTGAGGTTGCAAGAGACCTGTGAAAGAATAGGGTCTCAACAGTTGGACTAACCTGAGAAGCATGTCATCCCCAACCTATAAACAGTACAAAGAACACCTTACATATACACTATACGCTACATAATCTTATTACGATTTGCTGTTTGTGCAACCCTTACAGGAGTGCCAATAACTGGCAAATACATTCCTGATTCTTATTCCCAATAACTAACCACATATGTGCCTGAGGTCATTGGAGTAACTTGAGCAAACAGTTTTATAATCTTCTTATGCACACAATCTGATATTGTGTTCCCAGTTAACACCTCATTGTGCACAGCTTTACTCCATAATTAAAGGGGATGTACCAAAAGGTTTGTTATCCCCTATCCACTTTCATCTATGCAGGTAGATAAAGCTGAATGAGTAGAGCACAGAGACTATAGAAATTGCAGCAAGCAACTGCCTACTGTTCTAAGAGCAACTATCTCTATCATGTGGTTCTCATGGTCTCCTGAAAATATGCCATGACAGCTTTAAACTTGGGAATGGATAATAGGTGAAAACTTGAACAAACCTAGGGTTCCTATTTAAGGGTTGGCCCCACAGCAAACTTAGCATTTTGTTTCCAGCTGCTTTTTCAATCCATTAGTTTCGATTTACCATAGAGTAGGACGAGTCACATTTCTGACAGCCCCCAAATGTATAATGTATATAAAATAAACAATTGCATTGAGAATTGGAGCATTTGTAGAAGACCAGTAATACACAGTATTTACTTAGCTGTAAAGTTACACTTTAAACTGGTTTTCCCACTTTTGTACAGAATAAGGGATAAGGTTCTGAACACTGGGAGTCTGATCGTTGGGATACGCAGTGATCACAAGAACAGGGGATATTAAGTGTCCCTCAATACCCCACTACGACCGGAGTGCTGGAGTGCATGCTCAACCACTGCTCCATTCACTTTGGAGGCTGTCAGAAATCTGACCCGTTTTCCTGCAGATTGGGGATAAATGTCAGTAGTCAGTTAACTCCTTCAAATATGTGACAAAACACTGTGTGAACAAGGACTGAAGAGGTAGTGCTGACTCAGAGCACCAGTATTTTTCTAAATAAGCATGAGCTATCATATCACACGTTGCGTATGGACAAAAGTTATGCAATTTTTGGACAAAAAGAAATATAATTCCATTTAACTTTATTGCATTGTAACAATTCAGAAGTGTCTCTTCTTACTTATTCATGATTAAAGGCAGTCAATTTGTCTGTCTCCTTGTGTTTCCCAACAAGTTATGTGAATTAAAAAAAAAACATTTAAACCAATTATCTAGTGATTACGGTATTCATTTCAGATGAGTCAATCTACTGGAAGGAAGAAGTAAAGTTCTGTATTCAGTGACAAGAACTGGAGATAGACTGCTATTCAGTCTTCACATGGCTTTTTTCTCTTCAAGGAACACCCTTCAAGACAAGTACTATGGCTTACCAAGCACTCTGCTGTTTGCAGTTGGGGTCCTGGGTAACATCATCGCTCTTGCCATACTATGGAAGAATAAGCTGAACAGAAAAGAGAACAAGAAGTCAGTTTTCTACTATTTGGCTACTGGTCTCACAATTGTTAATTTGACTGGGAAGATCATGGTATGTCCTGTGGTACTGGATGCTTACTTGAAAAACCGGACACTGGTCCAGATTAATGGTAGCCATTCACTATGTCATTATTTTGGTTTTGGAATGATCTGCTTTGGATTGGCTCAGACTCTCATTCTTCTAGGAATGGCTCTAGACTGTTGGCTTGCTATTGCTCGACCATTTATTTATCGTAAACATATTACCAAGAAAGTTGGATTTCTGGTTCCTGTAACATCCTGCATCTTTAGCCTTGGATTTTGTTCCATGCCTTTTTTTGGCATTGGCAAATTTGTACAGTATTGTCCTGGTACTTGGTGCTTTATTGATATGAAGAGCTCAGAGCCGCGCCATCTTGCTTATTCAGTGATGTATGGTACTTTCATGGGGGTGCTAGTAATAACCACTGTTCTCCTTAATGTGGACATCATGAGGTGCCTTTATAAGCTGCATAGGAGACAATCCAGGAGGAAAGTCATAGGCACCAAAGCTGGACACGATCCAATAAATGGAAAGCAAGCTGGTATGGAGGAACTAGATCACCTTGTCCTTTTAGCTGTTATGACAGTCGTTTTTGTAGTCTGTTCACTGCCTTTAACAGTAAGTATGTCTAGTAATGAAAACTTTAAAACAAGATGCACATGCGCACAAAAAATCATTTTGACCATAATTCATTCCAGAAGCAATAGCAGTGGGGTAATTTAATAAATAAAATCGGCAAATAAGGGAAAATGATTGTCCAACAACATCTTAGATTAGAGCAATTTTTCTTCTCAATTTAACAGGCAGTCCCCGTGTTACGTAGAAGATAGGTTCTGCAGGTTTGTTCTTATGTTGAATTTGTATGCAAGTCAGAACTGTATACTTTATAATTGTAGCTCCAGGCAAAATTTTTTTGGCCTGTTTGCCTATTGGATTTTAAAATGCTGGATTGTCATAAGAACCAGGATTACCAATTAATCTTAATTACAGACTCCTTTGATAACTGTTACAGCTGTTTATTGTAGCCAAAGGCTAAAGTACAGTAAGTTACCAACATCCAGAGGTCTGTTTGTAACTAGAGGTCGTCTGTAAGTTGAGTGTTCTAAAGTAGGGGACCGCATGTATACATCTTCAATTTATTAGTCTGTCCTCAAAGAAAAAATAATAGTATGGCCTACGTAATGCATCCATGGGAGACACTAATAGTACTAACATGGTGATAGTAATGTGACTCCCATATAAGTCATTTGAGCCCCATAGACCTAAATCCCCCCTTTGAATAGGGTACCGCGCTTTAAGGGTGTGAAAAGTACCTATACTGTTCTCCAAATAACCAAGTTGCTTTGTAAATACCATGGGTTACATGACAAATATATCTCATTACTGGTGCCAGGTTTAGTCCAGTTCACCAAGCCAATGACACAACACACAGAACTGATCTATATAACTCACGTAACGTCCAGGAGTGTCAGCAAATCTCCCAAGTCCAGTAGGCTCCCCTAGGACAAGGTCCATGCTCTCCTTTATTTCCCTCTTCAGTGCCAGCCTGCTGGGTTTTTGTGCCTCGGCAGTGCTTCTCCAGCTGTGCGCTTGTGTCTCCGGCTGGGTGTGCGCAGGATGGAGAAGAGAGGACTGGTGGGGTTTGATGTCAAAATGGCCGTCAGGTTGACTGCTCCTCCAGCTCCCCACCTTCCTGACTGAAGGAAAGACATGAAATAAAAGTGCAGTATTCAGACATGCTGCAATGTTGGCTGGTTATTAGGGCACCAGAAAGTATTAATCATGACATATAAGCTACTCTTTGTGGTTTTGGGATACTAAAGGAGGTGACAGCATTTGGGATCAGTTATTATTCTTTTATCATACTATTTGTGTGATAACCATGTGATTAACTCCTGAAGGTAATAAATCATGTATACCATGTATTTTATTATATAGGACTGTACAAATTCTGTATGTACAGAGTATATATGTATGCTATTCATGCGAACATAGGTTATATATAACAGACACAGGGAGGATGCTTTATATGTAACTGGGTATGTTATAACTGGTATTACCCATCTATATAAACATCACTCATAAAATATCTTTTCTATTAATTTCTTTTAAAAATCCTTTTATTTTTTTCTTTCTTTCGATTACTATTAATATCTTCCTGAGTACAGGGTGACTGAGCTGGGTTATATTCCAGCTAGGCTAATATTTTCCTCTACTCATTTTTTGCCTCCATTTTTCCTTGATTTGCTTAAAATTTGGTTTTAATTTTTTTGTTGTTAGGTTCAGTAGTGTGTATTATTGTCTATACAAGGTTGTTATTTTGGCAACTCTAAAATGTACATGCCTAATCATTCTACTGTGATGGTAGGGGTCAGCTGTAGCAGAATTATAAATATATAATTGTATGAGGTTCTCATCATTAGATGGTGGCTTTAGCTGTCAGCAATGAGTGAAGTCAGAGAACCCTCAGCATTACAATACCAAGCCATTACTTAAAACCACTTACATTACTTTAAATGGACAACAAGACAATCTTTGGTCTTATTGCTAGAGGAGTGTCTATGATCATCACATATCCCCAGCGTTAAGTATTACTGAAGATCACCTATATCAATTACTGATAATGAGGCGTCACAACTATCATCTACTTTCATTACTCTAGTTACCCTAAGCACTTTTCATAAGATTGCAAAATTCCTACCCCTCCTCCATTGTATGATGTTTCCTAAGAAACTAAACCAGCGCCTACAATAATGCAATTTGTAGCTCTGAGGTTAAACATATTACTCAAGCACAGAAGAAAGATATATGGTGCAATCCTGTTATTATAAATATGACATGACTCAATCCTGTTCATTTTCAGTTGATCCAGTATGGGGAACTGTCAGACAGAAAAAAGCTGCACTGAGGGACTTTCCCAGTGGTGAATTTGGGTGCTCGCTTACTGGTTGTGGTCATATATCTATCCGGACCACAAGATAAATTCACACTTCACCTATGGATCGTTCATAAAGTTTCCAATTCCCCTTTTCTGGTCACATTAAAGTCAATTAAAAAGATAAAAAAGATAGAAAAAGCTGTATGAGTAAGTGTTTTAAACGGATTTAGATGAAGGGATTTTATATGAAGAGGGCTATTTTATTGAAGGTCTCTGTGTAAAATATTGTAGGTCATCAGTACTAGATGAGTGAAATCTGCCTCCCAGCAGAATGCTCTGTTCCTGTACAGCAACTGGAGCAGGTACCTTACCTAAGCTCCTGTTCAGCCGAAAAGCAGTCGGGCTGAAGTACCCCACCACAGCCACCATATAGTGGATTTTTCTTATGGCTGCTTACCTTGTATTGCTTCTTGTGATGGAGGCAAGCAACAGACCTAAAGGGTTAGCAGCTCATGTGTCCTCAGAATATCAGCTCTGCCGATGACAGTGGTAAAGACTGCGCGACTCAGTAGACATGGACAGAAATAGGACCTGCTCCGTAATTTGCTGCTCAGGCTTACACATAGGTCCATGGAAACCACAGAAGTGTGAGTCCATATAATGATTGGAAACAAATCTCCAAACTAAATTATAGAATTGAACCAACATTCACATGATCTATATATTTTTCTTAATTGAAAGAATAAAACAGTAGATGCAGATAAGCACATAATAGAATGTTAATTTCAGAAGAAGTGAGTGTCTGGCAGGGAGCGATGACATGATCTTTTTTAATCTCTTTTGTACATGATTTATTTCCCGTAAATGTGGCCAAATGAGGGCTTAAGTTTTGCCAGATGAGAGGTATTATAATATGTATTACACAATTCTGAAGTGTCTAATTTTATTAACATTTTATTAACTGTTTCCGGTTGGTATACGGCACCCAATGGCCCAGGCAGATTTAGCACTGGTTATCAAGGGTTACTGTGTATACTTGAGTATAAGCCGACCTGAGTATAAGCCAAGGTACCTAATTTTAGCACAAAAAACTATTGACTCGAGTACACTGCCCCCAGTATATAGCCAGCCAGTGCATTCTCCCCAGTATATAGCCAGTAGCCCCTTGTCCCCGGTATATATCCTGCAGCCCCTGCCCCCGAATATATAATCTGAAGCCGAGGCTCCCCTGTATATAGCCTGTGGCCCCTGTCCCCAGTAAATAGCCTACAGTCCCCTGCTCCCAGTATAGAGCCTGCAGCCCCCTGTCCACAGTATACAGCCTGCAGCCCCTACCCCCATATACAGCCTGTATCTCCCTGTCCACAGTATACAGCCTGCAGCTCCCTGTCCACAGTATACAGCCTGCAGCTCCCTGTCCACAGTATACGGCCTGCAGCCCCTGCCCCTCAGTATACAGCCTGCAGCCCCCTGTCCCCCAGTATACAGCCTGCAGCCCCCTGCCCCCCAGTATACAGCCTGCAGTCCCCTGTCCCGCAGTATACAGCCTGCAGCCCCCTGTCCACAGTATACAGCCTGCAGCACCCTGCCCTCCAGTATACAGCCTGTATCCCCCTGTCCACAGTATACAGCCTGCAGCCCCCTGTCCACAGAATACTGCCTGCAGCCCCTGTCCCCCAGTAAACAGCCTGCAGCCCCCTGTCCCCCAGTATACAGCCCGCAGCCCCCTGCCCCCCAGTATACAGCCTGCAGTCCCCCAGTATACGGCCTGCAGCCCCCTGTCCACAGTATACAGTCTGTATCCCCCTGTCCCCAGTATAGAGCCTGCAGCTCCCTGTCCACAGTATACAGCCTGCAGCCCCTTGTCCACAGAATACAGCCTACAGCCCCCTGTCCCCCAGTATACAGCCTGCATCCCCCGCCCCCAGTATATAGCCTGCAGTCCCCTGCCCCCCAGTATACAGCTGAGATGCAGCTGCGCTGTGTCCGACAAGACAGAAAAATGTGTACCTAAGGGGGCGTGTTAGTGCTAGATAGATTTGTGTCGCAAATTTGAGAGATTGTGTCACACACTGTTGAAGGTGCACCAAAAAAGATGGTGCACACTTTCTGTGCAGTGCAGGGGGCACCAGAAAATTGGAGCTCCTGCACATTCGGGAGGTAGACTGCACTGCAGTTTCCCTGACTATTGATAAATCTGGTCCAATAACTTGGCCTGTTAGGAAATACTTGGGACAGCTCCTTTTTGTAAGTAAAGTTAATAAGTTAACACCTTAGGTCATGTTAACTAGTGCCACATCTGAAGTACGCACTCTCAATACAGAAAGCATTTTTTCAAGGAAGGAGAACATTTTCTGTACCAATGTGTTTCCTACTTCCTCATTGCTGGGATAGATGCCCAATAAGCATGATGACATAGAGAAAGACTCATGCAAGCTCTGGAGATGTAGCTATCACTGCCACTAGATTTGTATGTAGGCAGGGCCGCCATCATGTGTTCAAGGGCCCCCCTGTTTCTAATCAAAAGGGGGGTCTGAGGGGCTCACAATATCCACAGGCGGGCCCTATATGAAGATCCCCCATCAGTGTGAAAAAAAGAAAAGTCTATACTTACCTTCAGTTTCTTCTCTCCGGCCCCACGGTTCCGTCTTCTCCTCTTCCAGCCCGGGCGCATCCTTATGACGGCAGTGTCATAGTGTATGTGCCACTCGGGCCCTTACACTATGACGTCTACGACGGCACAGGAATCTTCCAGTCAGGGGCCCCAAATTTCCAAGTGGCAGCTCTGTAGGTAGGTTTATGATTGAGCACCATTTAAAAAATGTTTTTGTATAGCATCAACCCACAATCAGAAGTCACTTTATAAAAAATACTACATGACTCAGGGCTTATAGTGATTCAGAGATACAGTAAATTATGCTTGCAGATCCAGTGTAAAGTCAATGGGGGAAATGAACTAAAAGATTTGCAGTGCAAAGTAAGACTAAACTTTCTTACAGTTTAAAGGGAACCTGTCACCAGGGACCTAATTTTCACTAAAGACAGGCTGTAAAAGCCTATTACACCTGCAGTGCAAACCCTGACAAAATGCTGTGGCCGTTACAGGGGCTGGGCTTTGGTTTGGATGCATTTCAAAAAACAACTTGTCTGAGCTGCAGGCTGCCTCCATCTTTGTGCTCCTGTACAGCTTGTTCCTCCCCCACTGATGTCAGGCTGACCAGGCTGTGACCTCTGAGAAGGAGCAGGAGGTGGAGCTGTACAGGAGCACAAAGGTGGGGACTAAGCTTTGAGGAGTGAGTAACGCAGACAATGCACATGTTGTTTTTTGAAATGCATCCAACCAAAGCCCAGCCTCTGTGACTACCCCAGGATTTTGTCAGGGTGCAAGAGTAAGTTATAACACAGAATTATATTGTAATGCAAATGCTTCGAAAAGGCAGAAAGACATATTTGCACTGCAGGTGTAATAAGCTTCTGCAACCTGTCTTTAGTGAAAATGAGGCCCCTGGTGACAGGTTCCCTTTAATCACTTTTTAGATGTGAAAATCAGAGTTGTATACATGTGGCATTTTTCATGGATCCCCATAAACTATAATCTAAGAGGGTCATTTATTATGGTTTTCCCAGCCCGGTACTTTAATTATAGCCTGCAGCAGGTTCATTCAATCTGGAGCCGCTGGTATCAAATATCTGCTTTAGATAAAATCCCCCATACTAGTGATAATTGAATTGCAATTAGGACCATGTTTGGGACTGTACCCATGGTGCATTACAAATGAATTGTTCTATTAAAAGCATTGTATTCAGAGTAGCCGAAAAAAATAAAAAAATACATTAAAAAAAACAATACACATAGCAGTTTTTCGTTGTTGTGTGAATAAGGCCCCATACTGCGCCAGAATAAGGGTCTGATGCCATCTGATACTAAATCTGTCATAGTTGGTCTAGTTCTCCTATTCAAAAGGGAACAAGGGAAGAGGGAACGAGAACCATTTTAATGTGAAATCTCCCTTGCTGTAATTTCTTGCTGATTTGTGCATTGAGTTGTATGTTATTGCTGTATCTAACATTAGTGGCATTCATTGCAGATACATATTTATTTGTGCTGTATTTTCATTGGTAGTATATATTTATCCATACATATAATACTCGCCTTATCTGATAAATATTTTATGTGTTCGAGGCGCCTATTCCTGGTCTTGGCGCCGCAGGTTCCTATTTTAAGGTGCCTACTTTAGCTGGTTTAGACCTATTTTAGATGATCCACTCGCAATGGCCTCTTATATTGCTTCCTGCATACGTTCTAATGGTGAACGGGTGCATTTTTTTTTCTCATTGGTACAACCAGGCAAGAATTGGCCCTGATTCTTTTGTATTTTGCTGCTATTGATTTTAGGATGTGGGAAACTGGGAAGTTTTGTTTGATTTCCTAGGGCACCAACATCCTAGCTCTGATAAAAACATCCCCTACATGACCTGATCATGACTTTGGTGCAATATCCCACCTCGCTCCTGGTTCTCTCATATTACTTTTTAAACAGAAAAAGTTATAGCTTTTTCATATGGAGGAGTGAAACGTGGAAATATAGAAAGGGAACTTCTTCTGAAGGGGTTAATACTGGGCTACTATTGTGCAAGAAACACAATTAAGACCATGCCCACCCTTGTTGACCAAATCCAGAAATTATCAGGCAATAATATATAAAAAAAAAAATGTCTCCACATGCAAATAAAGTGTTTTGGACTAGTGTTCTGATTCTTGACATATGAAAACAAAGAATCACCTGGTTCTCAAGCTCCTACATCCATGGTGTAACTTTCACATCCTTTTAACACGAGCACTCGAGCATCGGGAAAAGTTCGTCTCGAATAACGAGTACCCGAGCATTTTAGTGTTCGCTCATCTCTATTCAGGACCTTATGTTTGAGCAGAGGGCAGCTACAAAGAGAATTCCTTCTATGGGACCCAGGATGTCTAGTGCAAAACAGACAACAAACTGAACTGAATAGCCATGGCATTATGTTTTATCACTACCTGAAGTGGAGCTACAGAGATTACAAAGACACTTACAGGTTTGGTCAAACATCTCCTGTTCCTGTTATTTTCAAAAATGCCTTTATTAACCCGTCCCCGACCGCCCACTAACGAAAGACGTAGACGAGTCTCATCGCTGCAGTTTTCTTCTGCTCCTGTGCTAACCCCGGAAGCAGGACCAGGTATCCAAATGTTGGCGACAACCTGAGACTCTAGGGCAGTGATGGTGAACCTTGTAGCGGCTGAGTGCCCAAACTGAACCCAAAACCCCCCTTATTTGTTGCGCGGTGCCAACCAAAAATTAAAGCAGTAACTTATTGCTCCCTGTTCAACAATTTCCAATTGGCCTCCTGAGGTAGAAAGATGGAAAATGTTCGTCATTTTAGCTTCTTTCCAGTGTCCTTCTATATACAGAGAATTGTAAGGCCAGCAGGAGGTTCTCCAAAGATAATTCGCCCCCTGCCTACTCATGCTCCCTCTTCCTACAGTCCCAAGTAGCGAAGTAAGTATCAAAATATGACTGAAAGCCGCATCTTTTAAGTTGCTTGGAACTGGAGGAAGATTCTTTGAGTCCTGTCTGGTGCGCTGGGGCGCCACCACTGCTCTAGGGAGAAGGGAGATGCAATTTATTACCACTTCTCCCTTCTCCACTCCTAGTAGCATCACGCTGAAGTAGCATGATGTACAGAGGAGGAGAGCTGGCACTGCCGCCAGCAATACAGACCCGGCTGTAGGGGTGAATCAGATCCATACCCAGTCCAGATCTGATCCAACTGCTGCAAAATCCCCAAAAAATGTTTTAGAAAATGTAAAAGCATGTCCCCCAGGGGTCTTTTATGACATATAAAAGGGGGGGAGGGAACATATAAAGTTAAAACACACATACACATATGGACCCACCATAAAGAGGTCCCCGTGAAGTGGTTGGTGGGCTTATACAATTTGATCAAAATGTAACTAAGTACCTCGAGTTCGTTATATAATTAGCCTAGCGGCAGTAGATCATTGTGTGGTATGTGGATGTGAGGTCCAGTTCTTTTTCTCTCCCCATGTTGGTTTAGTATATTCTATCCCTTCATTTATTCAGTTTTTCCTGGTACCAGCACTCCGTCCCATTCGACCCAGGTGTTTTTAAATTAGCAGGAGACTGCATATAGGGGCCGCCTATTTGCTCTCAGATAGTGGCTGAGACCACATGGAACAGTGAGTATTCAACACCTGTTCACACATGGTGAGCCTTTTTTCCTGTTTACATGGTGCGGTATTGCATGGCATCTGCTGCTTCTGTGGTGCGGTGCTGGTGGGGACCCGGGCCCTGAAAAATTATAATTTTAACTATCCCTATGTGTCAAAAAACATGCTTCATAAGTAGAATCAATCAAAATCAATAAATATAGTAGAGTAACCACATAAACGAAACTGTGCATATTTAAACCAGCAGTGCCTTATATCTAAAACAGTTGTGACCCCTGAAAATAGCTGTGGTCTCTTGGTGGTGAGCTGCAGTATCAAGCCCAACCATCAACAAGGGTGGCACTGTTCCTGGAATAATAGAAGGCCATTATTTCTAAAGCATACACACGCGGTCTAATGGAGATGCTCTATCTCCCCTCTGCGATATTCATCTGTAGATTCACGGTTATGACTACACTATTACATATTCTTTTGTTCTATTTTAGATCTATTTCCCAAGGCAATGGAAAGAAACAGATGTTATCTACATTTGTGAACAGATGCAAAGTGCAGAATGTTGAAAAAACCCACAATGAACTTGATAAACCTACAAAAACCTGATTAACTTCTCAAATAGCTATTTTGCAAATACCGTTATTCCAGGGGGTACAAATAAACGTGGCTCTAATGTCTGGTGCTCCACTAGAGGGCAGCACTATCATGTCATGTCTGGGGCAAAGGGCATTGAAGTGCATTGTTTGTCTTTTGTATTATATATATTTAACTGTGGGATATATTTTTCAGGAGCCCCTTAACCGACATTACATGCATGTGTCATAAAAAGAAACATGGACTTGTGTGAGTTTGTGGTAATGGAGTTGTCGTTAAAAAGTTGCTGAGTTGTTTTTTTCACATTCAATTTAAGGCGTATTAAAAGTAGAATATTGGTGGACGTAAGACAGGTGAAGATCACAAAAATGATATACAGGCTTAAAGAGGACCCCTATTTACAAACAGACCTCTGGTAATTGGTAATTTACTGAGCTTTAGCCCTAGGCTACAATAAACAGCTGTAAGAGTTATTAAAGGTGTCTGCAATAAAGCTTTATTGTTAACCCTGGTTCTTATGACAATCCAACATTTTTAAAATCCCAGGGACCCCAAAAAAATTTGTCTGGAGTAACAATTAAAAAATATACAGTTCTGACTTACATTCAAATTCAACTTAAGAACAAACCTACAAAACCTTGTACGTAACCTGAGGACTGCCTGTACCTGATTAACGCGCAATTTACTTTGTGACCACGTTTATTTTTACCACATGTGATGCACACAGCATTATCTGGTGATATGTGACTGTTTAACATGTGTTACGGGCATATCTGCAGTGTAGCACTAGCCCCAAAGTGACTCTCCTGGATTAAAAACATTTTGTTCTTTTAGTTGGAATCTTTGAAGCCATAATTTTAAGCCACTTACACAGATACTTTTACAGTATAGTGCAGTTTTACCATGTTGCAGATGTTGCACTTGGAAGGGACCCAATGATCAGTCAGACATATAAGTGACACAGGTCCCTTAAATAACACAGTATAGTTAGGAGACCGTGTTACAGATTCAATTGTCATCCCTAAAATATCATCAGATGTGACATTTGATGATGGCTCCATTGCATCCTAAGGACATATACTGTACACAGCACTCAGGGAGGATGCAGGTCAAATAGCGGCTGCATTAACAACTAATTAAGGAGAACACATATGTGTGGGATACTTCATTGGCATACCTCTATTCTACACCAAGATCTTAATTAGAATTTCAGTTACTATCAACGACAAATCTATTTACATAAAGAGCCTCTTGTTACATCTTCTAAAGTTGTAAAATATAACCCGAACATTTAACAGGAGTGAATACGCACCGTTAAAGGAAGGGAGCAAACTGAAAAAAGGATGGTCATCACTGCTAAAAGGATTAGATGATCTAGCGCCTCCATTCCAGACTGCTTTTCAAATTCAACCTTGGGTCCAACTTTGAGGGAGTTCCTGTGGGTCTGAGTTTGATACATTTGGTAAAGAAGTCTCATGGTACCCACATTACAGATGATGATAGTAAGAACCAATATTCCCATAACTGTACCATACAGTAAAGAATATGCAAGAACTTTAGGCTCCGAGCCCTCCACAGTCATTTGTATAAAGCACCAGGTCCCTGGACAATACTGTTCAAATTTCCCAATTCCAAAGAACGGCATTGAACAGAAGGCGGCACTGAAGATATATACTATCACCGGCACTAGCAAAGCTGATTTTTTTGTGATGTGCATATGGTAAAAAAATGGATTTGCCAACGCAATCCAACAATCCAGGGCCATCGCCAGAAGAATAAGCATTGGAGCCAATCCAAAGAAAATCATGAAGAAACTGAAGATGTTACACAGGGTCCGATCCTTACCCATCTCCACCAGAGTTTGGTTTTTGGAGTAGGCAGCAGACACCATGGGGCTCACTAAACATTTGCCCAACAGGTTGGTCACAGTCAGACCAGTAACCAAGATGTAAAATACAGAGGCTTTCTTCCTTGAGTGTAACTTGTGTTGCCATAGGATGAAGAGGGCAATGATATTTCCTAGTAGACCTGCAGAGAACAGCAAGGAGCTGGGTATCACTGAATAATCCCCTTGAATGGCACGGCTGTTAGAACATGGGTAAAGCTCCATGTGAAAAATCCGTATAAAGCTAAAACTTGTCCAGCAGCCAATACAGTGCAAAAGCCAAGGTCTTTAAGATCTGAACTACTTATCTGTCCGAAGTCTGGTTTTCTTTAAGTGTGGTTTAGCTCCCAGGATATCTAAAAGAGGAGGAGAGTAACAATTGACATGTAAAATAAGGCATGAGTGAGGCGTATCCTATTCCGCTTTCACTGGACGGAAGCCAACTCAGTAGAGTTTACAAAGAGGAAGTGTTGTAAATCTAACCAGGCACGTTTCATTGAGCACTCTGAAAACTGTAATAATGGATCGAGATATTACAGACCCTACAGAGGCTCTGTTCTGCCTGTGGTTTTCTTATAATGGATATGCAAATCAGTCTGCATATGCGCTGTGCAGAGGTCTGATCGGCAGTTATGACATAGGTATAGTATCAATCACAGACAGAAAACTAGGAAGCAAATCTGTAAGCAAATATAGCTAGTATAGCTTTACCGCAGTGAACTGACTGGCCGATTTGCATATCCATAAAACTGTGATTATCTCTGCAATATTCCATCCCTTTGAAGCCACAAAAGTATTTTTTGTTCAATGCTGGGAATAGGAATTTCAATGCCCTAGGTAAATAATAAAAATGTATCCACCCACAAGCAATACAATTCATAATGAGAATGTCATTGGTACAAAAGAGAATAAAGGGAACCTGATGCTATTACCAAAAGAAGCATCAATTACTGATAGGCTTCACATTTTAACAATGTTAAAGTGTAACTCTGACTTCAAAATGGTTTTGCCAAATTGTCTAATATGATTGTCCCTCTCAAAACAGAACTCACAAGCGTATTGTGATTCTCACCTTTTTCTTCTGTTATTGCATTTTTCTGTTTTGAAGCAACTTGTCGGAAATCTACTTTAGCAACTGAGAAGTGGCCAGAGACTAACCTCTTCCTGTCTTCGCCCTAAAGAGCGATCAATTATATGCTGCCCATAGTTCCCATGATGCTTAGTGGTCTCTCCTCAAGTAACTTTAGCATTGAGAATCAAACAAGTAAATCCACTAACCTCAGTATAGTGTATACATACAGGATCTATTTAAAGAAAAGCCTGGCAGCCTGCTTACATTGGAGCAGAATGGAGCATGGAATAAGAAGTAGAAGCCAGCCATAAAAATTGTTGCGTGAAGTATATAGTGTGTGATCTGGGTGAACAGCTCTCCTGCTGTGCAGATTATGTTCAGGGAATGGAAGCTGGCAGTGGCTGTCCCATGGGCCCCAGTTTGTTCATATGACTAGGGTCCTCCAGCATCCAAACCAACATGTGCCAAAATGTTAGGACTTAAAGGGGTACTCCAATTACATCAAATTAATGTAATTCTTTTTATGATAAAAAGTTATACAATTTTCCAATATACTTTCTGTATCAATTCAGTTTTCTAGATCTCTGCTTGCTGTCCTTTTATAAAAAGCTTCTATGTTCCCTACTAGTGGACAGAAATCTGACCATGGTCACACAGGTATACAGATTGTTATAACACACAGCACAGGAAGGCACACTAGGACTCACGCCAGGAATCGAAGGAGCTGGCACATGGATCAAGTACTGAGCAACGGACTGGCACACGAATCAGGATACACAGGAACGCAGGATACACATAAATGCAGGATACGCAGGATATGCAGGAACGCAGGATACACAGGGGGATGGCTTGAAGATCCGGCACGGGACACAGGAAAGGGCAGTAATTTATGGCAGGCCAGCGCCAATTATCGGCGTGCTGGCCCTTTAAATCTTTGCGAGCCGACGTGCGTGCCCTTCAATACGGGGACGCGCACGCCGAACTGTGGGAGCCGCAGAGACCAACACTGGAGCCAGGAGAGGTGAGTTCAGCTGGGCACCAGGGGCACACGGAGGGACACGGGTGCACAGAGCACCTGTGACAGCCCACCCCCTTCGGCCTCTCCCTCTTCTTCTTGGTCCCAAGAAACCTCTGGGGAAGAGTCCGATCCAAAATGTTCTCTTTGGGCTCCCAGGATCTCTCCTCAGGCCCGAACCCCTTCCAGTCTACAATCCGCCTCAGGAGCAGGAGGAGGGGATTGCTGGGAGAAGCGGGTTAAGACCACTGGCTTCAGGAGTGAGACATTGTAGGCCACTTGATTGATGCGCTTAATTACCACAAAGGGACCAAGGATTCGGGGACCAAGTTTGTAGCTGGGTATCTTAAGCCGGACGTATCTGGAGGATAACTATACTTTGTCACCAGGAGAGAAGACAGGAGGAGCTTGACGTTTCTTATCAGCCTGGGTCTTGGTATGGTCTGTAGCTCATAGAAGGGACTGGTGGGTCTGGTCCCAAATAGACTTGAGGTCCTTCACTAGAATCTCTACTGCAGTGACATCAGAGAGAGTAGACAGTGGAAGAGGAAGGCGAGGAATCCATCCATAGACCACAAAGAACGGAGCCGAGCCAGCAGAACCCAAATCCAGGCAATTGTAGGAGAACTCAGCCCAAGGTAGTAGGTCAGCCCTGTTGTCTAGACGAGCTGAGACGAAATGGCAGAGGTAGCAGCCCAAAGTCTGGTTCACCCTCTCTACTAGGCAGAAGAAAGGTCAACGTTGACCTGCAGCTGGAGACACAAGGAACGCCAGAATTTGGACACAAACTGGACTCTGCGATCAGGCGACAATACCGGAAAGTTCAGCCAGTATCTGATGTGGCTCCTTGGTGGGGTCCACGGCCGGATCTTAATGTCAGGGCAGTGAGTCTGTGGACCCTCTGGACCACCGTGGCAGATGGTACTAGCCAACACCTGGGGCCGGAGTCTAAGTGGCACCTGGTCTTCACCAGAGCCTGCCACAAAGTGGGATGGTCTTGATGCGGCATGGTACCACCAGGTCATTTCACAGGTGCGACTAGCCCGCGGTGGCAGCCAAGGTAGTAATGCAGCAGACAATCTGTACCCGGAGAGACATCAGGAGAACAGTATAAGAAGGCACACTAGGACTCACGTCAGGAGCTGGCATATGGATCAGGAACACAGCAGCGGACTGGCGCACGGATCAGGATACACAGGAATGGAGGATGCACAGGAATGCAGGATACTCAGGAAAGCAGGATACGCAGGGGCTTTCTCTTCAGGGGATGGCTTGAAGATCCGGCAAAGGTCACAGAAAGGGGCAGGAATTTATGACAGACTAGGGCCAATTATTGGCACGCTGGCTCTTTAAATCTTTGCGAGCCGGTGCGCGCGCACCCTAGGTGACGGGGACGCGTGCTGAACCGCGGGAGCCACAGAGACCTCACCTAGGAGAGGTGAGTTCTGCTGAAATAGGAATACCCCTTTAAGTATTACTCTACGGGTTGCGGCTGGCACCGTGTGGGCATGCGGGCAGGAAGAGGAGAAGACAGAGCTGTGAAGAGATGGAGCTGGAGGCAAGTATACAAACCCCCAAAACCCAAGCCCTTTATGAAGATCCACCATTGGTCAGGGACCGGGCTGCAGCAAAATAGCTTCAAGTTAAAAAAAATGGGCATATGGCAACATCTTGGGTAAACTAAAGTTTGGTTTCCCATAGATAAGCAGCACAACCAGAGAATACAGCTAGTGCAGGGACAGGCTAAACTGAGGAGAATAGCAAAGAACCTGGTGGGCATAGGTAATCAAAGTAATAGGAAAAGTCCTACATCACAAGAGCTATTGGATTATGAAAAAAGCCTTCAGCTCACATTTGATAGTTTAAAGACAGCAGGCACAAGTGCTAGAGTCCTACTGGGTGGCTTTCTCCTTTCTTTTTTCCAAACAGAAAACACATAGTACAAATATATTTATATATCAACATATGTAAACAACAGAGAACACAGAGAAGCTCTTCATACAGTTTCCCCTCTGCTTCTGATGATAGTTCACACTAAATAGATGACAATGGGTCCATTGGAAAGTTACACGCATCACCAGACCATAAGAATGATAACATCAAAATATGTACAGGAGTTTGCACGCCAGGGAACAAGGGTAGTGATGAGTGGACCTGACTTCTAGTTTGGCTAGTTGCTATGAGCGGTTATTTGCCGTATTGGCTGTTTGACTGCCAATCTGGTAATACGCCCGGGTCAGGCAGCCGAACCAGAGCCGTGAAACTTGATGTCGGGTCTTCTTTTTCTTGCTAGGGGCAACCAGTCCTAGCATCAAAAACAGGAATTGAAATGAAAATGGTTAGATTATACTTCTGTCTGTGTTTGGGGACTCACTTCTGGTTTTAGCTAATTAATGCAGATGTAAAATAATGACCAGAATACTGCGCACATAGCTTAACCCCCTAATGACAGGATAAATATAATGACCGGCACCGCATTCCAGTGCTTTGTCTGGCAACGTGCTCCCACCCTCCACTCCCCGCACACCTCCGCTCCTGGTTTTCCCCTCAGCTCCTGCCCCGCCACCCACGCTCCCCTCTTTATATTACATGGCGGCACACTGTATGCATTTTATACTACATGGCGGCACGCTGAATTAATTTTGTACTACATGGTGGTACACTGTATGCATTTTATACTACATGGAGGCACACTGTATGCATTTTATACTACATGGAGGCATGCTGTATGCTTTTTTTTTCTACATGACGGTATGCTGTATGCATTTCATACTACTTGGCGGCACTCTGTATGCATTTTATACTACATGGCGGCATTCTGTATGCATTTTATACTACATGGTGGTACGCTGTATGCATTTTATACTATGTGGTGCCATGCTGTATGCATTTTATACCTGATCGCGGGTGTTAGCGGTGGGTGTCGGCTATAATATACAGCCCGCAACCGCAGCTTCTGGCACAGTTCAGAAGCTGATGCCAGAAGCAAGCCTCCATGCACCGTCAGTTTTTTAATGCCGCCAACAGCTTTGCCAGCGGCGATCAAAGGGTTAACACCCATGCAGATGTTAGCAACAGGTGTTTGCAGCATTGTGCAGCAAACACCTGGTGAGTATGAAGAGGGCTCAGCCCGTGAACTTTATCTACAGCTAACATTCCCAACTACAATATGTCTATATCCTTATTTTTCATCTTAAAAAAAAAAAACGCCCATTGCCCATTATGATCTGCCATTTGGATCCCAGTAGAAGCAAATCAATGGAAGAGTATGTATTTTTTCTTTCACAAGATACTTCATGCAAAAAAGGTTTTTTTTAACACAAGGAACCCCTTTAATCACTTCCCAGATTATGTATCCTATCCTTGTTGCTTAGCGTATGCAGTATTTCTAGTATGACGCATGTTCTAAGCCGTCTCTTCCTCATCTTGTGGTTACCTACTGTATGTTGTCATTCTCCTTGCTATTGCCAGTCTCAACCCTCAAAGATTACAGCTCCATTACTTATTTTCTGCACTTCTGTCCTCTTCCATACCTGCTGTTCATACTATTTATAACGGCAAATGATGTTATTGGACGATGATAAGATGAAGAAAGATAATCTTATCTGTTTGATATAACTTTAAAACATACAAGACTGGGTTTTTACTAACACTAAACCTCCAAACTTAAACTAAAACTTAACATATAACTTTTTCTTTCATCCTAGAGTTTCAGCTTGTTTTATGTTCACATGACAAGGACTATGGACATTCCAGTTTTCTGACACTTATTTGACAAAATTTATGGGGCATAATTAGACCAACAAAAATCAAGCCTACCAATTTCTAAACCCCTTCATGAATGCGTTGTGTCAATTCTGATGCTTTGTTCATCTTTCAGTGCGCCAAATACATTAAGGCAGTATGCCACAATATATAAGCAGTGGTCAGATCTATACTAATGGAAAGTGTACAGTGGCCTGCAATACTTTTACAGAGGAAACCCAGGCATGATAACACAGATCGCTTAGAGCAGTGGTGGCGAACCTATGGCACTGGTGCCAGAGATGGCACTCAGAGGCCTCTCTGTGGGCACATGGGCTGTCTCCCAGGCACAAAGTTTGCCAGACATGGCATCTTCCTGCAGTCTCAAGCAGTCCAAGTAGTGCTCTGCTATTTTAAAGTGACCCATCCTGTGCTTATTGGTCCTGTCCAAAGAGTGAAAAGGTGTGGATAGGGTCGGATTGGAGCTCCAAAATTCTGGTAGCAATAAGTTTGTTACTGCCTAAATTGCTGTATTGGCACTTTGGGAAAAGCTAGTGTTTTTTGGGTCTCATTTTGGGCACTCGATCTCTAAAAGGTTCTCCATCACTGGCTTAGAGACTATAATTCATGAAAAACAGATGCTACAAAGTTGCAACTTGGCCATGAAAAAAATGGAAGAAAACATAAGTTGTAGGCATCTAGCCTCAGATGCTGATGTGCAACCAGTTGCTTTGACATCTAGTGGCTAATATGAAAACTGCAATATTTTACTATTAAATAGGGACAAGAAAGTAGTATTACTAAGAAGCCTTAGTAAATATATTAGTGTCTTATCTTCACTGCTCATTGGTGGAATGTTTTAATGTGTGGTGCAAGGTCTGTTTTCTGGCGCACGACTTTAGAGGTGTTTTGTAGTGCGATTCTTTTATTGTATCACAAGGTCTAAATCTATTTGGTGTACCGAAAGAAGAGAAAAAAGGGCACCAGAAATGACATGCCACATTCAGGAACGGGTTAAGAAGTTGCCAGACTTGCTTTTTGTTGGTCTGCATGTGTGACAAAAATTTCACCAAAAAATTGTCTCAGGAAACTAGAAGTGTCGCAAATGGCCAAAACCAGCAACTATGCTTCACAGGAAAATAATGACAGATTTGACTAATGTCACTTTATTATTTAATTAATAAGCAGTTAAAAAGCAGCACAGTGGCTCAGTGGTTAGCACTACAGCCTTGCAGTGCTGGGGACCTGGGTTCAAGTCCCAGGGTCAACATCTGCAAAGAGTTTGTATGTTCTCTCTGTGTTTCCTCCGGTTTCCTCCCACACTCCAAAACATACTGGTATGTTTAATCAGTAAACATACTGATTAGATTGTGAGCCCCATTGGGGACAGGGACTGATTTGGCAATCGCTGCGTAATCTGTGTGCACTGTATAAATAAATAAATGAATTATTATTTTTAAAAACAATCTTGTAAAGTTCACAAGACCATTCATTGTGCTTATAAAAATTGAAGTTGTGGCAAAAAACTCTCTTGGCTCTGTAGTTGTTAACCTTTTTGTAGTTACCGGTTCTACGATTACTTTTAAAATATTAACACACATTTCAAGAAACTGCAGACATCAATATTCTGTTGTGTGTAATTGGGGAGTAAAGCTAAATGCACATTAAAGTGAATGTGATTTGGAAAAATAAATGTTAACTTGTTTCTTTCACAATTAAATTGTGTGCTTTATAGATAATATATTAATGCTCTTTCTTTCTGGCATAACTTAAAGCTGATGGACCCCAGTGCAAAATCTGTTCTAGGACCCCAACTGTAATGTATGGTTTATAGTAGTCTTCTTATATGGAAAAAAGTGACACCTTATTGGCCCTGTAAGCATGTTGACCCTGGGTGCGACCACAACCTTCGCACCACTCAAGTTACGCCCCTGCTCTTGTCACTTTTCCGCCACGTCTTTGCATTTTTTTGCTGCCTTTTTTTTACAGTCTGTGGACAATATTTCAACGTTTAATAATATTTACATGACCTGGCACAAGTAGTGTTTGCTTTTGTTCTGTGGAACACATTTTAACAAATTCCTCTAATAACAACCATCATCTATCTAGCCCTAAAATACAAATATTTAAACCAACCATCCAGGAAGATGAAGAGGGGTCAAAACCATACAGTATGTGTTGGCAGTATTGTAAGGCACTGTGTTTATTGAGGGTATAATAAGGCTTTGTTCTTTTCTCTACACATCTCCTAAGGCGAGGGCTACATTTTTACTTTATATGTCAAAATGTCTATTGCCCTGCCAATCCTCTGTGCGGCCCTGCCAAACCTATGCATACCCCTAGTCTTAGCTAGAGCAGAGGGCCAGCTCCAAAGAGCAGATCATGTACTGGTGAACGTGACTTATCCATATATGGTCAGCTATTCATTTCTAGTATGTGTGCATATCATATGCTTTCACTGCTCAGCAGACTTGCAGGTGTATATAGGAACACAAAGGATTACAATGGGTAAGCAGCAAAATGAACATTTGGCTGATCCGCTGCAATCTTATAAAAGTCTCACCATCATGTTTGGATTAAAGATCAAGTTGAATTGCCACTGCATGGCATTTCACAAGACATACATTTAAAAAAAAGGGATCAAACTTTCTTAAGTCCCAAAAATGGAAGAAATAAAAATATCACCTTATTTTGCGGAAATGATACCTTACATAGTTCCTTACACCAAAGTATGAAAAAGTTATTGCCAACAGAATATGGTGAAAAGAAGACTTTTTTTGTACAAGAGGTTTTTAAAACCTAACAAAACCTATTAAAATTTGATAACTTGACCATTTAGCCTGCTTGTATCTGCATCTGTTAGTTCCATGCTCCTGCCTCCTCCTTCTCCATGCTGCCTGCAGGAGGCAAGATGTAAGGGGCATATTGGAAACAACCAGAATTTTTTTTACTAAGGCACCAATCACAGTTCTGAAATGATTTTATAAGGAAAATCTCCCTTTTAATATCAGAAAGGGTTGTGATTCTAGGCTTCGTGGGGAATGGAAGCTGTATATGAAATTCACACTCCTGACTGGTGCATTTACACAGCCGTCTGGGGGGATGTATATGCGGCCAGGGATGCAATGAGCTACAGGGAGAGAGTGGTGCTGTTACCTGTGGGATGGCTGGGTTTTGTGGTGCACCACAGCCTTACTCACGGTCTCACAGATACAAGGGTTTCCACACCAACGGACTACTCTCTGGCGCCTCCATGTAATCTTTTACATCCGAGGGCTCCTGTAGAGGTTTTAGGGGGGGCTCCACCAATGTTTGTGGCTGTCAGCATTGTGGATCTGTAGTTCCACCTGATACGGCTGTCCTGGCAGATGGCCCCTGATGATGGTGATGTGCAAATTGACCAGACGACAAGTAGAGGAGGAGGGAGGTATAACAATAACTCTTTTATTGATGACTTACAGGCACTTGTACAGTCCAGTTACATATAGATCTTAATATTGGGGGCCTGGAATGAGTTACTGCGCTTGTGGATAAAAAGAGGTAGATGGCTTCCTGAAACCCCAGTTCATCACTACAAGTGGGAGGCTGGTGGGCACTGTGATCCTGTAATTCTGAATTTCCCAATGGTGCATGAGTCTTTACCCTCCCTGTAAGATGGGAAGCTTTTTGTTAAACTATCTAGGCTGAGCCAAAAGCTATTACATGCGGTTCCTAGAATAATACAAAGGTCCTTGTATAACTTCCCTTCTGAATCCCAGAAAGATAAGGTGCAGATGACTAATTACACTCTGCCACCCAATAAACTCAAGTCCACTTGGGTTGAGAATTTCCCATTAACAGTAGAGGTACTTTTTGTTTTCATGGAAAGCACCTGGTGAATTTTCTCTCACACACTGATCTCTTCTCCTTGGTCTCCATTTTCTCCTTATCAGCAGAAGACAGACATATCTTACCAAAGAGACACACCGGCCTACCAACTGAACAACCACTAGTCCCCCTCTTGTTACATGTATGGTTTGTGGCTGTGGCCCTCATTAGCATGTTCCGCCTACCGTCCAGCATGTTCAAGGAAAAACCGGAAAATGCTAACACTAGCCCAGTCTGGCGTTCTGAGGCTACGGCGCTGCAGTGTCGGAGCAGTTTAAGGGACCTTGTAGTTTACTGGGGTAAAATCTATTGAAAGTCCCTTTCCTAGTTACCTCTTTTTCATGACAATAGTATTTCATGTTGAATCATTCTTTTTTGATGCATGTTTAGTTTATCCTATCCTTGCAATTGCATCTTTCGTCTTTTTCGTCTTTTTGTTGCAAATGTCTCAAATCCACGTAGATACAAGAATCCCAACTTGGCATATACTTAGGTATATAAAAAAAATAAACTGAGTACTCACCTTTCCAATGCCCTGGAAGGTCCTCTTCTTACTTCATGTACCCGGCTAGAAGCGACAGGTCCGGGCACTGACATAATGGGGGTCATTTACTAAGGACCTGAATTGCGTTTTTCCGGTGGGTTACCTGAATTTTACAGTTTTGCGCCGATTTTCCCTGAATTGCCCTGGGTTTTTGGCGCACGCGATCGGATTGTGGTGCATTGGCGCCGGCATGCGTGCAACGGAAATGGGGGGGGGCGTGGCCGTAAGAAAACCCGACGGATTCGGAAAAACCGCCGCGTAACTTGGTGAACTCCAGTGAACTCCGACGGACTTCAGCACAGCACCTAGTGGGCATGGGGCGAACTACCTTAGTGAATCGCCGGAAGACCCGAATCCTCCACAGACGACGCGCCGCTGGATCGTGAATGGGCAGGGTAAGTAAATCTGCCCCAATGTGTGCGCCGCTGGCGACGGTGCACATGCAGCAACAAGAGGACCTGCTGGGGCATTGGAAGGGTGAGTACTCTGTTTATTTTTTTATGTGCTGGGCATACAGGGGGCTGGTTGGTTATATACTACAGGGGGTTGACTGGTTATTTACTACACAAGGATGGCTATATGCTACAGGGGGCTGGCTATATTTACAGGAGACTAGCTATATGCTACAGGGGGCTGGCTATATACTACATGGGGCTGGCTGGCTATAAACTGCTGGGGTCTTGCTGAATGTATACTGCTGGGGGCTGGCTATATACTGCTGGGGGCTTGCTGACTATATACTACAAGTGGCTGGCTGGCTATATAATACAGGGGGTTGGCTGACTATATACTTCTGGGGGCTGACTATATACTACTAGTGGCTGGCTGGGTATATGCTACATGGGGTCAGCTGGCTATATACAACAGGGGACTGGCTGACTATATACTACAGGGTACTGTCTGGTTATATACTACAGGGGGCTGTCTACCTATATACTACCAGTGGCAGGCTGGCTATATACTACAAGGGGGCTAGCTGGCTATATACTACTGGGGGCTGGCATTCTATATACTGCTGGGGCTGGCTATATACAGCTGGTGGCTGGCTGTCTATATACTACAGGGGCTGGCTGGCAATATACTACAGGGCACTAGCTGGCTATATACTACTGGGGGCTGGCTGGCTATATACCACTGGGGGCTGGGTGGCTATATACTACTGGGGGCTTGCTGGCTATATACTACTGGGGGCTTGCTGGCTATATACTGGGGAGGCTGTGACCAATGTTTTCCCATCCTAGGCTTATACTCGAGTCAATTGGTTACCCCATTTTTTTGTGTTAAAATTAGGTGCATGTCCCCCAATGGGTCAATGAAAAAAACAGAGTCCAAATGCAATTTGTCCATTTAAAATGGATAGACAGATCCAAAACCAATGGCACTTGGCATGCGCAGCCACTCGGCATTCAGCTCTATGGGATCACTGGGATGTATAGTCTAGGATCTTGTCAGCGCTCCCATAGAGGTGAATGGAAAATGGCTGTGGCACTCCCTCCATCCAGGAGGAGGTTAGCAGACCTCCATTCCTGAGATAGGTGGGCTGGCTAGCTCAGACATGAACAGCCTGTTTTTCTTGCCAGGTAAGCGTAGGGCCGGAGCCACACTGTGCATTCGCGAGAACTCGGGTGAGACTGCAGCAGGGCTTGGAGTCCCCTACAAACAAGGAGGCAGGGCATGGCGTGGGTGGGGTTCTCTGACCAAACAGCCACAAAGAAGGGTGCCAGGTTGATTGCTGCGCCGAATATCCCACCTTCCTGACCGAAGGAAGGCATCGAATATTGCATAACATATAGACCCTTTATATAGACACTACAAGAACACATTAATCCTGCCAAATAAGGTACATTTTGTGGTTTAATAGAACTCAAGCTGGTGACAGGTTCCCTATAAGTCTGGAGTTGTGTGATTATTCTTTTAGTGTTTTTAAGGTTTTGGTCATGCTTGATTTTTCTTAGGGGTTGATAAATGAGTCATGTGAGGTTTTTTGAGACTTTTCTTTGAACAGCCATGCAAAGGTTGAAGCCACCTGCTTTGGACTGGAGTTTATCTGCATAAAAAATTGTAACTTTTTACAGCAATTGCAAAAAATTAACAAACAAGTGATTCAAATGTGTTTCAATGTGCCGAGCCCTGACCACGTACATTTGCACTGTGGGACTTATTTATTAAGGGTCGCAGATCGAACCTTTGTCTGACTTTCAGTCTTTTTCGGGGATTGCAGGGCTTTGGCAGGTATTTAACAGGTGTCTGCACTGGGATTGTGTCGCACGCATAGTTTTTTGTCGCAGCTGCGCTGGCTTCCATGAGACACGAAATTAGGGGGCGTGTCACCGGACAATCCGACTGATTTGGATTGAGCGCGGGATTTAACTTTCATATTGTGTCGCAATCCAATGCACTTATATGCACCACTTAAAAGAAGGTGAACTCCGGCGGGCCTGAGCGGGGAAGCAACACATGCAGGATATCAGGCGCACGATCTTAGTGAATCGCGGCAGAGTGCATTATCGCACAATGCACTTTTGGGGGAATTCCATCCGATAGGTAAGTAGATTAGCCCCTGTGTTTCAAAACACAATGCAAATAGAAGATGGCGAAGCAGCCTCAGCATGTCTGCTCACAATGGATTATACAATATCTGCACAGTGGACAGTATTTTTACATGTGTGTGTAAAACAATATGCAACCAAAATGGATTTCCACAGTGCAGATCCTGCCCCCTGGCATATGCCGAGTACAGACCGGAAAACATTATTACAACTAGACTAAATTTCAGCGAGGTCTCACAATCTACGGTACTTTATGGATTGTTTTTGCTGCTTCTGCTTTTGTTGGAAGTAATTGATTAATTTAGATTGTATGAATATAATCTAAGAAATGACTTTTTATTGCCTTTTTTCTGTTTATGCTGGTTTTATTTATAGACAATAACACCTTCATAATCTACCTTTGTAATCTGTTTGCTAAGCGTCATTGAGCACCAACTGTTCCTGTTAATATCCTTGTTATTTGTGTACTTTGTTGCTAAGATTTTTTTTACATATCTATGTTATGAGGTCTATTTGTTAATTATTTTTTACATTTCAGATTAATATTTTCTTTAATTAGGTAGTGTGTACATTCACAGCTGAAAATCAGATGTATTAGATAAAGTGATTTTTATAGCCTGTGGAATATCCTGTCCATTTTATGGAAAATGATTGTTTGGTGATATGACAATAACATGTTATGAATGCTAATAGGGGAGATAGCATTATGAAACACCCCAGCCCTGCTGGTTGTAATAAGGCAAAGGGAGCAGTAATGTGTTTTGACTGATAAGAGATGATGATGCTAACTTGTAGAAGGGCTCTTGGATATCCATATTCCCCTGGATTTACCATAAGAAGAATAGAGGACAGTAACAGGCTGCGACTGGTAATGACATGAGGAAAATATCCCATAACCAAGACTCTAATAGGCCCTAATGCAAATATTAGTTGAGGTACTCATTATTTATTGCTATACTTGACAATAAATAATAATATGACCATACACCAATATTACATATACACCTCATCGTTCATTAATATAGAGGCCCCACCCAGTCCATTATACATGAGAATACAAGTATATCACATCTACACCCCCTTATTAACCAATATATAGTACAACAGCACCATCCTCATTCATTTATACATTTTACTGCAGCTCCCCTTAGATATATATAGTGCAGCAGCCCATCACAAATTAATATATGGTAGAGCAGTACCATACTCTTTAATTAATATATAGTACAGCAGTATCCTCCTCATTAATGAATACAGGCAGTCTCCGGGTTAAATACATTATTGGTTCCATAGGTTTGTACTTAAGTTGAATTTGTAAGTAAGTTGAAACTGTATATTTTATAACTGTAGCAGACAACATTTTTTTATGCCCCAGTGACAATTGTAAAGCTTCGTGACAGACAACTTACAGCTAATCATTGCAGTTTTTTGACTATAGTAAAGCATTTGGAGAGCTTCACTTGAGATCACAGTGGACAGAGGGGTCTGTCTTTAACTAAGGGTTGTCTGTAAGTCGGGTGTCCTTAAGTAGGGGACCACCTGTATATAGTACAGCAGCCCACCATAAATCAATATATGGTACAGCAAAAAATCCATTGTTAATTAATATATATTACAGAGTCACCCATCATAAATTGATATACAGGCAGTCCCCGGGTTACGTACAAGATGGGGTCTGTAGGTTTGTTCTCAAGTTGAATTTGTAAACAAGTCGGAACTGTATATTTTATCATTGTAACTAGAGATGAGGCGAACAGGCCTCGTCCGAGCTTGAGCTCGTCGAGCATTAGGGTACTCGAAATGCTCGTTACTCGTACTCGACAATACTTCGCCCGCTCGAGAAAATGGCAGCTCCCGCCGTTTTGCTTTTTGGCGGCCAGAAACAGAGCCAATCACAAGCCAGGAGAACTCTGCACTCCACCAGCATGACGTGGTCACCCTTACACGTCGATAGCAGTGGTTTTGTTGGCTGCCAATCAGGTGACCCTGGGATAGACTAGCCGCTGGCCGCGCTGCTCGGATCATTCTGTCTCTGAATGCCGCTAGGGAGAGACTGCTGCTGGTCAGGGAAAGCGTTAGGGTGTTCTATTGCTTACTGTTAGCGGATGATTCTCAAAGAACCCAACAGCCCTTCTTAGGGCACAATAACGTTCTACTTTTTTTTATTTTAATTTGCATCTTTTACCCATTTTGTGAGGAATTAGCAGGGGACTTGCTACCGTTGTGTTAGCTCTTGTGGCACACATATCCTACAAAGACCGAATTGGGAAAATTCATTAGGTTTTGGATTTCTATTAGGCAATAACTCAGTGTCATCTCATCTGGCATAGTAGTGTGCTTCTTTGATACTTGGCTAGAAATAGCCATAGGAGAATACAAACATCTTCTTGAAGCCTACAGTAGCGTTCTATATATTGATTCTGGTTGATCTGCTGGTGGCTGTAGTTTCTGGTCTCAGTGCATGTACTTGCCATTCGGCAATTTGTATTGAGACTTGCGACCGCTGTGTTCTGCGCTAGTGGCGCCCATACTCCATAGCAAAGGCCGAAGTGGCAAAATTCAGTGGGTTGGATTCTATTAGGCAATAACTCAGTGTCATCTCAATCTGGCATAGTATGTGTGCTTCCTTTGATACTTTGGCTAGAAAATAGCCATAGGAAATACAAACAAAACAGCTTCTTGAAGCCTACAGATAGCTTCTAATATATTTTTGATTTCTTTTGGTTGATTCTGCGTGGCTGTAGTTTCTGCAGTGCATGTACTGCCATTCTGAGCAATTTGTAGTGGACTTGCGACCGCTGTGTTCTGCGCTTAGTGGCGCACTACCATAGCAAAGGCCGAAGTGGCAAAATCAGTAGGGGTTGGATTTCTATTAGGCAATAACTCAGTGTCATCTCATCTGCATAGTAGTGTGCTTCCTTTGGATACTTGGCTAGAAATAGCCATAGGATAAACAACAGCTTCTTGACCTACAGTAGCGTTCTATATTATTTTGATTTCTGGTTGATCTGCGGGTGGCTGTAGTTTCTGCAGTGCATGTTACTTGCCAATTCTGAGCAATTTGTAGTGAGACTTGCGACCCGCTGTTTTCTGCGCTAGTGGCATCACATATCCATGCAAAGGCCGAAGTGGCAAAATTCAGTAGGGGTTGATTTCTATTAGGCACTAACTCAGTGTCATCTCATCTGGCTTAGTAGTGTGCTTCCTTTGATACTTGGCTAGAAAAAGCCATAGCAATAGGATAGGATTGGTTTGGTTTTAAAAACTCAAAAAAAACACAAAAACAAAAAAAAAAAAAACACAAAAAAACACAAAAAAACAAACAAAAAAGAAGTAAAAAAAAAAAAAAAGTATAACTCTATTTTAAAAATGTTTAACCCCAGGGCTGGGGTAGAGGACGAGGGCGGGACGTGGCGTCCACTACTGCAGGGGTCAGAGCCGTGGTCCTGGGCGGGGTGAGACACCACCTGCGATGAGGGAGCAGGGGACGCCGCAGACTACCTCCCTAGTTTCATGTCTAAGTTACTGGACTCGTGGTAGAGCACTGTTGAGGCCAGAACAGTGCGAACAGTGATGTCGTGGATTGCTGACAATGCTTCGAGCAATTTGTCCACCACCAGTCAGTCTTCCACGCAGTCCACCCATGTCCCCCGCCTCCCCACTCCCAGCTCCTGCACCTCAGCTCCTCCCCCCAGTCTGGCCCCCTCCCATGGAAAATTTGGCTTTTGAACCGGCATCATACTCTGAGGAACTGTTTTTCTGGACCCTTCCCACAGTCACAACCCACTGTCCGTTTCTGCTGAGCAATTTTCCGATGCCCAGTTTTTCCACCAGTCCACAGTCTGTGGTGTGAGTACCTGTCTTGACGTAGTGAAGTTGGTAAAAGTGTCCGACGATGAGGAGACACGGTTGTCAGACAGTGGGGAAGTGGTTGTCAGGGCAGGAAGTCCGAGGGGGGAGCAGACTGAGGGATCGGAGGATGATGAGGTGACAACCCAAGCTGGGTTGAGAGGCCGGGTGAACACAGTGCTCTGAGACGGAGGAGAGTCCCGACCTGAACAGGTTTGGAGAGGCAGTGTGGGGCCAGACGGAGAAGGCAGGGCCAGAGCTGGGCATCAGCGCCACTGTCACTAGTGAACTCTCCGTGGTGAGGGCTCTTTCGGCGAGGGCTAGATCTTCAAAGTGGAGGTTCTTTAAGGAAACACCGGATGACCGACGGACTGTGGTGTGCAACATTTGCCCAAACCAGCTCAGCAGGGGTTTTCCACCACTACTTCTAACTACCACCAGTATGCGCAGGCATATGAATGCAAGCACCCCCACTCAGTGGCAACAGCCCTTCACCTCCGGCCGTGCACCCACTGCTCCTTCCCCTGTGTCAGCTGCTAGTCAGCCCCCTGCCCAGACCTGGCACAAAACCCCATCGTCGCCTCCACGATCCTCCCCAGCATCCCAGCGTTCAGCCTCCATACCCAACGCTGGAGCGAAAGCAAATATAGTGCAACCCACCCGCACGCCCAAGCCCTTAATTGCACATCTCCAATTGCTTAGCCTGGAGATGCTGCCTCTATAGGGGGGGGGGGGGGGGCCCCCCCTAGTAAGAGACCGCAGCCTTTCGCCACCTCATGGCGGCGGCCGCCCTCGTCATCGCCCCACCGCCACTACTTTCCGATGTCCTCCAGCCTGCACAGCCGTGTCAGACAACATCATCCGTGCCCTGACCAACGCCGTTTCTGACAAGGTCCACCTGACCACGGACAACGTGGACAGTGCTGCCGGGCAGGGCCACTATATATCGCTGACGGCACATTGGGTTAACTTGGTGGAGGCTGGGACCGAGTCTGACCCTGGGGGCTGCTATATACTGCCGACGCCGAGGATTGCGGGGCCTACCTCGGTCCAGGTGTTTCAGGCCTACTATGCCTCCTCCTCCTCCCACCCCTCCTCCACCTCCTCCTCCGAACTACCATCCGTGGGCCCGGCGCATCATCGTCGTCTAGCACAGCAGCAGTGCCGTCGCTAAGCGACAGCAGGCGGTGCTCAAACTGCTGAGCCTAGGCGACAAAAGGCACACCGCCCAAGAGCTATTACAGGCATCCGCGCAGACGATCTGTGGCTGGCACCGCTGAACCTCAAGCCGGAATGTTGTGTGTGACAACGGCCGTAACCTGGGGCGCTCTGCAACTCGGCAGACTGACACAGGTGCCATGCCTGGCCCGTGTTTTAAATCGGATAGTGCAGCGTTTCCTCCAGACATAATACCCCAATCTGTCTGATTTGCTCACGAAGGTGCGCCGCATCTGTGCGCATTTCAGAAGTCCAGCCCAATTGCTGCCACTCTCAGGGCAGCGCACGCCGCCTCCAACTGCGCCCGCTCACCGATGTTGTGCGACGTGCCCACGAGGTGGAATTCCACATGACCATGTTATCCAGAGTTTACCAGCAGCGCAGAGCGATGTAGACTGCCATTGTCCAACTTCCACCAGAACTGGTAGTCAGGTCGTCAACTTCCTCCAGTCTACAATGAGGAGTGAACTGGATATGTCTGATATCGTGTCAGGTGCTGAGTAACTTTGAGAGTCAACACAGATGGTCATGGCGATGCCGCCATCATCAGCCTCACCATCCCGCTGCTTGGCCTGTTGAAAAACTCTCTGGTCAGCATGAAGTCGAAGCTTGCGCTCGTCACAAGAGACGGGGAAGAATATTCCCTTGTTGATAGCCAAAGCACCCTGAGTCTGTTTCTCAGCGCATATCGGGGAGGTGAGAGTGTGGAGGAGGATGAGGAGGTAAGAGGAGGAGATGTTGGGCGAGACACAGAGGACCCATTGTTGAGTCCTCACTGTTCAGCGTGTACTGGGCAGAAGAAGAGGAGTTGGAGAGTTGGAGGAGGAGAATGGACAGTCAGGCCAGTGAGGGAGTGAATTCTTACGCGTTGGTACTCTCTGGCTCTATGGCAGTTTTCATGCTAGGCTGGCCTATCCCGTGACCCTCGCGTTCAAAGAATTTATTCCAGCACCGTCTGGGTGTTCACTCTCCTGGACCCACGGTACAAGCAAATCTTCCCACTCTCAGTCCCGGAGAGGAAAGGAGTGTGAGAATTCTGAATACCACAGGCCCTGGTGCACAGCTGAAACAGTATTTTCCCTTCTGACAGCGCTAGCGGCAGAGTGCGTATTCTGCGGGACAAGAGCGAGGGAGAGTAGGCGAGCAGGCCGCTTGTCCAGCACTGGCAAGGTACGCTTTACAAGGCTTTTTGCCAGCTTTATGTCACCCCAGCAAGACACTGTCACCTGTCCCAGTCTCCGCAGAGTAGGGCTGATCTTTACAGAAATATTGTAGGAGTACGTAGCTGACCATACCAATCTTCCTAATATCACACGCTCCTACCACTACTGGGTTCAAAGCTGGACATGTGGCACGACTGGCGCTGTACGCCTGGGGTTCTTGCCTGCCCTGCGCTAGCGTCTTGTCCGAGCGGTTTTTCAGTGCAGCTGGTGGCATCATCACCGTAAGCGTACACCGCCTGTCGACTGACAGCGCTGACAGGCTGCCGCTTATTAAAATGAATAAAGGCTGGATTTCTCAAATTCCAATCTCCACCAGGTGAAGAAGCTCAACCTAATAATTGATCCACTCCTCCTACCCCTCCTCATCCTCCCATTCCTCTCCTCCTCTTTGAGACAGTAAGCGAGGAAAAATGGCTAGTTTTTTGACAAGGGCCCACTGGCGTTCTTGCTTATAGTTTTTTACTTTCATGCATTTTAGTGTTTCTGAGGGCCCACCTACCGGTCTCTCTTTTGAACATTTTTGTGAGTGCCACATCCGGCACTCAATCTATTCCCTTTTCTGGAGGGTCCACCTACCCGGTCCCTTGTTTTAAAAAATTTTGGACTGGCTAAAAAAAAACATACAGCCTCAATCTATGCTATTCCATTTTAACTGTAGGGCCACCTACCGCTCCTGTTTGAAACTTTTTGGGGACTGCCACAATACGTCACCAATCTATTTCCATTTGTAACTGCATGGCGCACCTACCTGCTCTCTGGTTGAACATTTTTGGACTGGCCACATCAGGCACTCATCTATTCCATTTTACTGGGATGGCCACCTACCTTGCCCTCTGGTTTGAAACATTTTGGGACTGCCCATACAGGCACCAATCTATTCCCTAATTTACTGTCAGGCACCTACCTGCTCCTCTGGTTTGACAAGTTTTGGTACTGCCACCATACAGCCTCAATTATTCCATTTTACTGGAGGCCCCCTACCGGCTCCTTGTTTGCAACATTTTTGGGAACTGCCACATACAGGCACTCAATCTATTTCCATTTCCTGCAGGGCCCCTACTGCTACTCTGGTTTGAACAATTTTTTGGGACTGCCACATAACAGGCACTCAATCTATTCCCTTTTATTACTTCAGGGCCACCTCCTGCTCTCTGGTTTGAACACTTTTTGTGGACTTGCCACATACGGCAATCATCTATTCGCTTTTACTAACTGGAGGGCCAACCTACCTGCTCCTCTGGTTTGAAGAATTTTTGGAACTGGCCACATACAGGCACTCAATATCTATTTCCATTTTACTGGAGGGCCCCTACCTGCTCCTCTGGTTTGAAATTTTTGTGAACCTGCCACATACAGGCACTCAATCTATCCATTTTACTGGAGGGCCACCTACTGCTCCTCTGGTTGAAAAATTTTGGGACTGCCACATACAGGCACTATCCAAATTTAAATTGTCTCCATAGCAGCCTCCACTCTTTCTCCATTGCTACCCCCAGCAACCACCCCCCTCCAAAAGTCGTCCATATATCTGCCTCCAACAATCGTCCCTTTATCAAACGAGGTGTGGTCCAGTCAGAATTTTGGTTGTTTTTTCATGGATTCCACTCAAAGTTGTTAACTTTGTCGCCACCCTGCCTGTGGTTATCCACAAATATACTGGCAAACTTTTAACCATTTAGGGTATTATTTCAAGCCGCTTTCTTGCGCATCCTGTTTACAACATTCCCCGCACCCGGCATAATCCTAAACTTATACGAACCTACTACCCTTGATCCTTATCAAAATGTTTCCTGAAGTGGCTGTTTGGGAGTAGCCTAGAGACATGGGCTTGGATTGGCTAAGCTCGCCTGGCAGCGAACGCCAGCTCCATGCGCATCAATGCGCTTCCTTCTTGCTCATCTGTTTCATTCCCCTCACCCTCCATATCCAACTTTATAAAACGCTACTACACAACTTGTGCCTGCCTGGGACCGAGTCTGACCTGGGGCTGGTCATATACTGCCGCCGCAGAGAATTGCGGGGCCTACCTCGGTCAAGGTCTCACCAGGCCTACTATACCTCCTCCCACCCCTCCTCCACCTCATCCTCCTCGAATTATTACCATCCGTTGGGCATGGCGCCTCATCGGTAGCTCTAGGCACAGCACTTGCCGTCGCTAAGCGACAGCATGCGGTGATGAACTGCTGAGCCTAGGCCGATAAAAGGCACACGCCCAGAGCTATTACAGGGCATTCCACATCAAAGTTGTTACTTTGTCGCCACCCTGCTGTGTAATCCACAAAAATACATTCAACTTTTACCATTAGGGATATTATTTCAGCGCTCTTTTGCGCATCTGTTTACATTCCCCTCACCCGCCATAGCCTAAACTTATAAGAACGCTCCTACAACTGATTCTTAACAAAGGTTCTTAGAATGCTGTTTGGGGAGTAGCCTATAGACATGGCTTGGATTGGCGAAGCTCGCCTGGCACGGAGCGCCAGCGTTCATCCAAGATCCAACTAACAATTTTACTGCAGCACAACCTTTAATTCTAATACTACTAGTTCACTGCCTCCATACATGGTCCCCTTATCAAAACGACTGTGTCATGCATAATTTTGGGTTGTTTTCATGGCTTCCATTTTAACTTTGTCGCCACCCCCCTCTGTGTAATCCACAAATATACGGGCAAACTTTTAATCATTTACCGATATTATTTGAGCGCTTCTTGCTCACCTCCTTTGGTTCCTCTCTCTTGCCCACCCCATTGGTTTGAAAGCCTGAGTCCATTTAGGTAGGTCGCCATCGCCACTCTCTAGCCTGCTGCCGCTGCCTCTGCCTGCCTCCCTATAGTGTCAGGTCATTAATTGGATGTTTTAGATCTATCTAGCTTCATTCTGTCCACTTCGTCATGGCCAGTGCTGTTTGCCCATAATTTTTGGCATAATGGTGCGATTAGGCAGCCTCTCAGAGGCATCCATGCTGCTGCCCTGCTGTTTCATGTCCATTTCCCCGTGGTGTTTTTCCATCCTTTCTTAGTTGCCCAGTGTTTGGCCAGCTTCCCTGTGCAGAGCCTGGGCCCCTTGAAAATGCTCGAGTCTTCCCATTGACTTCAATGGGGTTTCGTTATTCGAGACGAGCACTCGAGCCATCGGAAAAGTTTCGTCCTCGAATAACGAGTATACCCGAGCATTTTTAAGTGTCGCATCATCTTAATTGTAACCCCAAACTAATTTTTTTTGGGTCTCTGTGACAATTGGATTTTAAAAATGTTGGGTTGTCATAAGAACCAGAATTAACAATAAATCTTTACTACAGACACATTTGATAACTGTTATAGCTGTTTATTGTAGCCTAGGACTAAAGTACAGTAAATTACCAACATCCAGAGGTCCGTTTGTAACTTGGGGTCGCCTGTAAGTCGGGTGTTCTTAAGTAGGGGACCGCCTGTATAGTACAGAAACACCCCTTGTTAATTAGTATATAGTACAAGAGCACACCCATAAATCTGTAACAAAGCCGCACCACCCTCATTAAATAAAACATAGCACAGCAGCACCCCCTCATTAATAAATATGTAGCACAGAATCCCCTCCATCAAAAGTAGTACAGTACCTCCTCATCAAATAATATAGGTGGTCAGTTAAAATATAAACAAATGAAATAAAATCATTATGGTAAAACTTTGGATTATGAATACAGGCAGTCCTCGAGTTACGTACAAGATTCTGTAGGTTTGTTCTTAAGTTGAATTTGTATGCAAATCGGAACTGTATATTTTATCATTGTAACCCCAACCAAATTTTTTTTTGTTTATGTGACAATTGGATTTTAAAATGTTGGATTTTTTAAAGAACCAGGATTAACAATAAAGCTTAATTGCAGACAAGTGTGATAACTGTTACAGCTGTTTATTGTAGCCTAGGGCTAAAGTACAGTAAATTACCAAAATCCAGAGGTCCGTTTGTAACTAGGGGTCGTCTGTAAGTCGGGTGTTCTTAAGTCTGGGTCCGCTTGTATCCTGGTCTGTGAGCATCAAGATGAGCTTTCCCAAAAATGTAAATGTTATGAACAAAATTATGCAATATATTATATGAGCTCTCCTCCCCCTCTACTGTATAACACAAAATTGAAGAAGAAGAACTAAAGGGGCTAGATGTTGCACTACACACGGCTAATTAATTTTGAGTTGTGGAACAATCGTCTGTATTTCCATAACTTCCAATGGAAAAACTTGCTTTGACATATGAGTGGTTTGGATTACGAGCACAAATTAAGCTAGTAATCCAAGGTTCTAACGCACTTACCTCCTAGTTGCTGCAGATCAACCCTGAGACACATCTGCCTAGATGCAGCTGCCTTGCTACAAATCCCCCACAACATCCCGACTTCTTTCAGGTTCATACATGGGATAAATTACAGAAACAGACTCCATTCTGTTTTTTCTCCCTGATGTCTCTTCCAGTTTCTTCATTGGTCCCATGAGCTATTTAAACCTGTTGGTTCTCGACTGGACCTTCTTTATACCTTTAAGGTGAAAGCGTTTGGATTACGAGCACAAATTAAGCTAGTAATCCAAGGTTCTAACGTACTTACCTCCTAGTTGCTGCAGATCAACCTTGAGACACATCTGCCTAGATGCAGCTGCCTTGCTACAAATCCCCCACAACATCCCGACTTCTTTCAGGTTCATACATGGGATAAATTACAGAAACAGACTCCATTCTGTTTTTTCTCCCTGATGTCTCTTCCAGTTTCTTCATTGGACCCATGAGCTATTTAAACCTGAACAAAACCTTAAAGAACTCATGAGTGATATCCGGTCCACATAAACTAGATTACACCATTTAGAATTAAAAACTTCTTTTAATAATCCATGACATTTAAAAACATCAATGTGACAGTATGACTACAGTATATTGTCCTCGGGATTCCACTATTGCATCCACGCAACACAAATCAGCAATTTAAGCACTATAAACCCAGGCATCTTGATGTGTATACATTGATAGAAAAATCTTATAAAGTGCCTGTGCAAAGGAAGTTATTGGTGATCCAACCTAACATAGAATTGTAAACTTATGGTAAAGTGCTAAGTGCTTATTCTAACAGGATGATTAGCAGTAATCAGCTTACCCTGCTGGTGTTGGCGGGGACCAGTAACCCGACGCGCGTTTCGCGTTACCCACACCCGCTTTCCTCAGGGGGCCTGGGTTTTATGGGGGTCGGTGTGTGGATCATGCTCATAGCTACATTTTCAACAGCCCGTAGACACGTCGCTCCGTTGGTTGTGATCGTGCACGGTAGCGAACCCATCTTCCCACCTCCCCTTGGGCTGTCCTTTGACAACTGCAGACACATGCTCCAGGCCAGCATTGCTATGCTCGGCAACCCCGATGTCGCGTTTCGGCCTTTGCGATGTATGTATGCAGTTCCGGGTACTGATAACTTCGACGTAATGGCGTTTTTGCATCTTCAGTCGGCGTGGATCGCTCGTCTCTTACCCTCGCCTGTCGTGCGCTAACTATTCAGGCCTTTTGTAGTTACCTCCTCCTCTGTGTGGCCCCTTTTATTCGTCTGTCCATCGGAATCTGATATTTCTTCAGTCCTGGTAATATTAGCCCGAGTCCGTTGCCATTGCCCTTTTCGCCACTGAGCTCCTTCGGGGAGTTTTGTGGCTTCTCGCTCGTTTGCACTCCAGACTCTTCCTCCCACCATTCGTGCCCCGTTACATTGACCCTTCTGACGCGTGGATTGGTAAGTCTGTCCGCGCTACCTCATCCCCAGCTTGCCGTCGCTCTACACCTTCCTTTTCGCTTCTACCGTATTGCTTAGTGGCACTTTGTCCTACTGGCGTCTTACCGCTGTGCGCTGTGATGAGCGCTTTGCCGACCGACCTTTTCTTTTGTGCTTTCTGACTACTTTCCTCACTCAGCGAGCTCGGGCTTGGTATTTCCTGTTCGTGTTCCGCGTCGCCATTCTAGACCCCCTGTGCGTCTTCCTGACATATCCGCTACCCTCCTGCTCCTATTGCTGAGTCCCGGGCGGGTTTCGGTCCGTCCTCTCCTGTTTCCAGCTCCCCATCCCTCATCGTGTGAGCGCCGCTGCCGTGCTGGTCCTGAGCCACGTGGTCAGCTTAGTCACAACTAGCGCTCTGCTAGCAATGTCCATATTCTGCTGTCTTTCACAGCCTCTTGCCATACCGCTTTCCTTCTTGGTCTTCACCCTCATCCCTTCCGCTTCTCCGTGCTCACGCCTTCTTCTTTCTGCATACACCTCTAATCCGCTGAGCCCCTTCGACCGATGTGTGTATGCTAACTATCTTTCCTTCTCCCGTCCTTTCGCTCGACCCGATGTGCCTCGCGGACTTCGGATGACCCAATGTACCTGACATGTCGTTTTGGCCGCACCCCCCTCTTCAGCGCCGAGGACCTGTTGTGCACTGGTACGCTGTGCCCTTGCTCAAGCGTCTCCCGCCCTCACTGTCTCCTTCCCCTACGGATCGCATGTTGCCCAGGTTCCTTCTGCTCATATTTCATTTCCTGCTTTTTGAGCTAGCGATTTTTCCCTTTCGTGAAATCCCTTCCCCCGTTCCCCGCCTACTATACCGTGCCCCTCCTCACTGTTCCGTCCGCTCGTTCTATTGGTCAAGGCGTGCCGGTGGTAGTATCCCGACATCAGCCTCGTCTGTAGACTCACGACCGGTGCGCGTCCCCATGCCGGCAAGCGTGCATTCCATTGCAACGTCTTTTTGGCAGTACCGACCTCCTATCTCTTGGCGAGTCTAGACCGCACATCCAGTGTCAAGCTCTCTTCTGTACATGCAGATCTTCGTCGTTCTCCCCTCAAAGCAAGAATGAAGACTGATGTCTGGTAAATAAAATGGCTGAAGAAATTGAGTGCAGCACGCTCATAACTAGTACTGGATTGTAATGTAATAAAGAACATTAACTGAATATGCTTTGTGGCAAAAGGTGGAAATTAAAGAGACTAAATGTGAAAATTGATAAATAATTCGTAGCTATTAGTGTGATAGTGGTGTTAAATTAAAGTGTAACAAAGTGATGGTGTGGGCAATAAAGTTGAAATTGATGTAAAGTGAAGATTGAATGTCATAATGTGTCTGTTCTGACGCTGCATGAGTCATTGCGATGCGACGTAACCCGTGGTCGCGCGCCTTGCTATCCTCCCCTCCTGCTGCTGCTTTGCTGTTACCATTGCTACCGCGCGCACTCAGGCGCTTGCCTCTCTCAGTGGGTTGTTGTCGCCTGTCTGGATTTTCGCCAGTAGCTTGGGTGCGTAGTCCGCGTCACCGTGCCTCGGTACACTGCGAGGTCTGTTTGGCTCCGTCATTGACAGAAAAAGCAGGGCAACGGTCGGGCGGTGCATATAGTGCTGTCATAGAGCCGTCCCGTCGGGAACGTACTGCGGAGTCGTCGTGGATTGCCGGGGTAAGGGGCAGCGAGGAGAGCATAAGGCGGCGAACAAGCCAGCTGTGCGAGAGACACATGCAAGAATGAGAGAGAGAGGCTACGACTGTGTACGTAGTCGTACCCACAAATCAGAGTGTGTAAAGAGAGGGCAGAAAGGAAAGAGCGAAGCGCGGGGCCGGCGGGCCCGGAGCTGCGGGTGCAGCGACGGAACACAGGGGGTGGCACACAGCGGGGGTAGGTTGGTGGTGGTGAAAAAGGCCAGGAAGGCACATGGATATCAATGTCAGGTTACCACACTACAGGGTTGAACAGCGATAAACACACCCACACACCCGAGTACTACCCCCACCCACCCCCACACCAACACCACCCCACACCCTCATAACCCCCCCCCCATCACTCAAAATTGCAAGCGTACCCCAAATCTGTCACAGTACCCCCCAAAAAAAATTTCCCACCCCCCAACTGCCCCCCCCCCCGCACCCCCCCAACAAGTGAAAGACAGTTAGTGATATGATTAAGTCAATTGGACTCTCGTTACTCAAACTCCAATATATGTATAGTCCTATCAAGCTCCAGACTTATATATAGTCCTATCAAAGTCCTGTAGGAGGGAGCCCAAAAAGTATCCTACTTCTTTCTCTCGCCGCGTTTTAACTGTGATCTCCATCTCTTGTATCATTTCTCTTGTTTTTTCTTCTTCTTCTTTCTTCTTCTTAGATCTTTTTTTCTTTCGGCTTTTTATGGGGTCAGCATTTTTCATCACGTCCATTCTAATCTCAGGGACCACCAGACGCGCATCACAGGAAGGTATATTAAGCATCGTGTTTGTATATTACTACAATAAATCTTGTATAGAAAAATATCTCTTAGTCATTTGTTTCAAAAACAAACAAGATAAAAACAGGTGGAGGGGAGGAGAAACAAAAAATAGAAGGAGGGAAAAGTATGGAAACATCAGAAAGGTGTAAATTTCTTGAAACCACTCTAGTCTGTAGAATATGGTGGACAAGGTGTGGTTGTAAACAGAGGCATTTCAGGAAAAGCATTATTGTGAGTCTTACAAAGAATGGAGAGACAGCTTAATGCTCGTTAAGAACCTTTTGGAACCTTCGTATCTAAAAGTACAATCCATTTGCACTCCCTCTGTGCCAATAATTTCTTATGTTCGCCACCTCAATGCCCAAATGGAGTCTTTCAATTCACGGACCTTAAGGTCCTAGGACAGTGATGGCAAACCTATTAATGCCGAGTGCCCAAACTACGACCGAAACCCAAATATCTTTTGCAAATGCCGATTCGACAATTTAAAACAGTAACTTATTACTCCCTGCTCTGTTACATGTTTAAATTGTATAGGCACCTAGGACAACCATACAGTAGAAATAAGGAGAAGAAGTTTGGATTATCATTGTAGCTTTCCTTCTTTAGGGTTCTGGGCTGCGTGGGACTGCAGGAGGCCTTGAGTCCTTCTGGCAGAACTCTGTGCGCTGGGGGTGATGGGCCAGGTGCCACAGAAGGGGCTCGAGTGCCACCTCTGGCACCACGTGCCATAGGTTCGCCATCACGTCCATGGATCAAATTGTGATGTGTCCTAAATGTCTGGATTGTTTTCAATTGGCTCAATTCTAAGGCGTCCTCGCTTGTTGAGCCTTCATTATGTCCTTAGAGTGTTTCCCTTGTCCGGACCCAATTCTCTAATTGTCATCCCTATATACACCACCAAAGAGCAGCCACAAGTTGCATAATATATAACATTGGCACTGCTGCAGGAAATGTATTCCATTATTTGAATGTCCTACTTCCATCAGAGGAGTCAAATTCCTTGCGTCCCTCAAATGTTTTGGCAGGCTACACAATCACCAGCATGGGAAACATCCCAACTTCCTGCTTCCCTCCCCAAATCGGTCCACAATTGGGTTAAGTGGTACTAACCAGGAAATCTTTTAAGTTTTTACTGCGTCTAGCGGTTAAAGATGGTCCTAATCTTGTGAACATCTTTTATGTTGCCATCTGTCTGTAGATGGACAATACTTAACTATACTACTCGTTAAAATTGCTCTCATTTCGGCCATTTGTCATTGTATGGCGCAATGAACCTGACACAATTGTCTTCAGTTGTTCTTTTTTTTGTTGTGAGTGGGTACCGGTGGTCAACAAATCGGTTCTTGATTGTTTTGGCCCTGTCTAAGCCTCTTTTTTATGGTTTATTATGTGCTGTACCCCCCCTATCTCTAGAAATCTCCCTCTAAGGTCTCCCGCATGATGTCTAAATTTTGTTTCTGGATGAGCATAAGCCGCGGGCAACTAAAAATTGCCTATGGGGTATGGCCCTGATGGTGAGACGGGGGATGCGCCGAGGGAGGCATGTAATAACTAATTACAGAGTGGATTTTCTGTACATATCAGTCTGCAGTAGGCCTCGGTCCCACTAAATCTGAATGTCCAGAAAGTCACCATGTCTTTGGCTGTACTTATATGTAAGTTTTTATATTAAATTTGTTTCGGTTCAGTTGTTGCATGAACCGCATCAAGTCTCTTCCTCTTCCCTGCCAATAAATAGGAACGTCGTCGATGTAACGCGCCAAGCACTGCACCTGGTGGGCGAGCTGCACCCCGTCCGTCGCCAAAAACTCCCTCTATCCCATAATCCAAGGAAAAGGTTGGCGTACGACGGGGCGCAGGCCGCCCCCCTGGCAGTGCCGCGCTGCTGCAAATAAAAACCGCCCTTGAAAACAAAAAAATTGTGTGTCAGGGCAAAAGATAGCGCATCTCCAAAATTAAGTTTTGCCAAAGGTTGATCCATCGAGCTTTGAATTTAGAAAATATTGTACGGCATTTAGCCCATCTCGGTGTTCGATGCATGTATATAAAGATTCTACATCTGCTGTGACCAGCCACATGTCTGAGTCCAGGGAGATCCTGTTGGTTCTCGACTGGACCTTCTTTATACCTTTAAGGTGAAAGCATGAGGTTACAATACATTTCTGCACTGAAATATTGAGGAAGAAGAAGAAATATAGGGGCTAGATGCTGTGCTATATATCAGTGGCATAACTAGGTAAGGCAGGACCCCTAGGAAAGTCTTCTCACACGTGTGAGTTACAATCACACATCATGGGGCACATTTACTTACCCGGTCCTTGGAGTTCACTGAAAGTGCATTGTCCGACAATAATGCACTCTGCTGCAATTCACTAAGATTGTGCACCCAATTTTGTGCATGTATCGCTTCCCCCGCTCAGGTCCAACAGTGTTCACCTTCTTCTTCAATCGGAGCGTCCAATAGTACGCCTACCAATCTGCGTCACATGGAAGCCAGCTGCACCAAAATACGATCGCGTGCAACACAATCCCAGCACAGTCAACTGTTACATCCCTTCCAAAGCCGTCCAAATCCCAAAAACAGTCCGACGAATCATTCTAGTAATCCATGGTTCCACCGTACACAATGTAACAGCCTGCAGTGTGGTTGCTTGGCTTTCAATGGAGAGGGGAGGGGTAAGGAGGGCTCTCTCTCCTTCCCTTCTCCACTAGGCCATGTGCTATGCCCAAGATCCGATCAAGGCAAGCACCAGACTGTGTGAATGAGGAGCCTCGGGAGGAACAGGGAAGAGCAGTTGCTCTACCAGAGCTTCTTTCTGTTATGCTCCAGACAGAAGCGTGCATAGGTCAAGGATGTTTACTCTCCCTCCTGTCAGGGACCCCCTGGGTGACAGGGGACATGGACAATTGCAGGGTTCCCCCATCCTATTCTAATGTCAGAACTGAAACAACTACTGGCAGTGCGGAGAAAAATACACACTGTACTCTGCCACCGCATCTGCCCAGGGAACAGCAGGGCCCAGGGCCCTATATGAAGACACACCATCAGTCTTAAAAAAAAAATCTATACTCACCTTCCGGCTTCTTCTCCCTGACCCCACCGCTTCGCATCACTATGAAATGGCAGTGTCGTGGCGGCGTGACGTCATACTGCCCAAGCCTTACGGGCTCTTACACTTTGACGTCACGCTGTTGAGCCGGAAGATGGAGCTACATGGAGAAGACGGAGCCGCGGGGTCGGTGAGAAGAAGCTGGAAGGGGATTTTTTTTTTTCATTCAAGAGGGACCTGCTGTGGACATTTCATTACAAGGGAGCATCTGGGTTGGACATTTTGTTAAAGGGGTCCATTTGGGATGGACATTTCAGTAAAGGGGGTATATGGGGTGGACATTTCATTAAAAGGGGGCATTTGTGGTGGACATTTCAGTAAAGGGAGCATCAGCTGTGGGCATTTCATTAAAAGGGGTGTCTGGGGTGGACATTTCATTAAAGCTTACAATTCTTAAGTATCCCTAATCCCCCCTAGTTCTATACTTATAGCTTCTATGTATACTTATTTCCCCTTATTTACATTACTCGTGTACTGTTCTCCCATCCTCCCACCATATGCTCTCCTATTTATTGTCCATTATTTTATAATTATATGGATTCTTTTATCTATTAATGAACTTAGAAACTTCAGTCCAATTTTTAGATAATGTATACATCGCTTCTTGTTTTGTACATATGTATACTGTTACAATGCATTTTTATTTCTTTTATTACATTGTGTACACCATGTTTCCTACTCTTTTTACATATGACTACTATTTAATCATATAGGATCTGATGAAGAGAGATGTCCTCCCTCGAAACGCGTCATCCTCATATTTATAAATAAATTATTCTGTCTTTGTGGAAGTGGCGCCTAGGAGTCTGATTTTTTTTTCCGGATTACATATAACTCTCTCCACTTTCCCGGAGCCCGCAGATCACCAATACAGTGCACACAGAGGCCGAAGAATCTCCTGCCTGGCCGGAGCTCCAGGGGTAGATCAAACATGTCGGGGCTGACAACGCACATGTCCATAAAGTTGGCTCTGTGTGCCCTCTTTGGAACGTGTGCCATAGGTTCACCACCACTGTCCTAGGAAGTATGTAGTAATAATTCTGTTATTTTATGCACTGTGACAGACTCTTACTTATTTAGCCCACACTTCTGGTACTGTAGATTATGGGTCCAACACCCAGCCGATTGGCTGCTCAATGAGAACAGTTTCTACGTCCAAAAATGACAAGATCCGAGCTCCACTTAGGAAAAACAATTGATGTTATAAACAGGAAATTATATTATTGAAAACAGAGCACTGACGTCACAGTGATTTCTTACACATAAAGCTGGATAGATTGAGTAATACATTTTCTGTATTATTCAATGGGCTCATTCACACAGACAGATTGTGCACATACCAGAGAAAAAGTCACTTGTTCTATTTGGCTATTTGTAGATAATGTCCTATGGAGTAGAGGACATTTACATTTCCACATTTGTCAGATTAGCCCTAAGAATATACAATGCTGAGCAATACTGTGCCGTGTTGACAGTATTGACTAAAGAAGCTATTGTACTATAGACCACAAGAGGGCAGCATTACCTTGTTACACAGAGACCAGCAAACCTCCATACATTGGGGCACATGTATCATAGGTCTTTTTTTCTTGGCTTTTCTGCTGGTCAGATGTATCTTATCAGTTCTTCTTTATCGATACTTATGGCGTTTGGTCTTTAGTTAATTTGCGATTATTTTTGAAACAGAAGTCTCAATCAGTTCTAAGATAATTTCTACGTCTTTTCAAAAATCTGCAACTTTCACATCTTGATTCAAGTGATGAATTACAAGACATTGTCAGACTTTAAAGGGAGGCTGTCTTAGGAGTAAAAAAAAGTCACAAATGAGCACATGCGTCATGAAAAGTCTCAAAAGGAAGAGGCAATCCTAAAGTTTGATACATGTGCCCCATTTGTTTTGCTGCAACCATTAAGCTACACCCCTCTTCAATATGGAAAATGTTGCCTGTTTTGGGAACATATTACTCCAGAATTCTGATGTACCGTATATACTCAAGTATAAGGTATAAGCCGAGTTTTTCAGCACAAAAAATGTGCTGAAAAACCTCCCCTCGGCTTATACTCGAGTCAAGAAAAAAAACCTAGTGTACCCACCTTCCGAGGCCCTCCCAGCAGGTCTTCATATATACAGCGATGTTCCGGCATCGGCTCTGTGTCCCCGCACTGTCCGTCACAGGTATCAAGCATCGGCACACATTATGATGTCAGCAAGTGGCTGATGTCACGATGCCTGCAACGGACCGCTCAGGGATACGGAGTCGATGCCTGAGCATCTCTGTATAGAAGAAGACCTGCCGGGTGGGGGGGGGCGTCGGTGATTACACTGTTTTTTTTTTCCTTCAGGCATTATATTGGGGACATTATGGGGGGCTGGCAGGCTGTATACTACAGGGGGCTGGCAGGCTATATACTACAGGGGGCTGGCAGTATATATACTACATCAGGCTTGCTGGCTATATACTGGGGAGGCTGTGACCAGTGCATTTCCCACCTTCGGCTTATACTCCAGTCAATAGGTTTTTCCTTTTTTTTTTGTGTTAAAATTAGGAGTTTCAGCTTATATTTGGGTCGGCTTATGCTCGAGTATATACGTATTTAGTATGATTCACCAAAATACATCTTCTTTTTATTCAGTCACGGACTTGGTAGACACAATAATGATGAAACACACAGGGGCACAGTTACTTACCCGTCCCTGCGCGATCCCCGACGAGAACTCATGGGCTGAGCCCTCTCCATAGCCGGTGCGCCCGATATCCTGCATGTGTTTCTTCCCCGCTCAGGTGCGCCGGAGTTCACCATCTTCTTCCTGGTGTATGTAAGTGCATTATATGCGACACAATTTTAACCACTTCGCGACCGCCCGCCATGTATTCACGGCGGCGGACGGGTCGTGCTGCATGGAGAGGGCTCACGGGCTGAGCCCTCTCCATAGCCGGTAAGTCTTTGCTGCATATTGCAGCAAAGACTTACCGGAAACACCGATCGCGGGTGTTTTCACAGCGATGGCTGCCGGCAGCCTCAAAAAGATAGCGGCGCATGGGCGCCGGCATCTTACCTGGGATTGCCTCTCCCCGTGACGTCATCGGGGGGCGGCGATCTGTCTCCATGGTAGCCTCGGGTCTTCCGAAGACCCGAGGCTATTTCGTTTTAACCCCTTCATTACAATGTGCTGATAGCACATTGTAATGAATGAGGAGGAAAATCCCCATATACTGCCATACTGTAGTATGGCAGTATATGATAGGATCGATCAGACAACCTAGGGTTAAAGTACCCTAGGGAGTCTGAAAAATAGTAAAAATAAAAATAAAAAAAAGTTTAAAAAAAAAATTATAATAAAAAAACCTAAAATTTCAAATCACCCCCATTTCCCTAGAACTGACATAAATATAAATAAACAATAAAAATCATAAACACATTAGGCATTGACGCGTCCGAAAATGCCCGATCTATCAAAATATATTAATGGTTTTTCAATGCGTTTAACCCCGTAACGGAAAATAGGGCCCAAAGTTGAAAATGGCACTTTTTTGCCATTTTGAAAAATATAAAAAAATCTATAAAAAGTGATCAAATGCTTGTACAGTCCTAAAAATGATATCATTGAAAATATCAAATTTCGCAAAAAATGACACCACCCACAGCTCCGTACACCAAAGTATAAAAAAGTTATTAGCGCCAGAAGTTGGCAAAATCAAAAAAATAATGTATGAAAACATTATAAAACCTATACAAATTTGGTATCCCCTTAATCATACCGACCCAAAGAATAAAGTAGACATGTCATTTGGGGCTCTCAGTGAAAGACGTAATATCCAAGCCCACAAGAAAATGGCGCAAATGCGTTTTTTCACCATTTTCACTGCATTTGGAATTTTTTTCCCGCTTCCGAGTACATGGCATGGAATATTTAATACCATCAATATGAAGTGCAATTTGTTACGCAGAAAACAAGCCATCACACAGCTCTTTACGTGTAAAAATAAAAAAGTTATAGATTTTTGAAGGTGGGGAGTGAAAAATGGACATGAAAAAACAGGAAAGGGCCCGGTCCTTAACCGGTTAAAGTGAAATCCTGCGGTTTGTCCGAATCCGTCGGATCGTCCGATGGCCCACCCCCAATATGTGTCACACGAAAGCCGGCGAGATTGTGACACAATCCAATCCATGTAAATGCGGGCGCAAAACTGAATCGTAGGGAAAACACGAAAGAACTCAGTCTTCACACGCCAAAATGTGCCCCACGTCTTATCTTATACAATGATTACTTGAATCTTTCCTCCGTTATTTAAATATTATACAACAAGGGAAGATTGCGCTGCTGATCCAAAAATATTTATAACACTATGCAAATTTAGGGCTGCTTTTATACGAACAGATGTCCGTCCGGCTACGGCCTGTGACTAAAGATGAGCGCGCAATAAATGCTCGGGTACTCGTTATTCGAGACGAACTTTTCCCGAGCTCGAGTGCTCGTCTCGAATAACGGCCCCATTGAAGTCAATGGGAGACTCGAGCATTTTTCAAGGGCACCAAGGCTCTGCACAGGGAAGCTTGGCCAAACACCGGAACTCAAGAAAAGGATGGAACACCACGGAAATGGACAGGAAACAGCAGGGCAGCAGCATGGTGCCTCTGAGGCTGCTAATCGCACCATTATGCCAAAACTATGGGCCACAGCATGGCCATGACAGAAGTGGACAGAATTGAAGCTAGATCGACGTAAAACATCCAATAATGACCCTGACCATATAGGGACGGCATGCAGAGGCAGCGGCAGAGCGGCAGGCTAGAGAGTGGCATGGCGACATACCTAAAGGACTCAGGCTTCAAACCATGGGTGGCAGAGAGGAACCAAAGGAGGTGAGCAAGAAGCGCTCAAATAATATGTACTGATAAAGTTTGCCAGTATATTGTGGGATACACAGCAGTGGTGGCGGACAAAGTTAACATGGAAGCCATGAAACAACCCAAAATTCTGCTGACAAGCTCGTTTGATAAGGGGACCATGTATGGAGGCAGTGAATCAGTAGTAGATTAAAGGTTTCTGCAGTAAAACTATGTTAGTTGGATCTTGGCATGGCTGGCGCTCCGCGCCAGCGAGGCTTTCGCCATCAAGCCCTGTCTCTAGGACTCCCAACAGCACATCTAAGAAACTTTTGTATAAGATAAGTGGTAGCGTTCTTATAATTTGGATATGGCGTGAGGGAATGTAAACAGATGCGCAAGAAGCGCAGATGCGCATGGAGTGGCGCTCCCGCGCCAGGTGAGCTTTCGCATCCAGCCTTCTTGCTACTCACCAAAAGCACTTCTAAGAACCTTTGTATAAGATCAAGTGTAGTAGCGGTCTTATAAGTTTAGGGATGGCGGGTGAGGGGAATGTAAACAGATGCGCAAGAAGCGCTGAAATAATCGGTAATGATAAAAGTTGCAAGATATTTGTGGATTACACAGCAGGGTGGCGACAAAGTAACAAGTTTGATGTGGATGGAATGCCCTGTAATAGCTCTTGGGCGGTGTGCCTTTTATCGCTAGGCTCAGCAGTATTTGGAGCACGCTCGCTGTCGCTTAGCGACGGCACTGTCTGTGCCTAGAGCTAACGACTGATGGCGCCATGGCCAGGATGGTAATTCGAGGAGGAGGAGGTGGAGGAGGGGTGGGGAGGAGGAGGTATAACTAGACCTTGACCTGACGAGTAGGCCGCAATTCTTGCGTCGGCACGTATATGCCCCAGCCCCAGGTCAGACCGGGCCCAGCTGCACAAGTTAAGTGTAGAGCGTTCTTATAAGTTGGATATGGCGGTGAGGGAATGCAAACAGATGGCAGCAAGAAGCGCATGATGCGCATGGAGCTGGCGCTCCGCTGCCAGGCGAGCTTTCGCCAATCCAAGCCACCTGTCTCTAGGGTACTCCCCAACAGCACTTCTAAGAACTTTTGTATCAGACTCAAGTGTAGGGTAGTGTGTCGATAAGTTTAGGATATGCCGGTGAGGGGTTCGATGTAAACCAGAGGCGCAAGAGAGCCTGAAATAAATGGTAATCTGATAAAGTTGCCGTATATTTTGTGGATATTAACACAGAGGGTGGCGACGAGTAACAACTTTGATATGGATCCATGAAAAACAACCCCAAAATTTCTGCCTGACACACCCGTTTGATAAGGGGACGATGATGGAGGCAGCAATATGGACGACTTTGGAGGTAGCCATGGAGACACGTGTGGAGGGGCTGCATGGAGACAATTTAGATTGATAGTGCCTGTATGTGGCAGTCCCAAAAAATTTTCAAACCAGAGAGCAGTAGGGTCCCTCCAGAAAAGAAATAGATTGAGTGCCTGTATGTGGCAGTCCAAAAATAGTTTTCAAACCAAGGAGCGGGTAGGTGGCCCTCCAGTAAAATGAATAGATTGAGTGCCTGTATGTGGCAGTCCAAAAACTTGTTCAAACCAGAGGAGCAGGTAGGTGGCTCCAGTAAGGAATAGATTGAGTGCCTGTATGTGGCAGTCCCAAAAAAGTTTTCAAACCAGAGGAGCGGTAGGTGGCCCCAGTAAAATGAATAGATTGAGTGCCTGTATGTGGCAGTCCCAAAAACTTGTTCAAACAGAGGAGAAGCAGGTAGGTGGCCCTCCAGTAAAATGGAATAGATTGAGTGCCTGTATGTGGCAGTCCAAAAAAGTTTCAAACCAGAGGAGCAGGTAGGTGGCCCTCCAGAAATTGATAGATTGAGTGCCTGTATGTGGCATCCCAAAAATTGTTTAAACAGAGGACGGGTAGGGGGCCCTTCCAGAAATATTGAATAGATTGAGTGCCTGTATGTGGCACTCCCAAAAATTGTTCTAAAACAGCGGACCGGTAGGTGGCCCTCCAGAAAAATTAAATGCATAAGTACTATAGCAATGAGCCAGTGGGCCCTCCTGTCAAAAAATAGCCATTTCCTTGTTTTACTGTTACAAGAGGAGGAGAGGAGGAGAAAATGAGAGGAGGCGGAGTGGATAATAAATTATTCAGGTTGAGCGTCCTTCACCTGGTGGAGATTGGAAATTATGAGAAATCCAGGCTTTATTCATCTTAATAAGCGGCAGCCGTCAGCGCTGTCGTCGAACAGCGTGTACGCTTATCGGTGATGATGCCACCAGCTGCACTGAAAGCCTGCTCGGACAAGACGCTAGCGGCAGGGCAGGCAAGAACCTCCAAGGCGTACAGCGCCAGTTGTGCCACATGTCCAGCTTTGAAACCCAGTAGTTGTAGGAGCTGTGTATCATTTAGGACGATGGTATGGGTCAGCTACGTACTCACACATCTTTCTGTAAAGATCAGCCCTACTCTTGCCGAGACTGGGGAGGTGACGTGTCTTGCTGGGTGACATAAAGCTGGCAAAAGCCTTGTAAAGCGTACCCTTGCCAGTGCTGGACAAGCTGCCTGCTCGCCTACTCTCCCTCGCTACTTGTCCCGCAGAATACGCACTCTGCCGCTAGCGCTGTCAGAGGGAAATAATGTTTCAGCTGTGAACCAGGACCTGCTGGTATTCATGCATTCCTCCACGCCTTTCTCTCCAGGATGAGAGTGGAAAGATTTGCTGTGTACCGTTGGTCGGAGAGTGAACACCCAGAAATCGGTGCTGGAATAAATTCTTTGAAAGCGAGGTCACGGGATAGGCAGCTCTAGCATGAAATCTGCCATATGCGCCAGAGTATAGTACCAACGCGTAAGAATTCACTCCCTCACTGGCGGCTTACTGATGTCCATTTCTCTCCTCCAACTCCTCCAACTCCCTTCTTCTGCCCATACACGCGATGATTGAACAGGAAGGACTCAACAATGTCACCTCTTGTGTCTCGCAACATTCTCCTCCTCTTCCCCACTCCTCCTCCACCTCCACCTCCTCCGATATGCGCTGAGAAACAGACCTAAGGGTGCTTTGGCTATCAACAAGGGAATCTCTTCCCCCGTCTCTTGTGACGAGCGCAAGCTTCCGACTTCATGCTGACAGAGAGTTTTTCAACAGGCCAAGCGGGATGGTGAGGCTGATGATGGCGGCATAGCCAGCTGACCATCTGTGTTGACTCCTCCAAAGTTACTCAGCACTGACAGATATCAGACATCCACGTCCACTCCTCATTGTAGACTTGAGGAAGCTGACTGACCTGACTACCAGTTCTGGTGGAAGTTGACATCTGGCAGTCTACAATCGCTCGGCGCTGCTGGTAACTCTGGATAACATGGTCAGTGTTGAATTCCACCTCTGGGCACTCGCACAACAGTCGGTGAGCGGGCAGTGGAGGCGGCGCTGCGCTGCCCTGAGAGTGGCAGCATCTGTGCTGGACTTCCTGAAATGCGCACAGATGCGGCGCACCTCGTGAGCAAATCAGACAGATTGGGGTATGTCTTGAGGAAACGCTGACTATCAGATTAACAATGGGCCAGGCATGGCACATGTGTCAGTCTGCCGAGTTGCAGAGCCGCCACCAGGTTACGGCCGTTGTCACACACAACCATGCCTGCTTCAGGTTCAGCGGTCCAGCCACAGATCAGTCTGCGCCGTGATGCCCTGTAATAGCTCTTGGGCGGTGTGCCTTTTATCGCCTAGGCTCAGCGTTTGAGCACCGCCTGCTGTCGCTTAGCGACGGCACTGCTTGCTGTGCCTAGAGCTACGACCTGATGGGCCATGCCCACGGATGGTTAATTCGAGGAGGAGGAGGTTGGAGGAGGGGTGGGAGGAGGAGGAGGCATAGTAGGCCTGAAACACCTGGACCGAGGTAGGCCCCGCAATCTCGGCGTCGGCAGTATATGACCAGCCGAGGGTCAGACTCGGTCCCAGCCTCCCACAAGTTAACCAATGTGCCGTCAGCGATATATAGTGGCCCTGCCGGCAGCACTCGTCCACGTGTCCGTGGTCAGGTGGACCTTGTCAGAAACGGCGTTGTCAGGCACGGATGATGTTGTCTGACACGTGCTGGTGCAGGGCTGGGACGGCACATCGGGAAAAGTATGGCGGCTGGGACCGAATACCGAGGGGCGGCCGCGCCATGAGGTTGCGAAAGGCCTCGGTCTCTACTAGCCTATAGGGCAGCATCTCCAGGCTAAGCAATCTGGAGATGTGGACATTAAGGGCTTGGGCGTGCGGGTGGGTTGCACTATTTTGCGTTTCCGCTCCAGCGTTCTGGGGTATGAGAGCTGAACACTGGTGGATGCTGTGGAGGATCGTGGAGGCGACGATGGGGTTTTTGTGGCAGGGTCCTGGGCAGGGGGGCTGACTATCAGCTGACACAGGGGAAGGAGCGTGGTGTGCACGCGGAGGTGACGTGCTTGTTGCCACTTGAGTGGGGTGTTTAGCACCATATGCCGCGCTACTGGTGTGTTAAGCTAGATAGTGGTGGAACCCCTGCTGTTCCTGGTGGCAAATGTTGCACACCACAGTCCGTCATCCGGTGTTTTCCTTAAAGAACCTCCAGACTTTGAAAATCTAGCCCTCCGCAGGAGCCCTCGCCAGGGAGCTTCACTAGTTGACACAGTTGGCGCTGATGACCAGCTCTGGCCTGCTCTCGTCTGGCCCCACCACTGCCTCTTCCAACCTGTCTGTCGAGGGACTCTCCTCTGTCTCAGAAGCACTGTGTTCACGGCCTATCACCCAGCTTGGGTCTGTCACCTCATCATCCTCATCATCCTCCGATCCCTCAGTCTGCTCCCCCTCGGACTTCCTGCCCTGACAACACTTCCACTGTCTGACACCGTGTCTCCTCATCGTCGGACACTCTTTGACACTTCTTCCCTTACGTAGAGGTCATCATCACCCACAGACTGCGACTGGTGGAAAACCTGTGGCATACGGAAAATTGCTCAGCAGGCCAACCGGACAAGTGGTTTGTGACTGTGGAAGGGTCCAGAAAACAGTTCCTCAGAGTATGCCGGTTCAATGCAAATTTTCCTTGGAGGGGGCAGACTGGGGGAGGAGGGCTGAGTGCAGGCAGTGGAGGAGTGCCGATTTTCGGTGACATGGGTGGACTGCGTGGAAGAGACTGGTGGACAAATGGCTCGAAGCATTGTCCGGCAATCCACGACATCAAACTGTTCGCCACTGTTCTGGCCTCAACAGTGCTCTACACGAGTCCCATAACTTCAGACATGAACCTAGGGAGTGTAGCTCTGCGGCGTTCCCCTGCTCCCTCATAAGCAGGTGGTGTCTCACCCCGCCCAGGACCACGGCTCTGACCCCTGCAGTAGTTGGACGCCCACGTCCCCCCCTCGTCCTCTACCCCTAGCCCTGCGGTTAACATTTTTAAAATGAGAGTTAACTTTAATTTTTTTTAACTTTTTTTTGTTTTTTTGTTTTTTTTTGTGTTTTTAGTTTTTAAAACCAAACGATGTATCCTATTGCTATGTGCTATTTTCTAGCCAAGTATGAAAGCAACTCTATGCCAGATGAGATGACGCTGAGTTATAAAAAAATAAACGTAAAATAAAAAAAGAATGGCAGACTGTGCCTAATTGAAATCCAACCCCTACTAACTTTTCCACTTCGTTCTTGCAAGGATATTCGTACTCATAAGCGCAAAACACAGTGGTCGCAAGTCTCACTACAAAGTGCTCACAATTTGCTGTAGATGCCTGCAGCAGTACAGCCACAGCAATCACCAGAAATCAAATATATAACCTACTGTAGGGCGTAAGTAAGCCGTTGGATTCTCCTATGGCATTTTCTGCCAGTATGAAAGCACACTACTATGACAGATGAGATGACGCTGAGTTATTAAACAAAATAAACTAAAATAAAAGGAAATGGCAGACTGTGCCTAATTGAAATCCAACCCCTAATAATTTTCCCACTTGGTCTTTGCAATGGATATTTGCGTCACTAGCGCAAAACACAGCGGTCGCAAGTCTCACTACAAATTGCTCACAATTGCTAGTAGATGCACTGCAGCCAAGTACAGCCCCAGCAATCAACCAAATCAAATATATATAACGCTCTGTAGGCGTAAGTAAGCCGTTGGATTCTCCTATGGCTATTTTCTAGCCAAGTATGAAAGCACACTACTAGCAAGATGAGAACTAGTTATTAAAAAAATAAACGTAAAATAAAAAAAGGAAATGGCAGACTGTGCCTAATTGAAATCCAACCCCTAATAAATTTTCCCACTTCGGTCTTTGCAATGTGATATGTGCGTCACTAAGCGCAAACACAGCGTCGCAGTACTCACTACAAATTGCTCCACATTGGCTAGTATATGCACTGCAGCAAGTACAGCCACCAGCAGATCAACCAGAAATCAAATATATATAACGCTACTGTAGGCGATGAAGTAAGACCGTTTGGATTCTCCTATGGCTATTTTCTAGCCAAGTATGAAAGCACTACCTGCAAGATGAGATGACACTGAGTTATTAAAAAATAAACGTAAATAAAAAAGGAAATGGCGACTGTGCCTAATTGAAATCCAACCCCTAATAATTTTCCCACTTCGGTCTGTGCAAGGATCTGTGCGTCACTAAGCGCAAAACACAGTCGGTCGCAAGTCTCACTACAAATTGCTCACAATTTGATAGTAGATGCACTGCAGCAGTACAGCCACCAGCAGATCAACAGAAATCAAAGATATAACGCTACGTCTTAGGCGTAAGTAAGCCGTTGGATTCTCCTATGGCTATTTTCTGCCAAGTATGAAAGCACACTACTATGCAAGATGAGAGACACTGAGTTATTAAAAAAATAAACGTACAAATAAAAAGAAATGGCGACTGTGCCTAATTGAAATCCAACCCCTAATAAATTTTCCCACTTCGGTTTGCAATGGATATGTGCGTCACTAACGGGCAACAAGCCGGTCGCAAGTCTCACTACAAATTGCTCACATTTGCTAGTAGATGCACTGCAGCAAGTTACAGCCACCACAGATCAACCAGAAATCAAAATATTATAGACGCTACTGTAGGCGTAAGTAAGCCGTTTGGATTCTCCTATGGCTATTTTCTAGCCAAGTATGAAAGCAACACTACTATGCAAGATGAGATGACACTGATTTATTAAAAAAATAAACGATAAATAAAAAGGGAATGGCAGACTGTGCCTAATTGAAATCCAACCCCTAATAAATTTTCCCACTTCGGTCTTGCAATGGATATGTGCGTCACTAGCGCAAAACACAGCGGTCGCAAGTCTCACTACAAATTGCTACAATTGCTAGTAGATGCACTGCAGCAAGTACAGCCACCAGAGATCAACCAGAAATCCAATATATATAACGCTACTGTAGGCGTAAGTAAGGCCGTTTGGATTTCCTATGGCTATTTTCTAGCCAAGTTATGAAGCACACTACTATGCAAGATGAGATACACTGAGTTATTAAAAAATAACGTAAAATAAAAAGTAAATGGCAGACTGTGCCTAATTGAATCAAACCCCTAATAAATTTTCCCATTGGGTGTTGTGAGGTGGATATGTGTGTCACTAGAGCTAAACACAACGGTAGCAAGTCCCCCTGCAATTCCTCCACAATATGTACTGCTGCAATAAAAAAAAAAAAGTTATAACGTTATAGTAGCCCTCAAAAGGGCTGTTGGGTTCTTGGAGAATCACTCCTGCCTAACAGTAAGCTAATAGAACACCCTAACGCTTTTCCCTGACCAGCAGCAGCTCTCTCCCGGCGCATCCAGACACAGAATGATCCGAGCAGCGCGGGCAGCGTCTAGTCTATCCCAGGGTCACCTGATCAGGCCAGCCAACCACTGCTATCGACGTGTAAGGGTACCAGTCAGCCTGTGGTGGAGTGCAAGTCTCCTGGCTTGTGATGGCTCTGTTTCTGGCCGCCAAAAAGCAAAACGGCGGGAGCTGCCATTTTTCTCGAGCGGGCGAAGTATTCGTCCGAGCAACGAGCAGTTTCGAGTACGCTAATGCTCGACCGAGCATCAAGCTCGGACGAGCATGTTCGCTCATCTCTACCTGTGACCCCTCCCCTCTCCATATAGATGCACGGCATAAGGCCGTGCACACTGGGAAAGATAGGATATGTCCAATTTTTTCCTCTTGTACCGAGCAGTACAGCATCGTATCACTCCATGTACCCACTGCCATTGTCTATGGGGGGTCCCCCATACGGTCATGTAAAAGTAGCATTATACACGCTAGAGGGAAAATATTAAGACTATGGTTTTATATGCCAGTCTTGACATACATTGATATTCAAATAAACATAGCTTACTAAAAACCTCTAAATTAGCTGAATTTCTGGAAAACCTTCCTCCAGAAAGTAAAATCTATAAAACTAGAAGTTGACATTGTGATTATTCACAATGTCCACGAATATCTGGTATAAATTATACAAAAGACTTCATAGATGACTTACTCATAGATGACTGTGGTAATCTTCTCGTATTTGTTACCCATGGTCTCCTTTCTTCTAAAATCAACTTTTTAAATTATGCTTATGAGTCTGGAGTGCTCTGTGGGTGATACCAGAGCCCCTCCATGTTGTAGCTTCACTGGCTGTTTCACTGTCTTTCCCGCTCCCTTTACTGCCCAAGTACGTTCCCCTCCCTCTGACTGAAGTAATCTCACACAGTGGGAGTGGGGAAGTGCTCCTGCACTGTGTTACAGCCTGTGAAGCTGTAGCATGGAAGGGAGCTCTGGTAACACCTTCATAGCCCTTCAGGCTCATTTGTATAATTTTAATAAGTTGATTTTAGAAGGAAGGAGGCCATGGATAACAACTATAAGAAGATTACCACATTCATAGTGCCTGGATCTATGAGTTATTTTCTCTGGTTTATCATGCTTCATTTGATGGTAGATTTTCGTTTATCTTTGTATTTCTTGCATACACAATTCTAAACTGGGAAAATTAAGCTTTTTTGCAAAAAATTTCTCCTGCTGCCAGGAGATATTAAAAGCACACCTTTATAAGAAGAATTACTGCTGCATGCTTTGCTATGAACTTATTACACTTCCAGCACTTATGTTGATGCATTCTTGTGACATGCCTCATAATCTGCCTCCATTGTTCCTACTGTTTCCGTCTACAGTCCCTGTTTCTTCCTTGTCTTAGCCTTGAGATATATAAGGAATTAAATCTCTATTCTAAGCTCCCGGTTTAGAGTAGTCCATTTGTGACCATTGTTTCTGTGGCTAAATTTACATTTTATTTTTCTCACCTCATTGTAAATTTCTTGCTTTTGTTTCCCCCTTTTTCTTGTCGTCTCCTTACACACTCTATATGTCTGAGAAATATTCTCCAGGCTCCATGGTGGTCTCAGAGGTTGTGCCCCTATGGCAGGGCCGCGACAAGGCATTTTGGAGCTCTAGGCAGACATGACCATGGTGCCCCCACCATCATCACCTCGACAATACCACCATACTTGGACCCCAGGAATATTAAATAAATAATAGTTACAAGCAGACATATCGTGGCACATTTACTTACTCGTCCCTGCGCGTTCCCCTATCCGGAGTGTCCGACGCGATTCACAAAGATTGTGGGCCCAATTTCCTACATTTGTCACTTTCCCGATCAGGTCCGCCGGAGTTCACCATCTTCTTCCTGGTGTATGTGAGTGCATTGTCTTGCGACACAATTTTACTGTTAAATCCTGTGGATCGTCCGACAGCCTGCCCCCCAATTTCTGTTGCATGAAAGATGGCGCCCATGCGCCAAAATCTAATCGCGTGCAACACAATCCCCTTCTGAATGCCTGTCCCGGTGGCGTGATCCCCGAAAATGTCATAAAACCACCTGACATCATCCAAGCACCCTCTCACTGACAACACTCAAGCTCCACCTTCACTGACAATACACCCCCCCCCTCCAAACCAACAACAGACACATCCACCCTCAGGTGGTCACATCTCCAGTTCTAGACCAAACTACGCCCACAGAACAATCATCTTGGACTTCATATTTTTCATTTTGAAACTTTTGAAAAACTTTCTCTGAGGCCTTTATGTATATGGAGAGTGTCCTATTTAACTACTTTCTGTATAGTACAGTCGCTTTACAGTTGTTTATATTAAAAAATGTAAATGACGCAGAGATCTATGCTTCCATACAGTGCACGCGACTCTCTGCTTGAAATTTATGATCGCGTGTCCCGCTCTTACACTACTGAGCCCTTACAAGGAAAACTTTCCATCTATCGCTGCAGAGCTATCTGTCACCATCAGAAACATGAATATTTCAAGAATGCTAACGCTTTATTTTTACTATACTTTCGCTGTCCGTCAATAAGAGCTGCTCCAGGAACAAGGCTTTGTGCCAAGCACCACACAGAATCCTGTCATAAGCTTCTCGTAAGTAATACTATGTAAATTAGAGAAATACAACAGTAGTTACCAACACAAGGAAAAGAAAATCTGGACTTCCACACACTGTACACTATGATCTATTGCCGCTAGGCTACATTAATAAATATGAGCGTGAAGTTAACAGTTTCATTTTGATCAACTTGAATAAGTCCATCAACCTCTTTACAGTGATCTCATTTGAGTGGGTCCCTACGCTAGTGGGTGAAGCATCACATCGCCTCTGCAATACAGCGCTAGCAGGGACCAAGAAGCCTTACTTCATGCACCTTCTTTCAAGTGCAACATCCCCCACAGGGGCCTAGATTTTTCATGTGGGCCTGAAGGCAGCTGGGGCCCAGAATACTGGAAAGGCTAGCTAGTGCGGCCTTGGGCACACTGTGGTCACAGGGCCGGAGGGCTGACCTACAGCCTGGCAGGTCTCCAGCAGGTGGTGTGTGCAAGAAATGGGATCAGATGGAGGAAACGTTGTGCAAACCAACTTACAGTTTTTTATTAAACAGCAGGCAACAGCCAAAACGTTGACAGCAGATTCTCAAGCTGGAAGAGTCATGGAGAGCCGGTCCACAGGAAGGTTACACGCAGCCTCGTAATAAATACATTCAGGCTGGGCTGGTGCAGAGGGCACTGAGTCCAGGTGATGAAGCTCAGTTCTGGGCTTAAGTCTCCAGACTTGCAATGGTTTCTCAGTAGACCTGAGGCACCTGGAGTTCCTGGAATTAGGACAGCGGCTGCGGCAGACAGACCTTGAGGTCTGGTTCTGTCTGCAGACTCTAGCAAAAGATTGACTCTTAGATGGAGTCTCTCACTCTGACTATGTGCTTCCACCAAGCATGGGTTTATATACTCCCATGATCAGGTTCTAGCACCTCTTCATTCACCTTCCGGCTTGTATTACAAGAATATCATTGGACAATCACATATCACAATGTTAACTGTTGCCTCACCAGGCAGTAACTAAAGCTACAATTACTCAATATTCCAAGTTCTAGAAACATCCTAGAGAGATCATCATTCCCCCTAACAGCTCCTGGAGAGGGCGCTATTCGCAACTACCAGCCTGCCCATGCATTGTTGCATATCCCCTTGGTAATTGAAAGAACTGCCCACGGCTCGGCTACAGACCAGATGGGAATGTAGGCTAAACTGGCCAGCAGCATGTAGCTTTCAGATGGTCCATGCACACTACAACCTGTAGGGGTGCAAAGATAAAGTGTACTTTAGGGTAAGTACTGGGCTATGTGCAGTGTAGGGGAGACAAACCACCCACGGTCCTGTTGATCTGCAGTCAGCAGAAAGGGGTGCTTTCAAAGCACAACTGGGAAGAAGTCCAGGACAGTTTCTGGCTTTCTAAATAAATAAAGAGTGAGGAGATCAGGTTCTTCAAGGATAGTGGGAGCAGAAAATATCAATAGCAGCAACATATTTACATCCTGATAATGGGTGCCGGCCCATCAGGGAGTTATTCAGTCTGAAATAACCAACTCTGGATCCCGTGGTGGGACCGCAGCCGGCTGGGGACATCCGGTGTTGATCTCGGGAACTATAGGTTCTTCTGCATCCTCACTGGTCTCCTGAGGTTCATGAGCAGGAATGCTGGCCTCCGGAATGTCTGCCTCACCAGCCGGTCGTTCTGTGAGGCCCACAGCCATAGACGGGTCCAGGAACAGGTAGATGGGAGCTTGTGGTTGCCCCATAGCTCCCTCCGCATCCTCCAAGTCTTCCGGGGCCGGGTCATCACCCCACAGGTAGGAAGCCAGAATATATATTATTTAATACCCAAAGCCCATCGGGCAGTATACCTGAGGAAAACAAATGGGTGATATCACAGTACTCACAGATCTCAATAAGGAGATGCACAGGTAAAAAAAAAACTGTAGGCTCTGGCTAGTATTCCAGAAACAGATCATGGATATTTCCACGGGTGGATTATTAAAAATATGAATGATGGTCAAAAAACGGCATAAACTCATAAACCCGGCATAAAATCAGTAAAAGGACAGGGACAATGCGTTTCACACATGGAGATTCATCAAGTCCATATTTGAAGCGCATTGTCGTGTTACTGTGTTTTTTTGCTACTAATAGCAGTGGCTGATATAAAATTAGAACAGGAGAGTATTACCTCTCTCTTCTGCTTTGATCCATCCTTTTAAAGAATTGGCACAATTTTGAAAAAAGGGTTCTGGTAGAGGCCTTGAAACATTAGCAATTTTGACCATTGGCAGTGTCTGGAATTGAAGTGTTATTTCGGATGCATAGTCTTTTCCACAAATCCAATATTACACCTACACTCACCGGCCACTTTATTAGGTACACCTGTCCAACTGCTCGTTAACACTTAATTTCTAATCAGCCAATCACATGGCGGCAGCTCAGTGCATTTAGGCATGTAGACATGGTCAAGACAATCTCCTGCAGTTCAAACCGAGCATCAGTATGGGGAAGAAAGGTGATTTGAGTGCCTTTGAACGTGGCATGGTTGTTGGTGCCAGAAGGGCTGGTCTGAGTATTTCCGAAACTGCTGATCTACTGGGATTTTCACGCACAACCATCTCTAGGGTTTACAGAGAATGGTCCGAAAAAGAAAAAACATCCACTGAGCGGCAGTTCTGTGTGCGGAAATACCTTGTTGATGCCAGAAGTCAGAGGAGAATGGGTAGACTGGTTCGAGCTGATAGAAAGGCAACAGTGACTCAAATTGCCACCCATTACAACCAAGGTAGGCAGAAGAGCATCTCTGAATGCACAGTACGTTGAACTTTGAGGCAGATGGGCTACAGCAGCAGAAGACCACACCGGGTGCCACTCCTTTCAGCTAAGAACAGGAAACTGAGGCTACAATTTGCACAAGCTCATCAAAATTGGACAGTAGAAGATTGGAAAAACGTTGCCTGGTCTGATGAGTCTCGATTTCTGCTGCGACATTCGGATGGTAGGGTCAGAATTTGGCGTCAACAACATGAAAGCATGGATCCATCCTGCCTTGTATCAACGGTTCAGGCTGGTGGTGGTGGTGTCATGGTGTGGGGAATATTTTCTTGGCACTCTTTGGGCCCCTTGGTACCAATTGAGCATTGTTGCAACGCCACAGCCTACCTGAGTATTGTTGCTGACCATGTCCATCCCTTTATGACCACAATGTACCCAACATCTGATGGCTACTTTCAGCAGGATAATGCGCCATGTCATAAAGCTGGAATCATCTCAGACTGGTTTCTTGAACATGACAATGAGTTCACTGTACTCAAATGGCCTCCACAGTCACCAGATCTCAATCCAATAGAGCATCTTTGGGATGTGGTGGAACGGGAGATTCGCATCATGGATGTGCAGCCGACAAATCTGCGGCAACTGTGTGATGCCATCATGTCAATATGGACCAAAATCTCTGAGGAATGCTTCCAGCACCTTGTTGAATCTATGCCACGAAGAATTGAGGGAGTTCTGAAGGTAAAAGGGGGTCCAACCCGTTACTAGCATGGTGTACCTAATAAAGTGGCCGGTGAGTGTACACATTACATACACACATATAGAGCATATACACATCATATATACTGTACACACAGATACAGTACCATGTATAGACCTACATCAAATTTACACACACATACAGTATGTACACACATTACATATAGAGCTTATACACAAATAAACAGCATATAGACATCATATATTTCGAACATTTATACACTTCTACACACATAAGTATATGCTCTTTCTTAGGCAGTTTTCTTATACCAGGGCGGTGTCATTGGCCACAGATCTGTACCAGTAGCTGCTGACCACATGGGAGATGTAGATGGCAGAAGTAGAGAAGATACATTTCAGTCCTGTATTTCTGCTGTCTGTTCCCCCTGCCCCAAAATTTCTTATCTGAGCTTCCTAATCAGGTGTATACTCTGGAAGATGTGCACTGTTACATATATATTATGCGGTACAATGTGCAGCATTACATGTATATACTGGTGCACATCCTCCGTTCTTTAGTGTGTCAGGTTGGCTACTGGGGCCCTCCTGATACTGTGGCCCACATAGCAGCTGTTACCCCTGTAGTTATGCCCCTAGTGAGTAGTAGAATCTACACATTGCAGTATTGTAAAGGCACATCAAAAAAGTTTACATTAAAAAGATAAATCCTATCATATTCAACAATTAGTTAATATTTTTGGTTATTTTTATAGTCTGAAAACAATATTTAACAGACTAAGGGGTTTTAGTAGGTCCTAGTTTACAAAAGCATAAAATGAAGTTGGAGACCTCCATAAATCCTTTGTGCAGAGCCAGACATTCATTGTTCCATTGCTATGTACTAACACCAATAGCAGGCTTGTAATTAGGGCTAGTGACTTTATTGGAGAGTAAGGTACTATTAACAGTCCCCATAAAGTGTCCAATATCTACACCAGCTTTCTTACACCTATTGTCAGCTGCAGTTAAATAGGGCCATTGACCTTAACTCATCAATAACCCTTCAATGAAACCCCTAGGTAGGAATTTCAGGTTCTGGAACACCAAAAGGTACAGTCAGTAACAACCAACTATGGAAAATTTAGTCAGCCAGGGATATAATCATGTTTCAGTAATATTGCTGAAAATACAGGAGTCTAAGATCCCTTTTTACAGTCACATCTAAAAGATCTCATCAAATATTCATCAGTCTATAAAGAGAGTCTTGAAGATTTGCCAACAAAAATTTATGCATGCTAGAACGCATTATACATTAAAATACCAGCCCAAAGAACAGGTATTAGGACCATATTGCCAGAAATGATAGTGATAGGCCTTGGTTTAGACATGGGACATGATGCTGTGTGAATATCTAGATATTCCAGGAATCCATTTATCTTGATTACCTCTATACTGTCTGGGGGTAATGCCTCTAGGTCGAAGACTAAAGATCCTAAATGATACTGTAACTTTCCAAATAGACTAAAGACTTAATGTGTAACCAACCAGGAGAGGGGAGCTACCCATTTTCAATCCTGTAGACCAGATGGCCCTAAACTTTTTACATAGGGGGCCGTTCACTGTTCCTTTTAAGACTGTTGGAGGGCCGGACTAAAGTTTAAAAATAAATAGCGGTACATGTGACCGCATCCGTAATACACTGGGTCCCCCTCAATTAATTATTGAATATACTGCATCCCCTTGTGAACTATTTTATATATTGGCCAAATTAATGAATTGGGTCAATTAGTTCTTAAATATACTGGAACCCCTCTCCATTAATTATTGAATATGCTGCCCCCCCCCATTAATTACTAGACTGCCCCTCATAATAAATTATTTCCTATGCTGCCACCCACCATTAATTATTTCCTATGCTGCCCCAACATTAATTATTTCCTATGCTGCCACCCACCATTAATTATTTCCTATGCTGCCCCACCATTAATTATTTCCTATGCTGCCACCCACCATTAATTATTTCCTCTGCTGCCCCCCACCATTAATTATTTCCCGTGCTGCCCCGCATAATTAATATTAGTTGGGCCTCTAAAACCCTTCCACTTTCTCATGTGGCCCCATGGGAAAATTAATTGACCACCCATGAACTTCAGTATGTCTGCGGAAAACGTATTTGCATATCCCTTACTCAGAATTCTTAATGAAGCATACATGGCCTTTAAGAATCTGTATGCCTGCAAAAGCATTACCAGTAGATAGGTAATACACTTTCTGGGTCTCCATTGATAACCACAGACAGAATTAATCACCTCTGAAATATCCCTCTCTAGGGGAACCTACCATTGGATGACAAAGCTGTAAATTGCACCTTCAGAAGGTTTAGAGCAACTTCAATTGACCTAAACATTCAAATTAATGGGATTTCATAATGGTCTCAGATCTTCAAAGTGAAGTGATAATAGCTTTACAAGAACCATAGAGAAGAATATCCTAAACCACATGAATTGAAATGTTTTACCATAATAAGCCTTATTCATGTTTATGAACGAACCAACACATGACACCAGAAGGGAAACAAGGTTGTGTTTGGTCTGTGAGACACAATAATATCACCGTTTACGGACTCCAATAGGCTCAAGTAATTTATGAACAAAGTCCATTGTTATAAAGCTTGCTACATGTAGATACCATCACATGCACGAGCCTCTGCCTTAAGAATTCTTGGACACTGTATGATATTATTTCAGCACTGAATTCTACGCATGTATTTTACTGTAATATTTTGCTTAAGTAAAGGAATTAAAAACTGTGATTATGCCCCGGACCTTTCTAGGCCTCAACCTAACAATGGGGCTCTAGAAAACAACCACATGGCATCTCCGTGAATGCAGTGCAGATAGTGATATAGTGAGGATGCAAAGATAAAAGTCGCTCCAGGATCTTATACCTGATGTGGCCAAATAACTTGCCTGTGACTTTAGTGTTATAAATGCAGCCTGCTTCATTGGGGATCAGGAGTTTGCAAGGTAGTCAGTCTTTAAAGGACATCTACCACCAGGATAAGGATTGGAAACCAAGCACACTAACATATTGTTGTGTGCCCCCTCTGATAGAATCTTCTCTTCTTTTAGCTTCTTATGCCCAAGTGTTTACAAAAATTTCTTGTAAAGTTACGCAAATGAACCATTTGGTGCTCCTGTGCCCCTGACACAGGGCACTTGGTCACTAGCATAACTATGCATGCGCCTTGTGTGCTTGAAAGTTCTCCCCCCACCCTCAATTTCGAGAGCCAGAGACGTCACCGAGCTCTCGGGAGGACTGGCACAAGCACACTGTATCTTCATCACCCACGGCCATCCGCTTTGCCCAGCTGACGTGCAAAATGAAGATACAGTGCGCATGCCCCATTGCTCCCGAGAGCTTGGTTATGTCAGGGGCACAGGAGCACCCGAGAGCTAGTTATGTCAGGGTCACAGGAGCGCCAAATGGGTCGTTTTCCTATTGTATACGATTTATCTATGTATCGATTTTTGGACGAAACTGCTGATTTCTGTGCCTGAAAAAGACAACCTCCAGCATCAGCTTACCTACTTCTTCGTAAAGGTGTGTTTGGGTCAGAATGACCATTTTCAAATGGTAAATTTACTTTAAAACGAGGGCATAGGAAGCTTAAAGAAAAACAGATCCTGTGAGAGGGGGTACACACCAGTATGTCAGTCTGTTTGGATTACAATCATTGATCCTGGTAGTAGATGTCCTTTAAGAAAATTTTTGGTCCTAAGAGGGGTATGTCTGGGGCCTTAGGCTGACATTGCAGTGAAATTATTGTTAGGTAGCAAGCTTGGTGCTTACAGTGTCTTACATCAGACAATTTTCATAATATATACAGTACAGTTTTTGGTGCTTTTCACAAGGCTCCTAGTACCGTCTCATAGAACAGAACACAGTTCTTGAATCAAAATACAACATGGCTGTTGCTATTAGGAACTGTATACAGTTCATTCCCAAATAATATAAATGACTATCCTTTTTGAGCAAGGACAAGCTTAATTAGCAGGGATTGGGGAATTATTATATTTAGGAATGCAGTCATGAAGTGAAGCTGTAGCTTTGACACCCTATAACTTTCTTAAGGGCTCGTTGGTTTTGGCAGGCCACCATCATGATTTTCTGAAAGTTCAGAAAGGTATAGTTATAGGGAACTCAGTTGTTAGTACAATGCATTTCAAAGTCAAGTCCACAGGATATGAATAAAATGTATGTATGTATCTCTATTGTAGATTATAGGACTCCAATAAACTATCAAGGAGATAGTTTTGGGTATAAGCCACCAACTTTTCTCTTCTGTTGCTGTTAAAGGGAATCTGTCAACATAAATTGACTGAATAAACCACTACCTGTATGTTGTGAAGCAGATTAAGGGTACATTCACACGCGGTATGCCCGCCGTGCGGGCATACCGCCGTGTGCTGGAGGTGAGGAGGAGGTGACCCCTCCTCCCTCCATAGGAAATAGCGGCACACGGCCGCACATCCGCCAAAAGATAGAGCTTGCTCTATCTTTTTGCGGTGTGCGGCCCGGATCGGTGCCACACATGTGTGGCACCGGATCCCCGCCGTGCCGCTATTGCCGTCTATGGGGACGTACATGCGGCCGCAAATTTGCGGCCGCTTGTACGGCCCCGCAGACGGCAGTGTGAATGAGCCCTAACACCTAGATCTAGATCACCATTATTTTATGACCCTGCGTGGCGGCATAATTAAAAAAATCCCATTTAAAATAAGATATAAATTGGTTGTATAAAGTCACAGAGGTGGAGAGGTTAATACAGAAGTCAAGCTCACACCCCCTCTGCTGTGATTGACTTCTTCTACCAGACTTCTGGAAATCCATTTGGTGAAGCCCCTTGTCACAGTTATTATAGTGAAGGGGGCATTCAGAGGTAGGAGAGGTTGACTTCAGCACTTAGCTGTCTGCCTACATGACTTTATAAAACCTATTGACTTCTCACTTCAAAGTTGGTTTTGCCACAACACTGGGTCATGAAAGAAACCTGAACTGGAAGGTGTCTACCTGTTTGACACCATAATGGTAGGGGTTTATTATGTCAATTTCTGCTTTAATATTTCAGATAGAAGTACCCCTTTATGCCTAGATTGTAACACTTGGGCATGTTATATCTGACAATGTGGCGGTGGGACCCCAGGTTTATAGGCAGTTGTAAATGCCTATATACTGATAATGACTGTAGCATTATTTTTGTATCAGTCTAGATTTCCAAAAAGTAATAACATAATGATCCAGTGGGGCAGAAATATGAATATTTTTGTGCAGCAACACAAGGGATTGGGAAGCAGAAACTTTGTGACGTTGATCTTACTTGACAAGCTGAAGCTTGCACATGCCCAAAGCCAAGACCTCACTTAAACTTTGGCTAACCCAACTTCCATCTAAAACAAAAGGGCATCACGATTAATCTCCATTAAACTCTCTTATACTGCCAAGCCAAAAATGCAGGATTAAAATTTATATTTCTGAAGCATCCATGTCAGGATAATATCAGTTGATCAAATACTTCCAGTGCTTATGACAAGAAGAACATAAGTTGGATAAATAAGTAATTTATCATCTTCAGTCACATCACAGTCAATGATAAACTCTCTATTTTAACCCTGTATATAAAGTTACTATATCACATCTACAGTTAAGTGAATAGGAGGGAAGAGGCAGGGCCCCATATCAGACTTCTTCAAAAATATTCATATTTGTATACTCACACATATGAGTTAAAATCACACACATTTTTATATATGTATGTACACACATTTGTATAATCATATACATGCACATACAGTTCTTCACTCACATTAATACAATCCTACACACATACATTTATACACTCATGTGCACACATTCATGCAGAGATATATCTTATAAACACATACAGTAAATATACTTGCTATACACACACATTATATACACATAACATATACACACATATATACAATACAATATACAGACATACAGTATATACACACATACAGCATATACACTCACCGGCCACTTTATTAGGTACACCTGTCCAACTGCTCGTTAACACTTAATTTCTAATCAGCCAATCACATGGCGGCAACTCAGTGCATTTAGGCATGTAGACATGGTCAAGACAATCTCCTGCAGTTCAAACCGAGCATCAGTATGGGGAAGAAAGGTGATTTGAGTGCCTTTGAACGTGGCATGGTTGTTGGTGCCAGAAGGGCTGGTCTGAGTATTTCCGAAACTGCTGATCTACTGGGATTTTCACGCACAACCATCTCTAGGGTTTACAGAGAATGGTCCGAAAAAGAAAAAACATCCACTGAGCGGCAGTTCTGTGTGCGGAAATGCCTTGTTGATGCCAGAAGTCAGAGGAGAATGGGTAGACTGGTTCGAGCTGATAGAAAGGCAACAGTGACTCAAATCGCCACCCGTTACAACCAAGGTAGGCAGAAGAGCATCTCTGAACGCACAGTACGTCCAACTTTGAGGCAGATGGGCTACAGCAGCAGAAGACCACACCGGGTGCCACTCCTTTCAGCTAAGAACAGGAAACTGAGGCTACAATTTGCACAAGCTCATCGAAATTGGACAGTAGAAGATTGGAAAAACGTTGCCTGGTCTGATGAGTCTCGATTTCTGCTGCGACATTCGGATGGTAGGGTCAGAATTTGGCGTCAACAACATGAAAGCATGGATCCATCCTGCCTTGTATCAAGGGTTCAGGCTGGTGGTGGTGGTGTCATGGTGTGGGGAATATTTTCTTGGCACTCTTTGGGCCCCTTGGTACCAATTGAGCATCGTTGCAATGCCGCAGCCTACCTGAGTATTGTTGCTGACCATGTCCATCCCTTTATGACCACAATGTACCCAACATCTGATGGCTACTTTCAGCAGGATAATGCGCCATGTCATAAAGCTGGAATCATCTCAGACTGGTTTCTTGAACATGACAATGAGTTCACTGTACTCAAATGGCCTCCACAGTCAGCAGATCTCAATCCAATAGAGCATCTTTGGGATGTGGTGGAACGGCAGATTCGCATCATGGATGTGCAGCCGACAAATCTGCGGCAACTGTGTGATGCCATCATGTCAATATGGACCAAAATCTCTGAGGAATGCTTCCAGCACCTTGTTGAATCTATGCCACGAAGAATTGAGGCAGTTCTGAAGGCAAAAGGGGGTCCAACCCGTTACTAGCATGGTGTACCTAATAAAGTGGCCGGTGAGTGTAGAATGACAATGCAGCTCTCTTAAAGGTCACTTGTAATCAGATATGGGACCAATGGAATTGGTTTATGGTTTATATCAGACAACCAGCATCTGGGTTTCTCGGTGGCTAAAAGATAGAAAACTCTCACTTCTCCCTATAGGCACAGGGCATCTGTATATGTCTTCTACCAGTGAGTAAACCCCTCATATTCTTTTACTCTGTATATGACCATAAGAAACTGTGTGAAAAGCTCATAAATTATATCCTAACTGGTGCTAATTTTCATGTGGAAATGTTTAGCGAAAGAAATGAACTCTTTGGTGTAATTGTAACTTTTATTTTTACACTGTTTTTCCTTAATCTGTGCCATGATTGATCTAGATTAGGACCATATCAGACCTCAGGCTCATAGGGTTTTGTAAAATCTCCTATTAATATGCCGTAAATACTAGCATCGTGACGACAGGAAGTTCTGACTCTACGCCCTCTTCCGTCCTCACACAAGTTGTAGCACTCAGTTAAACATTGCCTCTTTATTCTGCTCTGTGACTGCTTTCGTGAAGGACAGAAGTATTAGGAGCAGTTGTTACCAAATTTTGTCAACAGCAAGATGCAGGTAGCCTGAGGTGTACAAGGCAGAGGGCAATGCAAAATCTGTAACAGTCCCACCTACAATGTGCGATTTATATTACAAGTGTGTTATATAGAAGAGATGTATTTGCCCCCCTCAGGCAATAGGAAATATCCCGTATGCCTCTACAGGGTACAGTGTTTGTACTGGAAGACTTATGGTGGTTTATTATTTTTATTAGACTATTTATTCTGTGTAGCGTACTGGGAAGCTGGAAAAAAATCCAAATACGGTGGAAAACCAGAGTTATGCCAATTTCTATTCTTTTGGTTGGTGTGATCATGGAGCTACTTTCTTTGTACCAGCATATTCTCCCAACTCGTGCACAGAGCTGTGTAAGGCTCAATTTTTGCAGGATAAACTGATGTTTTCATTGATCACCTACAAATAATCATAGAAGACCAAGATGAGACCAACACTGAGTTGGCTACAGATTTTATTTTAATAATAACTTAGCATACTATAAAAAATTATCCTTACATTAACAGGTTAATTTTTTAGTGCAGCAGAAGAAGAGGTAATGTCAGAAACATAAAACCTTAAGGTACATATGTGGTAATGGGTGTAACAGCAAGGATAGGAAAATCTACCACCAAGGACAGGAAAACCCTTAAACCTGTTTAATCACATCCTGGAGGACTGACAAGAATAGCAGCGCCCTATTGTCACTTTTCAACTGCCAATGGCGGACAACCACACCCCTATAAGACCTAACAAAATGGGATGACCGGGTATTGATGGGCCCTTTCCAATGCAGTGGGGTCACAGGTGCCATGCCAGACAGACCTGGGAATAACTTCCGACCACACTTTAATAACGTTAGACACCTTCTATGTCAGAGCGGATATGTGAGGAGCTCACTCAACCAGACACTGCATAAATAGTTACCCCCAGCGTCAATCACGAGCAACAAAGGATGACGACTCACCACCACAGGCAGAACCTGTAGCCAGCACAAGCCCTGGACTTAAAACCAAGAGTGTGGCCACCAGGACTGCTCTCCTTTTCGCCCAGTGAATGAAACTGTTAGCAATCAACCAAACAGCCGGACGACCTCTTGGAAGACAATCAAAACATTAAGTCAGGGCGAATCCAACAAAGCAAGACAAGCGCCATCTGCAAAGCCGCATACCGTAACTGCCCCTTCAGATTTCATCAACATGGAAAGAGTGAGTCTGGCCTGCAAAGAAAAAATCATTTAAATAATGGGATGGAGACTGTGAACCTGTATAGTAATGCACAACTCATTTTAGAAAGGAACTGGAAACTTCAAAATAATAACAAGATATCGAATATCCCATGGGAAGGCACATATTGTAATAGTATTGACCTTCCAGCTGGCAACCGAGAAAGTGAAAACAGTCTTCATGAACTGGCAATAGGCAAATGCAGTCTCTATTTCCGACTTGGACATGAGGGCCCCTTTACCGGCTGAACAGAATGGAAAGTAGATTTCTAGCAAAAGAAGGGAATGGACACCACACAAAGGGAATGAAAAACCCAAAGGCAAAACCAGATCTAATAGGGCAGCCTCCTTTCTCAGCAGGTAGTGGCGTAGCCCGTTAGTATCTCTAGGACGTGCACTGGAGTCCTCCTGCCTACCTTGATTTTGAGGGTGTGATGAGGTGGAAGATTAAAGGTAGCATCTATATGCAGAATGGGAGCCACTGCAGTTGGCACGCTCGTGGCGGTAAAAGCAACAGTGTCCCTCGTTAAATGACATCTTCACACACTGCCTGGGTCCACCATAGTGTACAGTGCGGGCCAGACAAACGTGTCTTGTCTGCCCCGCTCTGCATATCAATGGCACCTGTGTCTTAACACATATGCTATTGATATATGCAGGGCAGGTCCATACTCCTGGTGGATGATTCCGGCGTTTGCTCGAGTCACTCACCTGAATGGCCAATGGCTGGGGCCCCTGGACAATTGCCCTCTTTTCCCATGCATTTCACCAGCCCTGTGCGTGGACAAAAAGTTGTACATTGCTTATAATTAAACAACCAGATTTTATTGGGATACGACAGTAAAAGTTATACCATTACTCTGTGGGACTCAAAAGTGGCATGTTTACTTTGCAGTAAACTATTAACATCTATGATACAGCTAATGTTTGGGCAGTTTTTGTAACACTATATCTAATGTTAATGTTTCCAAGAATGCTATCTGTGTGAAATTTTTTGGTAAATAGTATTACCAAATATAATAGTGTCAAAAATATAAAATGTAGTATTTGTGGACACTGACACCAAATGGGGCTTATTTACTAAGGCTCGCGGAGCGCACTTTTGTCGGACTGTTCACCATTTTCGGGATTTGCACAGCTTTAACAGGGGTCTGCGCTGGGATTGTGTCGCACGCGATTGGCTTTTGGTGCAGCTGCGCTGGTTTTCATGCGACAGAAATCGGGGGGCGTGCCATTGGACGATTCGACTAATCTCGGACTGAGCGCAGGATTAAAGATTCAAATTGTGTTTCCGCAAGACAAAGCACTTATATGCACCAGGAAGAAGAAGGTGAACTCTGTCGGACCTGAGCAGGGAAGTGACACATGCAGGATATCGGCTGCACGGCAGAGTGCATGATCATTGAATAATGCACAGTGAACTCCGCGAACCAGGTAAGTAATTGTGCCCCAATAAGTACAATAATAGGGACACATGTAGCAGCAACAAGCACAAAAATGTGGCAAGCAGCAGGATTGGAAGTTTGTGTTGGTTAGGAAAAGGTTAAGAGGAGGTTGGAAAAACAAGGAGTCTAAGATGTCTGTTACATCCCTTACAGAGAGACAAGTCATAACTGGAAGAAGTCGTCATAAAAGCATGGGCATGACGGAAAGTACAGGAAAATGAAATATTTGATTAAAAGATATCAACTGTGATTGATTGGATATAAATGTCCTGTAATCACTTAATCAGTCTATAGTATTTCTGTGCAGAACTGGTATCTACCACTATGTGGTTACTATACAACATTAATATTACAGTGACTTTTATTCAGTAACAATATTGTGGTATTATTACACTGCAGTGGTCAGGGTATGGCCATTGTGGAATATTTTGGTCTTGTAAAGAAGTATCAATGGTGCTATTGGACTTTATCGTTTTTGTTTTGTTCAGTAATAGTATGGAAGTATTATTTACTGTATATAGGTAATATCGGGCACTTTGTTGGGGCTAAACTGGTGGACATCATCCAAGTGACTATGTTGGATTCCAAATTTTAACCCCCATATTGGGATCTGAAATTGGGCATCTATGTCTTGCAGTAATCCCATTACTGGTGATATGTCAGGAGTCACTCGGAGATCGGGCAAGGAGGAGTTGTAGACATGTTGCCATTAGGAGACGCAGATTCCAGCCGTGGTACAAACCAAATGTTTGGTCAATTATGGTTAGGAGTTGGTTGAAGTCAAGGTCATTTTCAAGAATCCAAATAACTGAATAACCGGTCAGAGACCTATTTGTTTGCAAATATGGTGTCAGGAGCATAGGCATAAGATTACAGATGTACTGTCTTTGAACAGATGGAACAACTAATTGAAATTCTGATAAAGCACCTAAAAGCTATGTCTGCCATGTCCTAGCTACTGACTTAAAGGGGTTGTTTACCATAACAAATAATTGATATGGTATATGTAAGGAAAAGTTATGCAATATTCCAATTTACTTTTTGTATTAATTCTTCACAGCTATCTAGATCTCTGCTTTCTGTCCTGCTATAGAAAGCTTCTATATTTACTTCCAGTGGATAGAAATCTGTCCGTGGTGATGTGATGGACCAGCAGGCGCAGGAGCCGTTATTATCACAGAGAGTAATGAGAGCCGTGTGATAATAATGGCTAGTGTACCTACGTGTACATCACATCATATGAACAGATTTAAATCCACTGAAGTAAAACTTAGAAGCTTTCTATAGAACAACAGCAAGCAGAGATCTAGAAAACTGTGAGGAATTAATACAGAAAGTATATTGGAAAATTGTACAACTTTTCCTTACACAATTCAATTATTTGTGGAAAGGGGACAACCCCTTTAACAACACCCTCAGAAGACCTTAGACAATATAAATTGTATTGCACTTACAGTGGGCCAAAGCTAAAAAATAATGTACAGAGCTAACAATCTACATAACATAACTTATGCCGCACATATATTTTCATATATCCAATACTTGTTCAATCTGATTACAAGTAATGATTTGGTACATATGGATTTGTTCACAAATAAACATGTGCAGTTTATTTTATCCTATAAGCTTAGAAAGTATGAGGTATAGAAAACACGTGTCTGGTTTACGGGACTGAATAAAGCGTTTGAAGATGGGACATCAAATAGACCAGCTCCTCATGAATGTGATTCATGACCCTTGAAACTGGGGAACATCTGCTGACTCATTTCAATATGGAAAGAGACATTGGGTCAAAGTTAAAGAGTAACCATCACTTTAGTTTATTTTTGATATTGTCTGGGGGGGTGGAGGGGTGTTGTGAACATTTTCCTAATATACTTATTTAAGAAATGTTGCTTAGTTTGTAAAGAGACAGGTTGGAGTGCGCCCCTTAGTTACAACATTGCTTCTTTGTTGCTATGGCAAATCTGTCTACAGCAGGGGTCCCCAAACTACGGCCCGCAGGCCACATGCCACCCGTGGACTGGTTCTTTGCGCGCCAGCACTGGGCCCCTGCGGCTTTCGACAGTCGGGCAGGGGCCTCCGTCCGGACAGGAAGCTCCTGCCCGTCACTGTATAGTACTCAATGCGGCGGAAAATGTTCGCTCGAGCACTATTACTGGAGCAATATGGCCGGAAGACAACCCCGGCGCACATCGCTCCATGAAAAAGGCAGCGCAGCCGTGTAACGATGTCATCACACAGCCGTGCACCCCTTCATGCTTGGCCGCGGCAAGAAGATAGAAGACGCACGGCAGGAGACTGAGGTGAGTACAAGTTTTTGTTTTTTTTTAAAATGGCAGTAGAAAGATTCGGCCAGGGGCCCAATATATGAAATAATTAATGATGAGGGGCAACATAGGAAATAATTAATGGTGGGGGGCTGCATAGGAAATAATTAATTATGCGGGGCAGCACGGGAAATAATTAATGGTGGGGGGCAGCAACTGGACCGGGTAAGTAAATCTGCCCCATAAGGTCAATAGATGCATCCTGGCAAACTTGCAAAATGGAGGCACAAAACAGTAGGTCATCAACATACTGTAAAAGAACATCATCCAGTAAGGGGGCTGGTTTGACAGTCTACTCCCTGTTGGGCTATGGAGTACTGACTGGGGGAGTATTATCCCCCTTGTGGGAATCTGCACCAGGTGTACTGGAATACTAAATTGGTAAATAGGTACTGGCAATTTCCATGTAGGGGCATAGAGAGGAAAATATTTGCCAAATCAATAACGGTGAAGAATATGGCATTCTCGGGGACTGCTTGGAGGTCATGGACCATCCTACATGTATCCGGCTATCCTTTGTGGGTCTTTTTCTTGACCGGGAACAGGTTAATCATCACTGGGCTAACAGGGAACATCACAGTTCTACAACAAAAGGAACTAACCCTGTCTTTGGGAGGGTGACATCCTCGTCCGCCACCACCCCCCCTAGCCCCGGCTTGTTGGGGGCGTCTCTATTTCCTAGAGTGTGCGAACTCACTTCAGTAATGTCTCTCCTCCCCGCAGTTGAATCATACCCACTTGGGTCTGGCGGCTGGTAATTCCAGAACTGTTGTCAGTCTCACTTTGGCAGTGGTCTGTGAAACTGCCTATCCTGGTCTCTGTTCCCCCTGACTTTCCGTAACAGTCTCGTCGGTCCCTCTGTACGCCAGTTTGGCAGAGATGTCTCTAGTCTGGCAAGTGCACTACACTGTCAGGTCATGGCCCATGGGGCAGATTTACTTACCCGGTCCATTCGCGATCCAGCGGCGCGTTCTCTGCGGTGGATTCGGGTACGGCCGGGATTCACTAACGTAGTTCCTCCGACGTCCACCAGGTGGCGCTGCTGCGCTGAAGTTCCCGGAGGCCCGCTGGAATGCACTGAAGCTCATCGGCCTATTCCTAGTGAAGGTAAGCGCAAGTCCCGCAACACTTTTTTTTTAAAAAAAATGCGGCAGTTTTTCCGAATCCGTCGGGTTTTCGTTCGGCCACGCCCCCGATTTCCTTCACGTGCATGCCAGCGCCGATGTGCCACAATCCCGGGGCAATTCAGGGAAAATCGGCGCAAATCGGAAATATTCGGGTAACACGTCGGGAAAACACGAATCGGGCCCTTAGTAAATGACCCCCCATGTGTCCAAAAGCTGTAAACAGTTCCCTGTGGAACTCTTCTACTAACTGTTTAGGTCTCTACTTCATCTCATCTAGAGATGGGGCTCTCCTCTAACTAAAGTCATAGGCTCTGTCATAGAGCTGGGGGGCTTTCCTTGCTTAGTCTGTTCATGGAGGATAGGAGGACATCTACACCATCTTAGAGTAACATTATGTGGCATAAGCAGGGCACACTGCATTCTTGCATCACCAGCAGCTCAATAAGGAGCAATGTTCATTTCTCTAGATTTCAAGGTCGCCTGCCTGACAGCTCTTTGAGACGAGATAACAAAACACAGACATCACAGCTCAAAAGCCCCCTAGTTCTCCCTCTCGTTTACACTAAAATCTCCAAAACAGCAAGTACAGGTGATACAGAAACTTCCCACTCCAAGAATTCTCTCAACAGAAATCTGAAATTAGTGAAAATATTTACCTTTGCCGGCTTTTATTCCAGACATCGATCAAGATTCTTCAGGGGTGTTCAGCTACTACAAAAACCAGTTGTTTTTGTAGCGCGCAGACCCTTAGTAAATAAGCCTTAATATGTTGTGTTTTTTTGGGTGATTTTCACTTTTTTATGTCTATTTGATTATTGCATGGGATGGGACTTTTAGGGACTTTTCTGGACTTTTTTGATAATTGTTTTGATAAAAAACGAAACTTTTTTTTACTGGTTTAATTTGTCCCAGGGTAGGACATGAACAAGTCATCATTTGATCACTTGTTAATTGTAATATACTGCAGCATATTACATAGTCAGTCTATGCATTCTGCATAGGCTGACAGCTGCACTGCTAGATTGCACATTCAGCATGATCCTAACAGGCTGCTACTGAAGGCAGTCCTGGGGTCCTTATCGGACCTCAGGATTGCCATGGCAACGATGCCATGGCATTGTGGCAGCAATGCACTATAGACGTCACGGTCACTATATTCGCGGTCCCGGCTGTTACTGTGGGATCCTGGCTATCGAATACTGCTGGGATCTTGTGGTGATCGCAAAGGCTCAGCTTCTGTGCTTGAGCGATCACCTTGACATAACTCTACATCAAGGTGCGGGAAGTACCAACATCCTATGACTACATGGTGAAGGAAGGGGTTAAAGGACATCTACCACCAGGATGAAGGATTGTAAACCAAGTACATTGACATACTGGTGTGCATCTGCTCTTCTTTATGCTTCATATACTCTTGATTTTAAGAAAAAAAGCTCATTTGAATAATTTTAGAATCCTTTAAAAAAATAAAATAAAATAAATAAACAGGACATAAGAAGCAAAAAAAAGAGATGATCCTGCCAGAGGGGGCACACACCAGTATGTCAGTGTGCTTGGTTTACAATCCTTCATCCTGGTGGTAAATGTCCTTTGAAGTGTTCTGTTTGTCAAGAAAGTGTTAAGTGGAGATGATGAGGTGATGTGAATGGAAACAGCAATTGTTTTATAATGGATTGTACAGTACAGCAGACTTCCATATTGCCTTTTCCTTTCAAATAGCCACAATGATAAAGCTATTAGTTAAGCTTATGATGTAGGGCAGTGGTGGCGAACCTATGGCACGGGTGCCAGAGGTGGCACTCAGAACCCTCTATATGGGCACCCTTGCCATCACCCCTGGGTAGAGTTTGCCAGACAGGACTCAAGGCCTCTTGCAGTCCCAGGCAGTCCAGGACCCTAGAAGGAAGCTACAATGATAATCCAAACTTCTCCTTCTTTCTACTGTAATGGGGTCCTCAGGTGCCTATACAATTTAAACCTGTGAAAGAGCAGGGAGTAATAAGTTACTGCTTAAATTGTCGCATTGGCACTTTGCGAAAAATACGTGGGTTTTGGTTGTAGTTTGGGCACTCGGTGTCTAAAAGGTTTGCCATCAATGATATAGGGTTTTCAAAGGCCCTATCAACTTCACAAATTCATAGGCAGTGAGTGCCCTCTAGTGGCAGCACAAATAACTTTTTAATGTTATATTCTGATTCTCTGAAAAGGCTCTGAAAATAAACTTGCCCAGCTTTTTGTGTTTTCAGATAATGTGGGAAAATACACCTCCTGGTTACTTTTTTATCTCCCGATGGCAGCAAGATATCTAGGGATATACTAGAATGTGAACTAAACCTGCAAAAACATGTTAGGTATTCACTCCTGATATAGCAAAATAAATATATCATATGATTAATGCTGTCAAATGTCTGAATCGACAGTGATCAAAAGGTTGTCCAAAAATGGTATAGATGAAAATTGTCAGCTGGTCCTACAAAAAATTACACCATATACAGCTCTGTACAGTACTATGAAAGTACAGACAGTCCCGGATTACGTACAAGATAGGTTGTGTAGGTTTGTTCTTAAGTTGAATTTGTATGTAATTTTATAATTGTAGCCCCAGGCAATTTTTTTTTTTTGGTATCTGTGACAATTGGATTTTAAAAATTTTGGTTTGTCATAAGAACCAGGATTAACAATAAAGCTTCATTGCAGACACCTTTGATAACTATTGTAGCTGTTTATTGTAGCCCAGGACTAAAGTACAGTAAATTACTAATTACCAGAGATCCGTTTGTAACAAGGGGTCGTCTGTAAGAGAAACTATCTTTAAAATTATAATTTTTTAAAGTATTAAAACATAACAAACTATATTAATTATAATGATAATAATTAGAGATGAGCGAACATACTCGTCCGAGCTTGATGCTCGTTCGAGCATTAGCGTACTCGAAACTGCTCGTTGCTCGGACGAATACTTCGCCCGCTTTTGGGGCTCGTTATTCGAGACGAGCACTCGAGCATCGGGAAAAGTTCGTCTCGAATAACGAGTACCCGAGCATTTTAGTGCTCGCTCATCTCTAGAAATAATTCATTATGAGGGGCAGTCTAGTAATTAATGGGGGGGGGGGGCAGCATATTCAATAATTAATGGAGAGGGGTTCCAGTTTATTTAATAATTAATTGACCCAATTAATTAATTTGACCAAAATATAAAATAGTTCACATGGGGATGCAGTATATTCAATAATTAATTGAGGGGGACCCAGTGTATTACGGATGCGGTCACTTGTACCGCTATTTATTTTTAAACTGGCCCTCCAACAGTCTTAAAAGGAAAAGTGAACCGCCCCCTATGTAAAAAGTTTCAGGACCCCTGGTCTACAGGATTGAAAATGGGTAGCTCCCCTCTTTATAGACTGATGAATATTTGATGAGATTTTTTAGATGTGACTGTAAAAAGGGATCTTAGACTTCAGCAATATTACTGAAACATGATTATATCCCAGGCTGACTAAATTTACCATAGTTGGTTTTTATTGACTGTACCTTTTGGTGTTCCATAACCTGAAATTCCTACCTAGGGGTTTCATTGAAGGGTTATTGATGAGTTAAGGTCAATGGCCCTATATAACTGCAGCTGACAATCAGGTGTTGACACCTTTATGGGGACCTGTTATTATTTAACTCTCAATAAAGTCACTAGCCCTATTACAAGCCTGTCATTGGGGTTAGTACATAGCAATGGACCAATGAATGTCTGGCTCTGGACAACAGGATTTATGGGGTCACTTCAACTTCATTTATGCTTTTGTAAATAGGACGTACTAAAACCCCTTAGTCCAGGGCTCAACTCATTTACCTGGGGGCCGCTGGAGGTAGATTCCTGGGAAGGCTGGGCCTCATCAATTTTCCACACAAAATTGCGCTTACACAATACATGATTCAGATTTCATAATGGTCATGTGCGTCTCCGGCATCGCCAGGAAAGCCCCGACTGGAGCGTTTTTCTCTATGAACGCGTCCTGTGCACCGAGGGTCCCAACTCCTACCCGCACTGAGCCATCAGGGCGCAGTGCGAAATTTGATACTAGCGTTCAATGATATCATGTTTATGACTGTACGACCTTTTGATCACTTTTTATTGATTTTTTTATAATTTTCAACATGCAAAAAAGTGCATGTTCGACTTTGGGCGGCTATTCTCCGTCAACGGGGTAAAACGCATTGTAAAAAACTACTTATATTTGATAGATCGGGCAGTTTCGGACGCGTCGATACCTATGTGTTATGATTTTTAACTGTTTAATTTTATATTTTGTTAAAAAAAAAAAAGTTCTAGGGACAGGGGGTGATTTGAAATTTAATTTTTTTTTATTCTCATTTTTTTTTTAAAACTTTTTTTATTATTTTTATTTTCATACTTTTTTCAGACTCCCTAGGGTTCTTTACCCCTAGGTTTTCTCTCGATCCTACCATATAACTGCCATACTACATAATGGCATTATACGGGTATTTTTCCTCCTCAATTCTGTCCAATGTGCTATCAAGCACTTATAATAAGGGAGTTAATACGAAATAGCCCCGGGTCTTCGGAGATCCCGAGGCATACCATGGGATGTATCCGCCGCCCCCCGAGGACGTCACGGGGAGCGGCGATCCCAGTGTAAGATGGCGGCTCCCATTTCGCCGCTATCTGTTTGCAGGCTTTCTGCAGCTATTGACGCAGCCCCAACACGCTGTAAAAAACACCCCGCGCATCGGTGTGCTAGCACCGATCGCGGGTGTTACCAGTAAGCCTTTTCTGCAATATTCGCAAAGACTTACCGGCTATGGAGAGGGCTCAGCCCGTAGCCCTCTCCAGGACATCGACAGTACCCGACCGCCGCCGTGAATACCGGCGGGCGATGGCTTTTCCGTGTGGTCGCAAAATATTGTCACCCCGGGCCTCAGGTTGCCCCTCGGGCCTCGATTTTGAGACCCCGCCTTAGTCTGTTAATATTGTTTTCAGACTATAAAAATAACCAAAATATTAACTAATGGACTGTGGAATATGATAATATTTATCTTTTTAATGTAACATTTTTTGAGGTGCCTTTACAATATCGTGCATGTGCATATTCTCTACTCACTAGGGTCATCACTCAGGGGTAACAGCTGCTAGGGCCCACAGTGTCAGGAGGGTCCAGCATGCCAAGACGGAGGATGTGCCCAGTATATACATGTAAAATTCTTCCTTAGTACAGCATAATCTTATGTAACAGTGCATCATCTTCCACTGTATCCACCTGATTATGACGCTTCAGATAAGAAATGTTGGGGTAAAAAAAAAAAAAACCAGGGGGAACAGACAGCAGAAATACAGACTGAAATTATCTCCTCTACTTCTGCCATTCTACCATCTCCCATGTGGTCACGCTACTGGTACAGATCTGTGGCCCTATGACCCGCCCTGGTATAAGAAGAACTGCCTAAGGCTACATTCACACTACAGTATGGGGGACGTATATACGCCGACGTATATCCGTCCGTATACGTCCCCCATACACTTCTATGGGCTCACGGCCCTGTAACAGGAGCGGTAGCGGTGGCAGCACACGTGTGGGCACCGTACCGCTCCGTAGTCCGCGTGGAAGATAGGACATGTCCTATCTTCCCCGTATTAACGGCGCTTTCGCCATTAATTCCTATGGAGAGAGGCGGGGGGGAGCTTCGATCACCTCCTCCTCGCTCTCCCCGCACTGCATGTACCCGCGGGCACGGTGCGGCGGGCTTACGGCAGTGTGAAGGTAGGCCTAGAAAGAGCAGAGACTTATGTGTGTAGCAAGTGTATAATGTATGAAATCTGGATCTAGAGCTGTTTAATAGTGTTATAAGCTCTATATGTAATGTGTGGATTAGTGTATGGGTGTGTATATTTGCTGAGGTCCTATCATCATACTGTATCTTGGCACATTTATGAATGTGTATATGCTCTATATGTGTGTATGTGATGTGTAAGCTGTATGTGTGTAATATACTGTATTGCTGTAGATATACTGTATATATGTACTTAATGATATATTTCTCTGCATAGACTGTGTTCGCAGATGTATAAATGTATCGTGTATTAATGTGTTGATTTTATTATGGAAAATAACTGTATGTGCATGTATAGATTATACAATGAATAATGGACATATATAAAATCTTGTGATTGTCACTCACATTTGATATACAATATGTATATTTTTTACGAAGTGAGCAGCAAAAGTCTGCTAGGGGGCCCTGCCTCTCCCTCCTATTCACTTACGTAGATGTGATCTGAGTAACTTTATTTAGGGTTGAAATATAGAGAGTTTATCATTGACCTGTGATGTGACTGAAGATCAGCCCTGGCGCCAGCAACCGGTCTAACCCACTCGGGCCCCTGACTCCCCGCGGGTCAGCAGGACAATCTGCCCCCCCACTGCCTTCGGGTAGATTCCTTTCCTCTCTCTCGCGATCTGTATCCTCCAGACCCGATCCGATGAGAAAAGCATTTGGCAACTCAACTGCTTCGCCACAGGCTGAAGGACCTTTGATGATTCTTTTGTCACATGACCTGCCGGGGAAAGCATGTTACCACACGTAAAGAGCTGTCTCAGGTGAGGGGGAACATTAACGAAGCCGGGAGGGGGAGTGTGTATACAGTAGGGGGGAGCAGTGTGTAGTACAGGGGGGGTCAGTGTGTATATGGGAGTGGGACATTGTGTAATTACAGAGGGGGGGCATGTGTAAATGGGAGGGGGGGGCAGTGTTATACAGGAGGGGGGGGCAGTGTGTATACTTGAGGGGGGGCCTGTGTATACAGGATGGGGCATGTGTAAATGGAGGGGGCAGTGTGTATACAGGGGGCAGTGTGTGTATAGGAGGGGGGGCAGTGTGTATACAGGGGCGTGTGTATATAGGAGGGAGGGAAGGGGGGCAGTGTGTATCATGGGGCATGTGTATACGGAGGGGTGGTGCATGTTTATACAGGGGGCAGTGTTATACAGAGGGGAAGTGTGTATCCCCACATGAGGGGGGCAGTATGTAATCCGCGGGTGGAGGGGGCATTATGTATCAGGAAGGGTGGGAGTGTGTATACAGGGCTAGGGGGCAGTGTGTAAGACCGCGAGGGGGGGTAGTGTGTATACAGGGGAGGGGGGCAGTGTGTTACAGGGGGAGGGGGGCAGTGTGTTAACATGGGGAGGAGGGGGCGTGTGTATTACAGGGGGGCATTGTTTAATAACTGGGGAGGGGGGCGTATGTATATACAGGGGAGGTGGCAGTGTGTATACAGGAATGTGGGTGGGATTGTGTATAACAGGGGAGAGGGTGTGCAGTGTGTATAAAGTTGTGATATTGGGGCAGTTGTGTATACAGAGAAGGGGCCGTGTGTATACAGGGGGAGGGGGCAGTAGTGTTACAGGGGGAGAGGAGATGTACACGGGGATTGGGGGGGTCATTGTGAATTACTGGATGAGCGACCCTTAACTGGGCCCACTATAGCTCTGTCGCCCAGGGGCCCACTAAAACCTGGAGCCGGCCTGCGAAGATTATAAATTACTATTTATCCACTTATGTTCTTCTTGTCATAAGTCACTGAAGTATTGATCAACTTATATTAATCCTACATGGATGCTTCAGAAATATAAGTTTTAATCCTGCATTTATCGTACTTTGCAGGCATAAGAGAGTTTTGGAGATTAATCGTGATGCCCTATTTGGTTTAGATGAAGTTGGGTTCGCAAAGTTTAAGTGAGGTCTTGCTTTGGGGAGTCAGCTCAGCTTGTCAAGTAAGTATCAATCGTCACAAAGTTTACTGCTTCCCAATCCCTCTGTAGCTAGCACAAAATATGCATATTTCTGGCACACAGGATTATTATGTTTTACTTTTGGAAAGTCTAACTGGTACAAAATAGTAAAAAAACCCTAACGGTTTTATTATACTGCTGCATTATCAGTATAACTCTCGGGCATTTCCAACTGCCTATAAACCTGGGGTCACCCACAGCCACATTGTCAGTGTGACGCGACTTCTTACTACCCTCTCCACCTCTGTGGACTTTATACAACCAATTTAGATCTCTTTTAAATTTTTTTAAATCCCGCCACGAAACAGGAACGTCATAAAATAAAGATGATCAGCAGTGTTCATCTGCTTCCAACAACAGGTATGGTTGAGTCAGTCAATTTCTGTTGACAGATTCTCTTAACACAAAAATGAAGAGAAACTACAAAACTACAGTATCATAACACCTTGATAGTATTAGCGGGAGTCCTATTTCTACATAAGATCATACATGCATTTTATTCATATCCTGTGGACTTGACTTTGAAATGCTCATATATTAACTAACAACTGAGTTCCCTATAACTATAACGCTTCTGACTTTCATAAAATCATGAATGGGGGCCTGCCAACCGAAATGAGCCCTTAAGAAAGTTAATAGCGGTGTCAAACTACAGCTTCTCTTCATAATTCAGAATTCATCTTTCCTTGCTCCAAAGGATAGTCATTTATATGCTTTAGGTGAAATGAGCAGTAATGCTGTGATAAGACTGTAACAGTTCCTAATAGCAACAGCCATGTTGTATTTGATTCAAGAACTGTGATTACGGTTATATGATACGTATCTAAGGAAAGACCTATTTGTGACAGAGACACAAACAAAACTGTAACCGTACTGTATATATTCTGTAGAAAAATTGTCTGATGTAGCCACCAACTTGTCTAACCTACTCAATAATTCACTGCTCTGTCAAACCTAAGGATCCGGACATACAAAAACCTTTTAACCAAAAATCTTCTAAGAAGATCAGGACATCTACCACCAGGATCAAGTATTGAAATAATCCAAGCAGACTGACATACTGTAATGGTGTGCACCGTATGCATACACATGATCTGTTAATTCCCATCTTTAAGCTTCACATGCCCTCGTTGTAAAGTAAATTTTACCATTAATAAGAAATGGATCGTTCTGACCCAAACACCCTTAAATAAAAACAGAAAAGTAGGTAAGCTGATGCTCGAGGGGTACTATTTCAGCACATAAATCAGCATTTGTCCAAAATCAACGTTACAATAGGAAAACGACCCTTGGGCGCGCGGTGACCCTGACATAACTAATCTCTTCGGTTGCTCCTGTGCCACAACTGGACATACGCAGACTCTCGGGAAATCAATGGAGGCATGCGCACTTGTATCTTCATTTTGCCGTCAGCTGGCAAAGCGATGGCCGTGGGTGATGAAGATACAGTGTATGCATGTGCCAGTGTTCCCAAAAGAGAATGCTCGTAGAAAACACGAATAAATCTGGCTCTCGAGAAATTGAGGGTGGGGGTAGAACTTTAATCAAGCACCCAAAGGCGTCATGCATAGTTATGTCGGTGACAGGCACGGAAAAAAAAGAGCAAGCCAAAAAAGAATGTGATTCTTTGCGTAACTTGACCAGAAAACAAAAACAAAAAAAAACACAAAAAAAGGAAAAGGACTAAAATAAATAAATTTTTGTGTAAAACACTTTGGCATAATAAGCTAAAAGAAGAGAATTTCTACTCAGAGAAGGGCTCCCCAAAAACAATATGTTAGTGTGCTTAAAAGGTTTCCACTCCAATTATCCTGAATAAATGAATTAATGTCCTTTAAGACTGACTACCTTGCAAACTCCTGATCCCCAACATGGAAGCAGGACTGCATTGATAACACAAAGTCACAGCAAGTTCTATTGGGCCACATCAGATATAGGATCCTGGAGCGACTTTTTCTTTGCATCCTCACTATATCACTATCTGCAACTGCATTACAAATGCCATGTGGTTGTTTTCTGGAGCCACATTGTTAGGTTGAGGCCTAGAAAGGTCCTGAGCATAATCACAGTTTTTCAAAGAACACATTCCTTTACTTAAGCAAAATATTACAATAAAATACATACTAAAGAAATCATTGATGAGCTATATTGATAATAAACCTATGACTACAATTTACTGAAATTTCTGCTGGAGTAGTCGTGGAGGTAGTAAAATATAACTTTTACTATTCATAAATATTTAAAAAATGGCTCCAGTTATAGAATACAACACATAAATGTCCGAGTGGTCCGTTAATGTATTTGTACATTCTGCAAATTGCCTAGACAGGTAGTATTAAGCTGCGGGCATATAGAAACCCAGCAACGCACGCTTCTACTACTATGGCAACTTGGTATCGGTTAAGGTCGCGCAAATTGTACTAAGCTGCCATCCCCCCCCGCTCACCCCAGTCTAAGAGATCTGGACCTTCTGATCCTCTATTGCCCAATAGTCCAGGCTCGTATGCTATCATGTCCACTTAAAATCTAATAGTCCCTGCATCAGTCTCTACACCACAGTGTTCCGCCCTGGATGCACTAGGGCTCATCAGGAGACCATAGATCTGTGGACACAATCAAGTGCTGTTATGTCTATTCTAATATAGACATTGACAACACATAAACAATAGAACGGCCGGCGGTCCTGATGGTGGGCGCCGGCGTGTGTTAGTTCGTAGCCCTGGCCGCGGCGGATCGGCCTCTTATATTCGGCATGACTCCGCCCCTGGCCAATTGGGAGCGCACACTTGAATGATGCACGAGCTGTCCACCTATCCAGGGGGTCAGATTGCAGGCTGGACACGTCAGTCCTCCGCTGATATGGCTGTGGAGAGCGGGTATTGACACTCACCAGCCCCCTTTCATGACCCCGCCCCTTCATCGACGGCTGACAGGTTAAATAATTTTCTTTTTTCATGGCAGAACGCAGCGAGATATCGGGCACCCCGGTGATAAAAAAGGGGTGATTGCTCCTTAATAAGTGCTGTAGTACAGAGATTACGCGGTCCCCAGTTATTCATAAGGCCGCGATAATTTCCTGTGAAGACCTAGATAAATTTCTAACGCTTAGTTCTAAATGTAATCATGGACTAATGCCTTGTTGCATAAAAGTAAAGTGTGACAAGTTCAGAGTTTCAATAACTTTGCAAATGATATTCATTCATTTAAAACGCATCAGGTTCAAATATGCAACTTCATCCCGGAATATCCACATGAGATTCTTTTCTCAGGATGTTATTATTCCAGTCCCCCCTCCTTGCTAGGGGGTCGAAATCCTTCCGAATGGCCTGAAAACCTCAAGTCTTGAGGTCACCACCAAGTGTTGATGACATGGGTTGGCCAGGGTCGAAATCCTCGCCCCTTCTGATATTCCATTGGTCTAGAATTTTTACTCTCGTTCTTGGATGGTTTCCCGCCTAGTTTAGGGGCATGGACAGTGCAAGATAGACCACTCCCATTGTTCTATCAATTGATAAATTCGACGGTTAGAGTAGGTATGCCTGTTTTGACACTAGAGAAAGTTTTACCTACTGTTGATTTGTCCACAGGCCTTACATTTTTTGCCGCATCTAAAGGTCTCCTTTGATCGCATTTTTGTAGCCAGAATTCTCAGAGGTAGCCGGTTTGGATGGCTCTGGACCAAACGGTCCAACGCGATATCTCACGCTCTTCTGTATGTTATGGATGGATGCCCTTCATCCTTTATTTCATATCCTGATCGTATTTTCATTATGTCCAAATTTTCTCAAGATATCGTTGATTTCTTGGGCTTGATTCACATCGAATGTGCGATAAGTCTATTTTTTGTCGCCATCAACTTGGTTGTTTTGGGACTTAGTAGTGAGGACCCGCATCTTGGTCTCTTAAGCTGAGGACCTGGCTGCGTCTAGAATTTTTCAGGATATATCCCCCCTCATGAACGTGTCTTCATTCCTGGCCTTTCCTTTTCCAGTCAGAGATGTTGGAGGCAATTCCTCCTCATCCGGAGGAACTGTCCCTTGTGGATTCCTTTCTTTAGGGCTGGTGGATGATGGCTTTGCCACATCAGCAATTGTTTGAATGGCCGTTGGTTATGCGGGAAGAAGTGCGCTAGCTCCCATCATATCATGGAATGGTGATCGCGCGATCCAAAAACGGAAATCGTTTTCTGAAGTTGTGCTGACTCAGTTTGTATGCCTAAGTCTTGTATTCAGGACGTAATACAACTCAGAGAATAGTTCTCTGTGTGCCGTCATAACAATAAGGACTTCAATCTATGATCTGGTCCACGGAACATATCTTGGAATGTCATAGCGCAAGGCGGGTAAGCTTGTCCATTCGCTCTGTAAGACGAAACGGCTCCAGTCCCACCAGCCCAAGGAAGTAAGGTTTCGGCGATATGTGGGGCAGCAGTTGGGCTGCCCCATGTTGCAGTTCCCACCTAAACTGGTTGGAAGAAGCGCCGCAACAGAAACAAAATAGTTCTTATAAAATGAACATCAGAAGTCCATAATAGTTTGGTTTGTTAGCAGTGGTGGACCCTCATGATAAATAGTGTTTGACCCCCGGCTCCCTTTATCATGTGGAATAGTAGCTTATAATGCTTCTCACATCCTAAAACTGCCAGCCAAAGTTCCCTGGGATAGTAATACCATCAATTTCCTGAGGACGAAACACATGGTGTCAACGCACATAGATGGACCAACAGCCACCACACATGGGCCGTACACCTTGTCTCGAAGGTAAATGGTAATGTTTTGGTAAGGGTAATCGCCCTTGTGTCAAGGCTGTGATTAGAATCCCGCACAATGGGCGAGTAGCCCACGCCGTCCCCCCCACCTTTTATTGGGGGGTAACCCCTTGTGAGTATTTTAGTGAGACAATAAAAGGTCGGACAGGGTGGGATAGTTTATGCAGTTAACACAAATCGAATTCTTTGTTTGCTGACTAGCCTGTTAACAAACAGGCTTAGTCGCAAACATAAGGGTCGATTTTTTAATTGCCTAAATACCCACCATTGCGCACATTATTATTGTCATCCCTAAATACACAAGGGGGACCCCCCACTAAAAGTGTCGCCCCATTGGTCTCGGCAACAGCCTGTGACACAGGGGATATCGGCAACATACTAGACAAGGTTTACGTCCATTTTGTGTGGTCTTTGCCATCCTAATGTGCGTGCACCATGATGTCGCTCAGGAAATTGATGGTATACTATCCCTCAGGGAACTTTGTGCTGTCTATTTTAGTATGTGGAAGCATAGTAACACTCCTAATTACCACATAGCTAGGATCCTGGGGGTCAAACAGCTTTATATCCATGAGAGGTTCACACTTGTCTAACCATAACCAACTTAATGTCTGGACCTTCTGTGTTCATTTTAGACATAATTATTTTGCTGTTGACGGACGCTTCTGTCCACCAAGCTACAGGTAGACGTGAACAATGGAGCCCCAGCATGGCCCCCAACATACGCAACTTATTCGTAGGGCTGGTGGAGGAGCGTTTCGTCTGTTACCGAGGAAATGGACGCATGGACATCGCAAGATTGTCTGTGGGACAAGATCATGAGATGACGTCCTATTGTTATGGACGTACACCCAGAGAATCATTCTCTAGTTTGTACTCCTGAAGTAACAATGACTTAGCCAATAAACACTGACGTCGAAATCCAATCAGAACATTTCCTTTGTGATCTCGCGATCCAAACCATCATGAATAGATTGTAGCCGAGGCAACTTCTGTCTACCCAAACACACTGGCCTCAACACCTTGCTGAATTGGGCAAAGCCATCTCAGCCCCGCCCTAAAAGGACACCGCCAAGGAAACAGTTCCTCTCCGGATGAGGAGTAATTGTGCTCCAACATCTGCTGACTTTGAAATGAACCACAGTGAATTGAAGACAGCTGCTATATGGGAGGGAATCCCTTGAAAATTCTAGACAAACCAGGTCCCTTCGCTAGAACCACAGATCGGTCTCACTACATAGTCCCACAAGACACAAGATGATGGCACTAACAAATCAGACTTATGTACCGCCACAGCGATGAAAATAGCCCAATGGAAATCGATATCTGAGAAAAATTTTGGGACACTCCTGAAAGCGATCAGTATCTGAAACAAGGATTCGAAGGGGCATCCATCCATAACATACAGGAAGAGGGAGGAATATCGTGACCGTTTGGTCCATAGCCATCTGCACACCGGCTACCTCTGAGTATTCAGTTGGCTACAATGTTCAGCATCAAAGGTAACCTATCTAGATTCGGCAAATGTAGGCCTGTGGACACTCAACCAGTATAAACTTTCTCATGTCAAAACAGGCATACGTACTTCTAAGCCGAGAATTTATATCAATTGTAGAACACAATGGGATAGGGTCTGATCTTGGCGTCTACCTGTCCATGCCGCCTTAACACTATGTCGGGAAACTCATCAAAGAACTAGATACAGAATTCTCGAACCATTATAGGTGAATATCAGAAGGGGGCGAGAAGACCCCTGTGCCAACCGATGTCCAGCAAACACCATGGTGGTGACCTCACATGCTCTGAGTTTCAGGGCACAAAGGAGTTCGAACCCTCCTCAAGAGAGGTTGGGAACTGGAATAATCAACAATCGCGAGAAAAGATGCTCAGTGATATATCCGATGAAAGGCAGTGTTAAGCCTGATGGGTTTAAATGATGCATATCATTTTGGCACAGGCCAGTTTTAGTTTAACTCTGACTTTCAACACTTGTACTTTTATGGGCAACTAGGCATTATCCATTGCTGTACATTTAGACTAATGCATGAACATTTATCTAGTGTCTTGCACAGGAATTATTGGGCTTATGATAACTGGGCCCGGGGCTTATCTCCTGTACTACAGGCATTAGTAAGGAGACATCACCCCTTGTCTTTAACACGCGGGGGTCATCCAGATATCTCGCTTCGTTCTGCCATGAAAAAGAGTAATTGAATATTACCTGTCCGCCGTCCGATGAAGGGGCGGGGATCTGAATGGGGGTGCGTGTCATAACCTGCCTCTCCACAACCTATCAGGGGCCGACGTGTCTCCAGCCTGCAATCGACTCCCTGGATAGGTGGACTCTGCGTGCATCTATTCAGTGTGCGCTCGCCACATTGGCCGGGGGGCGGAGTCATGCCGAATATACGGACGGCCGATCCGCCGCGGCCAGTGGCTACGACTAACCACGCCGCGCCCCACCATCGGACGCCGGCTTCTTTACTATGTTTTATGTTTTGTCCTGTAATTTGACTGACATAACAGCCTTGATTCCCAGCTCTATGTCTCCTGATAGCCCTAGCATCCAGGGCGAAACGCGTAGAGCCTGAGTGCGGGACATTAGATTTTAAGTGACCTGTAGCTATTAGAGCCGGAACTATTGGGCAATAGGATCAGAAGGTCCCACGATCTCTTATTACTGGGGGATCGGATGGCAGCTTAGTACAATTTGCGTGACCTGTTAACCTATACCAAGTTTGCCAACATAGTAGTAGAGAGCGTGTGGTATTCTATATGCCCCAGCAATACTTACCTCTGGCTTTGCAGAATGTCACACATACATCGGACATTCTGGACTTCTGTTTTGTGATGTCACTGAGCCATGTAAATATTTCTTGAATAAAAGTTAATTTTTACCTACCTCCACGACTACTCCAGTCAGAAATAAAATACATACGTAGAATTCAGTGCTGAAATAATATCATACAGTGTCCAAGTATTCTTAAGAGTGCAGAGGCTCGTGCATGTGATACCCATGGTCTATATCTACATGTAAGCATCTTTTATACAAGGACTTTGTTCATAAATTACTTGAGCCTATTGGAGTCGCGTAAACGGGTATATTTGTGTCTCACAGACCAAACACACCTTGTTTCCCTTCTGGTGTCATGTGTTGGTTCGTTCATAACATGAATAAGGCTTATTATGGTAAACATTTCATTCATTGTTTAGGATATTCTTCTCTATGGTTCTTATAAAATCATTATCACTTCACTTTGAAGATCTGAGACCATATGAATCCCATTAATTTGGATGTTTAGTGTAAATTGAATTGCTCTAACCTTCTGAAGGTGCAATTTAAGCTTTGTCATCCATGGAAGGTTCCCTAGGGGGGGTATTTCAGAGGTGATTATTTTTGTCTGTGGTTACAATGGAGACCCAGAAGTTATTACCTATCTACTGGTAATGCTGTTGCAGGCATACAGATTCTTAAGGCCATGTATGCTTCTAAGAATTCTGAGTAAGGGATATGCAAATACGTTTTCCGCAGACATACTGAAGTTCATGGGTGGTCAATTAATTTTCCCATGGGGCCACATGAGAAAGTGGAAGGGTTTTAGAGGCCCAACTAATATCGTTTGTTCTACCCATTACCTAATTCCCCCTTTTAAAATGCCCCCTCTCCTTATGCCCCAATATATAGTGCTCCCTCTCATTATGCCCCCATATATATTGCCCCCTTTCTATATAGTGGCCCCTCTCCTAATGCGTGCCCCCTCGTTTATGCCACCTCTCCTAATGCCCCTTTCATTATGCCCCCATATGGAGCCCCCATACATAATATTTATCACATGAAAATATGTTAATCTGTGACCTTTTATCTGGAATTCTGTTTGTTAAAATGTGATGATGCTGTTTTTCAGTATGTCCAGTCCTCTATTCGTTAGGCGATAACAATGGCCATTCTAAGCAGCATGTCTAGTGTTGAGAAATACCATTGTGTAATCATTTAAATATGGAGTGTCAACAAATTTCTACTTGTTGTCAGTGAATTTAAATAAAATTTTAAAAGCTGAAAATGCCTTTTGTCCTACAGCTGGATATGTGTTACAGAGGATCAGTAAAGGGGCAATCATCCTGAGGTCTGTAATAGTCTGTGCTGCTGCTGTATTTTAGCTGACACATGATTAAATGGTCTAATACATTGTTACAAATTCCAGTTGTGTGAGAAACACCAGATCGGTATCAGTGATTTTATACACGCAAAGACTATGTCCCATTTACAGACATAAAGCAAAGGTGTTCAGGACTTTAAAAAAAATCACAAGATTTATGTTTTTATTAATATGTAGGTAAAATCACAGTTTTGGTAGTTTCACTAGAATATTTAAACCACTACTATCTGAATCTCCTGGGTCCAGTGCAAAATCTGTAGCAGAAACCCAAATCAAATAAAGTTGTTCTGGAAAACTTTTGGTAGAACCATTTTAGATGTTGGAAATTAAATAGTGCCTTGATTTCATAAGGGCCGCAAAACCTGTACTCCTAGTTGTAATCTGTTAGGGGAACATATAAACTTTTGTTGTAGATCCACAGTTGAGCTATAACATGCTATATTTACATGTCATGTCATACAGTACATGTATTGTTGTTGAATTTACATCCAAAGCAACTGCAGAATTCTCCTCAATAATCGCTGTGTAGAATATCACCAGGGATAAGGAGATCTGTATCTGTTTACACCAGAGCAAAGCTGCCTCTCTAACAATCTTCCTATTCACTATGATAGTAATATACCGACAACTGCTGCTGCAGCAGCTGTTACACTTCATTGGTACTAATGGGTTACTGGAAGGCACAGGAGAAATGAGATGCAAAAGTACACTCCATTTTCTCTAGTTATTGGGTTCACCCACTTATTTAGTCATTGGGACTCGTAGATAAGTCTTCCTGGCCAGGGTTGTTCTTTGTTGCATCCTGTAAAATATTTTGCAAAACCTCAGATATGCTGTATATAAAGGTTCAGTTTTTATGTTGAAAGTGTGACTAAGCTTTTAACAAAATTGCATACATGAAGTGCAGATGATAATAGTAAACTTCTGAAGTGGACCTCAGTAAACTTTCAGATATACCGCTCACTACAGGAGAAAGAAGCAGACAAAATTCACAGAGAAGCTTCTTTACTTAGTGAAGTATTTTTGCAAAAGTTTACTATTATCAACTGCTCTATTCATTTCACAATAAAAATAATTAGCATTAAAGGTTTAGTTATTCTTTGGGTCTGCATACCGCACAAATGTCGGATATTCCGACGATTTCGGATTTGCACCGCATTTAAATGGGTATTGTGTTGCACACGATCGGATTTTGGCGCAATCCCGCCGGCTTTCATGCGCCGCAAATCGGGGGGCGGGCCATCGGACAAACTGACGGATTCGAACAAACCGTGGAATTTCACTTAAAAATTGTGTCGCAAGCCAAGCACTTACATGCACCTGGAGGAAAATGGTGAACTTTGGCAGACCTGATTGGGGAAGCGACACATTCAGCAAGTCGGGCGCGCGATGTAGGTGAATCGCGGCACATATCATTGTCGTCGGAGAATGAACTTTCGGCATCTCCTCAGGACCGGGAAAGTAAATGTGCCCCAATGTGTGTGTTATAAAAGGAAAGAGTGTCTAAAGGTAATTTGGTACTTCTTTTTTTCTTTTACCATTCCTAGGTTTTTTTCGCTTTAAACACTACATCAACAAACCCGAACATGTGAACCCAGCTAAGGACATTGCTGTCTTCTTTCACTGACAGCAGCCCTTCATGTTGAAGCCCCAGCAGCAGGACCCACCATTATCTTAGGCCAAAAACTGAAAAGGTAAAAATAACATAGAACTGCTGTAACTGAGAGACCACTGGCATTTCTTTGCTTCTTTAGGTGAACCTGTATAAGTATTCTCTAGAGCTGGAGAAAGATGGGTGATGGCCTTTGCCTAAGATGTGCATGGCCGGGAGGAATATAGAAATGATTTGGATTAATAAAACCTCAGATTTGTTTTGGCAATAATAATCTTTATTTATATGCCACCATCAAATTTCGTAGCACTTTACAAATCATGGGGGACATATACAAATATAATATTACATTGCAGAGTACAAACAGTCATATGGAATAATAGGAGTGAGGGTCCTGATCACAAGAGCTTACAGTCTATGAGGAAGAGGTTGTTGACACAAGAGGTAAAAGAGCTTGTAAAATAGTCCACCAAAAAAATATAAAATAATTTAATAAATAAAAATTCTGCTGCTTGAACCAGCCATCAGCCGCTATCTTATTTACAAGGTGCAAGGTGAAAAAGACTGCAGCAAAGCCTGGAACTGGTTTATATCTGCTGTTTGCCGGATAATAGACTGGAGAATGGACATAGGATGGATTAGTGTCACAATCAGAGGTACCACTGCGGGCGATGACATAAGCCAACACCTGGGACTGGAGTCCAAGTGGTACCCGGTTTTCACCAGAGCCTGCCGCAAAGCAGGTTAGACTTGTTGCGGCGGGATACCACCAGGTCGTTCCACAGGCGAGACTTTGCCTGCAGTGGTGGCCAAGGTGTAGTGCAGAATCGTGAGGCAAACTCGTGGTCAGGGACAGGCAGGAGGTCAAGACAGGCAGCACAGGTTCGGAGTCAGGAACGTAGCAAAAGGTCAGGACAGGCAGCACAGGAACGGAATCAGGAACGCAATCGAGGTCACAACGGGAAATCTGAATAAACGCAGAGGGCTTGGAATACAGCTTTCTCTCAGACATGGAAGCACAAAGATCTGTCAGGGAACATAGAAAGGAGCTGTAATGTATTAGGGCAGGCAGCTGGCCAGAGGCAATTAGCGGTGCGCTGGCCCGCTGTAAAATTTAAAGGGAGCGTGGTCATTACGTCATTACGGGTATCACCACTGGAGCCGGGACAGGTAAGTTCACAAGCTTGGGCACACAGAGGTACACGGGTGCACCTGGGACCCGGGATATGGGTCGCAGGGGCACCGTGACAATTAGTAAAGGGACAGTTGATGTTTCATGCAGTTAGTGTGTGTGATAGGCTTGCCTAAAGAGATGGGTTTTAAGAGCATGTTTGAAACTTTGGAGGGTAGGTATTAGTCTTAGAGTCCGGGGAAGAGCATTCCGGAGAATTGGAGAAACTCGGGAGAAGTCGTTGTGCATGAGAGGTTCAAATTAAGGTAGAAATAAATCTAATATCACTGGCAGATCGAAGAGCACGGGAAGGACGATAGACTGAGATGAGGGAAGAGAGATAAGGAGGTGCAGTATTATTCAGAGTGTTGTGGATGAGGGTTAGTATTTTAAAGTCAATACGGAAGTAGATGGGCAGCCAGTGCAGTGATTGACTCAAACTGGAGGCATCCGTGTAGCGTTTGGTCTGAAAGACAAGCCTGGCTGCTGCATTAAGAATAGATTGTAGAGGAGTGAGTTTAGTGAGTGGAAGACCGATTAGTAGGGAGTTACAGTAGTCTAGTCGAGAGTGAATAAGTGCAACAATTAGCATTTTAGAAGTTTCACATGGAAGCACAAAGATCTGTCAGGGAACATAGAAAGGAGCTGTAATGTATTAGGGCAGGCAGCTGGCCAGAGGCAATTAGCGGTGCGCTGGCCCGCTGTAAAATTTAAAGGGAGCGTGGTCATTACGTCATCACGGGTATCACCACTGGAGCCGGGACAGGTAAATTCACAAGCTTGGGCACACAGAGGTACACGGGTGCACCTGGGACCCGGGATATGGGTCGCAGGGGCACCGTGACAATTAGTAAAGGGACAGTTGATGTTTCATGCAGTTAGTGTGTGTGATAGGCTTGCCTAAAGAGATGGGTTTTAAGAGCATGTTTGAAACTTTGGAGGGTAGGTATTAGTCTTAGAGTCCGGGAAGAGCATTCCGGAGAATTGGAAAAACTCGGGAGAAGTCGTTGTGCATGAGAGGTTCAAATTAAGGTAGAAATAAATCTAATATCACTGGCAGATCGAAGAGCACGGGAAGGACGATAGACTGAGATGAGAGAAGAGAGATAAGGAGGTGCAGCATTATTCAGAGCTTTGTGGATGAGGGTTAGTATTTTAAAGTGAATACGGAAGTAGATGGGCAGCCAGTGCAGTGATTGACTCAAACTGGAGGCATCCGTGTAGCGTTTGGTCTGAAAGACAAGCCTGGCTGCTGCATTAAGAATAGATTGTAGAGGAGTGAGTTTAGTGAGTGGAAGACCGATTAGTAGGGAGTTACAGTAGTCTAGTCGAGAGTGAATAAGTGCAACAATTAGCATTTTAGAAGTTTCAAGAGAGCAAGAGATTGAATATATGTTGAAAAGGAGAGGTCAGAGTCCAGCACAATCCCAAGATAGCGGACCTGCTGCCTCGGTGCTATAGTGATCCCACAGACCAAGATGGAGAGGTCAGGGTTGGGTCGGTCAGTAGATGGTGGAAAGACAAGAAGTTCAGTCTTAGAAAGATTAAGTTTCAAGAAGAGAGAGGACATGAAGTTAAAGATGGAAGAGAGACAGTCACTAGTGTTCTGGATTAAGGCAGGTGTGATATTACGTGCAGAAATATATAGCTGGGTGTCATCAGCATAGAGATGATACTGGAAACCAAATCTGCTGATGGTTGTCCAATGGGGGCAGACTATAGAAGGAGAAGAGGACCTAGGATGAGCTTCCCTGAGGAACCAAGTGATACTGAGAGTAGATGAGAAGAGAGAGATCCAGAAAAGGAATGACAAGAAAGTGACGCCCGCCGTCAGAGAGTAGAAGAAAACCATGAGAGTGCGGTGTCCTTTAGGCCATGGGAGAGAGAAGCTCCTGAAGGAGGAGTGGTGTGTCCAACATTATCGAAACTCTTGCTGATAGATCTAGAAAAGGAGAGGAGAGATTAGTCCCTTTGGATTAGAGTAGCAGGAGGAGATAGTGGAGACTTTAGAAAGAGCAGTTTCTGCAGTGCATATAGTGGAACCGAGTGTAGAGGATTGAGGAGGGATTAAGCTGAGACGATAGCGGGGTTAGTCCTAGAATGACCCAGGCGTACAGGTTTGGAGGATGAAAGGGCAGGTTAGAAACTGAGTCTCTAGTTTGTAGCATTCGAGTGGGCCCCATGAAGTGTTATTCTTTAGTAAAGCGGGCGGGTAAAACAGCCAATGCTTGAAAGAAGAGGGCGACAACACGCAGAGATGAGGAGAAGAGAGAGAGGTTGAAGATTTTAAGTGAGGTGAGAAGTGACCTGCTGGAGAGAGAGACAGTATGAAGATGTATGGGTGGGGCCACTGATCCCAGGAAGTGGGGAGAGAGAGGAAAAGGAGCCTGCGATACTTCCCCTCCTCTGTGACTAAAGGAAACTACTACCACCAAATCTACCTATAAGGTAGATCGGGTGGCTACGTGAATCAATGGACGGAGTGATAGCCATTGTTAAGGCTATCCTCACGGCCCCCGACGCACTGTTTTTATAAACTTTATTACCCTAATATGTTAATTTAGCTTATGCGGCTACTCTGGGCCGTTGGGCGAGTAGCCGCATACTGAGGTTAAAAAAGAGGAGGCTAATAAACGAAAAGAGGAGCAAAATGAACCTCTAAACTCACCATGTTCGGCGCGCAGTGTCGCTAGATGCGAGACATCGATCGGGGGTTGTTGGGGGCTTGGTTTGTGCGGGTTTTGGAGGTCTTTTTACGGGGGTGGTGGATGGCGGATTGCAGGGTTTTTAATTATTTTCGTATATTTAGCGTTTTTTGGGGTTTTTGGGGTTGTGGGGTGTGGTGTTGGTCGGGGCTTCTCTTCTTTTTTTTTTGCGGGTTTTAGTTTTTTTAAGCCGATCCTGACTAGCGCTAAGACGAAAGATTAGAAAGAAGAAACGCGAAACTCTCCCCCAAAACGGAGCAAATACAAAGGAGGCAGAGAATGTGATTTCCATGATTCCTTACCTTTCCTCTCTTGCTGCCTCTATTTTCCTCCTTCCGCGCAGGCTCGGTGGAGCATGCTGTTTCTGCGCATGAGCAGAAGGATGTAGGAGAGGAGGAACCACCTTCGATGCCGCCGCGAGTGCCAGGAACGAGAACAGGGCAAGGAAGGTGATAAGCTGAACCGACAAGACATGCTTTCAACGAACATGGAGAGCTAGGTAGGTTTGGAGTAATGATGGATACCCGGGGCGTGGAGTAGCCCCCGCCCCCCTCGCTGTCTTGTAACCCTCAGATGCGGGCACTCCACGCCCCCCAGTAGACTCGATAAGTAAATTAACATATAGCGTAATAAAAGTTTATTAAAATAAGTGCCGCGGGGTTGAAGGGCGGGGACGTTGAGGAATTAGCCCTTAAAAGGGCTTATTTTTTCCTCACGTAAAATTGAGTAAACACTAAAAACTTTCCCCATGAGATAAAGGAGGAGGGTAGATTGGTATGGTTCCCGACCGGCTAGGCCATGCCAAGTGTGTCTAGAAGCGAAGAGAGCTGTCCGGTGAACAACCGATAAATGGTACTCTGGAGGGAAGGCCGGATTAGAATGGTGTGACTGGATTGCAGCAATTATTTCCTGCCGAATGCAATAAATTTTATCCTAAATAGGTGGCCAGATCGTCAGCCCCAAGGTCTGGGGACAGGAGGACCTGCACATTTCGGCGGTTAACACTGGTTTGTAAAATATGGCCAACACCAAGACAGACATTTTTACTTTACAGAATTAAACAAGTGATCTGCTCAATGGACAAAGTCTACTTCAGTGCCGTGCTTGATTCTAAAACATGGAGGCGACTGCATCTCTACTCATGACGATAACGGAGTTAAATGGATCTAATTTCCGGCCTAATAAGTCTATGAAGACCATGCCATGATTTGAATGAGAATCTGTTGGTAAGGAATGTGCACATATATTTTCCAGAATAAGTCAGCTCCCTTAACATCAAAGACTGACTTTCAAGAAGCCTTGGATAATAGCCAAACCAGTAGGAAAAGACATCTAACTCTGGACAGTTATTGCCCCTTGTTAACAAGACATAGCGAACTGTAGTGAATGCAAAAACGGATTAGTAGCGGAATGCTTATCCCCAAAGTAAACCTACAAACCTTGTAAATTTGAGTTAACATTGATGCCTGATTATAGAAGTAACTTTAGTGTTAAGTGAAGCCTTTAAGGGGGTGTCCCAAGAGCCCCTATGGGGGGCCGGGCAATGCCGGGGAATCCTGAAAGTCCACAAAGTAGTAGTTTCAAGCACCTCCCTCGCACTAACTACTGCAAGAAGATTTGGGCAGACACTGGAAGGGTGGTGAGTGCCAAAGGGAATGTGCGGTATAGTGTCGAAGGCGGTAAGAGTCCGAGAACAAAGGAGACACCGAGAAGCTCTGGCCACATGCCCTCCTACCAGAATTGTCTTCATTTACGAGAAAGTTAAAAGTTAATTTTATAAGTAATCTATCTTTTAACATTTATAATAAACATAAGCCCTACTCATGCTGCCAGGAGCTATCTAATAAAGTTATAACCCTGCAGTAGATTTCGTTTATTTGCACCAGAGGCGGTGTCATCAGCATAGAGATGATACTGGAAACCAAATCTGCTGATGGTTTGTCCAATGGGGGCAGTATAGAAGGAGAAGAGGACCTAGGACTGAGCCCTGAGGAAGCCTGATACTGAGAGGAAGATGAGAAGAGAGAGATCCAGAAAAGGAGACACTGAAAGTGCGGTCAGAGAGATAGGAAGAAAACCATGAGAGTGCGGTGTCCTTTAGGCCAATGGAGAGAAGCATCCTGAGGAGGAGCTGGTGGTCCACAGTATCGAACGCTGCTGATAGATCTAGAAGAAAGAGGAGAGATTAGTCACCTTTGGATTTAGCAGTGAGGAGATCATTGGAGACTTTAGAAAGAGCAGTTTCAGTGCAGTGCATATAGTGGTAACCAGATTGTAGGGGATTGAGGAGGGAGTTAGCTGAGATATAGCGGGTTAGTCGAGAATAGACCAGGCGTTACAGGAGTTTGGAGATGAAAGGGAGGTTAGAAACTGGTCTCTAGTTTGTAGCATTGGATGGGTCCAGTGAAGGTTTCTTTAGTAAAGGGGTAACAACAGCATGCTTGAAAGAAGAGGGGACAACACCAGAAGAGAGAGAGAGAGGTTGAAGATTTTAGTGAGGTGAGAAGTGACTGCTGCGGATAAAGACTACGAGATGTGAGGGGATGGGGTCACTGATACAGGTAGTGGGTCGAGGTGGGGTTTGTGTTATGATTTAGACTTTTTTGAGCGTTATATGTCTCTTTATATGTTTTGGGGCTTATGGGCATTTTTAGTGATTTATAAAGTAATTTTTTATTGAAAAACATTTTTTTTTACTTTTTTTTACATTATCCACCATGGGATATGAACAAGCAATCATCTGATTGCTTGTTCTTGATAATACTCTGCAATACTAATGTATTGCAGGGTATTATCAGTGCCAGCCTATGCAGATGCATAGGCTGACACTTTGCCTTTAAGATGACGTCACAGACGCCATCTTAAAGGTAAACCCTCCAGACTTCTCTGGGGTCCCGATCGGACCCCAGAGGTGCCAAAACAGCGATCAGCCCCCCCGAAAACGGTGCGGGGGGGCCGATCGTGGGGTAAAGACCCCCAGAAGGCATGTTAAATGCCGCGGTCGCGTTGACCGCGGCATTTAACGGGTTAAACACCCGCGATCGGAGCCCACTCCGACCGCGGGTGATAGCCGGGGATGTCAACGGTAGATTACCGTTGAAATCCCGCGGCTAACGATGCCGGTTCGGCTGCTATACAGCGCTGAACCGGCATCGTCTCTGCGCAGTAGCTGTACTGCGCTGAGCGCTATTCGCGGGACTCAGCGCAGTACAGCTACGGCGCAGAGCGCTAAGGGGTTAAAGGTCATGTATGCTTCCTTGAAAATAAGTAAGGGATATGCAAAGACATAATGAAGTTCATGGGTGGGCAATTCATTTTCCTATGAGGCCACATGAGAAGGTGGAATGGTTTTGGAGGACCAAAACGATATAGTTTGTTCTATCCAATACCTAATGTCCCTCTCATTATGGCTCCTTTTCTTAATGCCTTCTCCATTATAGTATTCCCCCATATCTAGTGCCCACTTTTATAATGCCCCCTTTTCTTATGCCCCCATAGTGTCCCCTCTTCTAATGCCCCCATATATAGTGCCCCTCTCATTATTCCCCCATAGTGCCCACTCTTCTAATGCCCCCATGTATAGTGCCCCTTTCCTTATGCCACCATAAATAGTGACCCCTCTCCTTATACCCCCAAATATAATGCCCCCTCTCCTAATGTCCCTTTCATTATGCCTCCATATATAGTGCCCCCTTTTAAAATGCTTTTATAGTGCCCTCTCCTTTTTGACCCATTTAGCATTCAAGAACAAAAATAACAAAAAAGTACTCTTTTCTGGTCTCTCCCACACGGGCTGTCCTCAGCTCTGCAGTAAAGCGCCCAGTGCCTTAATTACGTTGCCGCTCCTGGGAGGCGTGCTGTCCAAAGTGACATGTACACCTTGCTCTGCCACTGCACAAACTTCAGTAGACTTTTTTTGCAGGCCACCTCTGCAGATGTACAATTTTTACATATGCATTTTTCACTTAGAAACTTAGAATTAGGAATATGCAATTTGTTTTCCTGGAGGGGAAGGGAAAACCTTACCTCTAGAGGCACCTTCATAGGGTTTTATCTGCCATGTAGCCAGGGTCCAAGCACTGGCATCCCCACAATCACAAGAGTGGGGTCCAGTCCTCACTAAATGATGGAGTGGCAGGTCACGCATAGGTCCTATTGCTGTATCCAATACCATAGAAGTGTCGTAAATTGACATGTAAATTCTCTGATAATCTTGGATCTAACATAACTCCCTCGTGTGAAGTCATGGACCTTCAGAAAGTCAGCAGCTGACTTTATTCTATTCACCAAGTCCCCATGATACCCATGTTCCTAGGGATAGTTTTTTTTATTACCACCTACCCTTAAGATCAGCCAGTGTCCCCAGCACCCAAATAAATCATAAATTAGAGGAGATAGAAGCAGACCGATCCATTTTGTGGCCTACCAAGCATATTAGTTTACCATATATAGTGGCTGGTAATGCAACATAGCCAAACTTGGGTTGGTGGGACAGGTGTTAGATGACCTAAGGATAACCCTTTAACTTCTAATTCTTATGGTCCACCAAGCTCAATAGTGTTGGCAAATCTCATTAAGGAGAGTGGATCTACAGAAAACTTCTTCAATTTATAATGTACCTTTTATTCCTTCATAGCTTACCTCCTCCTTATGTGTCCACCATTTATACACTGTACTAAAAGGCAAAAAAAGGTGCATGCTTCTATATGTTTTTTTGCTCATAAGGACCTTGAGGAAGACAACCAACAGCTGGGTGAGATCTTGGCCAAGGGGTGTCTGATGGTCTCTATCAGCTATACCTAGCCCCCTATAGCGGCAGCTGCTGCCTGTACAGGGCACTTTCTGTGGTGGGAGGCATGTTCCAACAGTTTATGTTTTATCTCACAAATGTAAATAGCTGTTCTCTCTCCACTTTGGGAAGAACTGATTAGAAACTGTCTGCTGCCAACATCAGGTTTAATATGTTCTTTATGTAGCTGAGAAAAGCCCAGGCTTTGAGGTTATGTCATAGGGGTGACAGCTGCTCCTATCCTGCAGGAATTTATACGAGGCCGCCAACATTCCTGCTTCCCCCTCCCTATTTTACATACAAATCTATTGGAAGTGTTACAAAATAAAATTACAGCAACATTCTACATTGTAGCTAGAACAGGCAACTATTGTTACCAGAGAGGAACCCAAACAGCTCCTTTCTGATTGGGGCCCCCTGTAAGAGCTATGCAGAAAAGCAACCTCGGTAATTATAGAGTTATTATCGAAATACAATAGCTAGCAAATGTTTCCTGTTATGAGAGTAGCTTGAAGGTAACCATAAGATCACAGAATACTAAAGAATGAATACAATTTTACAATACACACATCCAATTTATTTGTAACACAGGATACTTATCTTGATACTTCAGAGCTGAACTCACTTTTCTACTATTGAAGTTTATAGGATCCTGATTAACATCCTGTTTTATACTCCAGAGCTGCACTCTCTGTTCCCTTATCTGCTTAAAGGAAACCTACCATGAGGAATCTATCAGAAGTAGATCTGATGGTAGATCCTCCTGCCCTAATCTGTAATTTAATATAATCCTGGAACCTCACCTAACGTGTTAAAAACTTTATTTTAGTAATATGTAAATTAACTGTAGAGGCTCCTGGGGTGTGTACTAACCTGGCTGCGCACTTGGAGCCCCAGTAGCCTCTGCAGTTAATTACATATTACTAAAATAATGTTTTCAACATGTTAGGTGAGATTCCAGGATTCCATTAAATTACAGATAAGGGCAGAGGCAGGAGGAATCTACCATCAGATCATGGAAGGTTTCCTTTAATGTCCATAGACCTTTCTCTTGTAACAGAAGATGTATTTATGCCACTAATAAAAGGTGAATTCCATTGCAGTGATAACAGCAGAATTTTTAATACAATGTCGTAATTCTTGATCAGAGCAAGTAAATTAAAACTTTCAACATACTGTTTATAGTTATGATCATTACAGGAGATCCCCTTTATGTTATCAGCTCAAGTAGTGGAATAACTGCGGAATATGCTCTGCACAAATTAGTAATATCAAAAACATGAAACAGTCTCTCTGCTCAAAAACTCCAGTAAGTCCCAAATACGGAAACGGTGAAGAATTTAGCTGCAATCACAAACTAATGTCCATAATTCGAAGTAAAAACAAAACAGACCCTTTCAAATTGAATAGACACAGACAGGTTATACTTCCTCTGGACTTCAGGCAACAGCTGTATCTCCAGTGTATCCTGTGTGCACCCACCATATGGTGCCTCCAGAAACAGAACCTATCCAAAAAGAGGACTGATGTTCCACTATGTAATCTGTGGTTAGATAGGAAAGCATCACAAATGGCACAATACCGTTAGCAATTCAGTGAGTTTCATAAAACATTTATTTTACTCACAAACCAAAGGTAAAAATAGGCGTCAATAAAACCAATATTAAGAAGTCCACCGCTGGTGTGGAAAGGAGCAGTGATAAAAAAAATCCACGCTGATATTGCTTATCCATCCTGGCTACATATACTTTACAGTATTGTACGCTGTTTACTGTCTGTGTCCAAACTAATTAGAATATACGCTGCACCTGTGATAATTCTGCATCTATCCTGCCAGCCAAAAGAGATGCATCTGATGCGTATATATGCTGCATTGCAAAGATTGAATTCCGCACCCAAATCGGCAGTAAAATACATTCATGAAAATGGAGCATATTTGAAGTCAGTGGGGGAGATTCATTATGCCTTTTCCGCAAGTTTTCTGGCAGAGAAGACCCTTGAATGCCCCCCTCCACCCCACAGACCATTTTGGGTGTCTCTGGGAGTGAGGTGGGTGGAGAACAGGTAGATTTACTGTACTCTAGTTTTCCGGCAGAAACTTCTGCCAGTTCAGACCTGGTCTAAGGTCCAAACTGGCGGAGGAGTTTGCACCATTATTTACTAAGAGATCACAGCCTTTTAGTAAATATGGGCACTGGATTTCCAGTGTGGGGAATTTTAAGACTGCCGTTATAAATGTGCAACATCCCCCATGGGGGCCTAGCCTTTTCTGGCTTGGGGGCAGCTGGATCCCTTAGGTACCTGAGTGGCTGGCAGAGCGTGGCCTAGTGCTCGTCTGTGGTCACAATGCTGGGTACCAAAGGAATAGACCTCATCCACAGCCTGGCCGTTCTCCGACAGGTGGAGGTGCAAGAAAGAAGGGAGAGACTGAAGGTGTAGATGTGGAGATCCCTTGGTGATGGTAAATGGGGCGCCACTGATTTTATCAACCTGACGCAGGGATCACTCAGAGATAAGAGATGTCAACCATCAAACTTACAGTTTGTCTAGTCAGGAACACGGCAACAGCCAAAACAGCCAGAACATTTAACTAGTAGAGATGAGCAAGCACTAAAATGCTCGAGTGCTCGTTACTGTAGTCGAACTTTTTCCGATGCTCGAGTGCTCATTTCGAATAACGAACCCCATTGAAGTCAATGGGAGACTCAAGCATTTTTCAAGGGGAGCAAAGGTCTGCACAGGGAAGCTTGGCCAAACACCTGGAAACCTCAGAAAATGATAGAAACACCACGGAAATGGACAGGAAACAGCAGGGGCAGCATGCATGGATGCCTCTGAGGCTGCTTAATTGCACCATTATGCAAAAATATGGGCAAATACTTGGCGATGACAGAGTGACCGAATGAGGCTAGATAGCATCTAAAACATCCAATAATTGACCCTGACACTATAGCGGACGGCATGCAGAGGCAGCGGCAGCAGCGGCAGGCTAGAAAGTGGCATGGCAACATACCCCAAATGGACTCAGGCTTCAAACCAGTTTAAAAAATTCCTTTTGGCGAGGATAATGTGTACCACTGTATGTATCAGTATTTTGCCTGGTTAAGGAGGCAGAGAGGAACCAAAGGAGGTGAGCAAGAAGCGCTGAAATGATTTCCTATGTGAACAAAAGGTTGACGGTATATATAGTCGATAACACAGCATGGTGGCGACATAGTGACCAAGTTCCATAACGTATCTAGTGAAACACCCGAAAAATGAGCCTGACACAGCTCGTTTGCTAAGGGGACGACATGTGGAGGCAGCCATGGAGACGACTTCCATGATTAAGAGCGACAGTATGGGGCATCCATATTGCGCTGCTATGATTGAAACTTCAGGTCTCCAGCATGGCGGCAACAGATGGGCCAAGTTCCATTATGTATCTGGTGAAATACCCGAAAAATTAGCCTGACACAGCTCGTTTGCTAAGGGGACGATGTATGCAGGCATTAAGGTAGTATTAGATTAAAGGTGCTGCAGTTAAAACCATGGTAATTGGATCTTGGGATGGAGCTGGAGGTCCACTGCTAGGCGAGCTTTCGCCTGTCCAAGCCCCTGCCTCTCGGCTCCTCCCCACCCAAAATGGGCCTGGGGGCCAGAAGCGTTTACTTTGAAAAAATTATAATTTTCAAAGCAGGCGGGTCGTTTGAATATTTAATCTAGGAATAATGGAATAGCATAGCGGTTCTATTTTTTAGTTTTTTCGGAAATGGTTCTATGATTAAGAGCGACAGTATGGGGCATCCATGTTGCGCTGCTATGATTGCAACTTCAGGTCTCCAGCATGGCGGCGACAGATGGGCCGAGTTCCATTATGTATCTGGTAAAACACCCGAAAATTCTGCCTGACACAGCCCGTTTGATAAGGGGACGATGTATGG